>OLKM01000423.1:190902-228402 GCA_900291075.1 Melanogrammus aeglefinus
ACACTAGTTAGTGTCTAACACCACCCAACACTAGTTAACACTAGTTACTGTCTAACATCACCCAACACTAGTTAACACTAGTTACTGTCTAACACCACCCAGCACTAGTTAACCCTGTGCAATATTATTTTTATGAAACATGACTACACATTTTCCTTACACCCTGCATTATTAATTCCCATTCAGCACTACTCAACACGGCTGATAAACACTATTCAACACCTCTCAACCCCCACCACTACTATCCAACACCCGGTACTGGTAAATCCCATTAAACACTCTAAAACACGAGTGATGAACACTATTCAACCCCGCTCAACACCATTCAACACGGTGCACTATAAAACACAACTAGCTCAACAGCACCACCCAACCCCGAGCCCGGCACCACCAGCCTGTGAGCCTGCTGCTGGCTCCACTCGGGAGGAGCAGGAGGAGGTGGAGCAGGTGGGGGAGGTGGGGGTCTGGTGGGGCGGGGTACACCTCCTCCCTAGGGTGGAGTATCAGACAATGCGGGCCGACGGGGGAGCAGACTCTGGCGCCTCCGTCCCCCCTGGCGGGAGGTGGAGGAGGAGGAGGAGGAGGAGGAGGAGGGGGAGGGATGCTCTGTTGCCACGGCAACCCTTATTTACCCCGCATGAATGAATTTCCTCCACCGCTCGCTCTACAGAGTTGTAGTATTTATCCGGGCGGACAGAATATGCGATATCTATTCAAATAGGCAGTCATCAAATAGGCCAATAATCAGATGGCAGTAATCAAGTCGATTATTGATCCTTTTATTGATGTGTGTTTGTGTGTCGGTTCTCCTGCGAGGGTCACAGGTCGCGGTAGGTTATCCAAGAGACCTTGGAGCGAACGGGAACACGTGGTTGACCGGTGGGCCGCCAAACGCACCGCGGGTTTAAACCCGAGTTACCTTTTGTCACAACGCAGGGATGTTTTTAATCCGACTCACAGTCGGGCGTCAGCGGACGAGACCTCTCTTACCCTCATCCCTTTGTACCGCCGGAGTCCCGACTTAACCCGCCGGTGCTAAAAGACATTAACAGAACTGTGTCAACAAGAGGCGAGGTGCAGACCTCATGACGGTGCTCAAATCCCCTGTTGACATGGCCGTCCTTTACGTTGACTTTCAGTGATCTAGTAGAAAGTTTACAGGGCTGGCCGAGTTTTGACCTCAAAAGCGCCCGTGACACAAAAGCAAGATTTGTAGAAGAGGTAAACACATTAGACCGAGTGCAGACAGAGTGGCTGCTGGGATGCGGCGGTAAACACTTGACCCAGAGGTACAACCTCTCCACACCCCCAGACAGCAGGGGTAATCCCCAGAGACAGCCAGGTGATAATCACCTGGACGACAAACAGCGAGTCATCATTAAGGCGCCGGAGAGCCGAGTCCAATGATGACTGCTCATCCCCCTTTTCCTCTGGAGGAAGACCTTCCAAACACTCAGAGAATACTAATTAACCATGACTGCTACTCACCATTACTTTGTATTAAGATGCTTTGGATAAAACTGATGACAGTGAATTCAGATTGATCATTAAGGAGGAGGAGACAGAGGAACAGTTTGGGGTTAGACAGTGGAAAAGATTCATGTTATTAAGCTGGAAGTAGGGGTTGGACAGTGAATTCAGATTCATGTCATTATGGAGCAGGTAGAGGTTAGATGGTGAATTCAGATTTGTGTCATTGTGGAGCAGGTAGAGGTTAGACGGTGAATTCAGATTTGTGTCATTGTGGAGCAGGTAGGGGTTAGACAGTGAATTCAGATTCATGTCATTATGCTCTAAGCTCCATGGTCTTGCTCTGGGATGCCTACGGAGAGACTGCAGAGATTGGGATTCGAACCCTGAAACTCATCCACTAGACTAACCGCTGGCCTCCCCCCCCCCCCAGGTGGAGCCGGAGAATATGCGGGGGGTCGGGGCTAAGTTCCTGGCCGACAGTGTGTCTGATACCGTGTCCTTTGTGAGTACTTCCCTGTGGTTGTGCGTTGTTAAGCTGTACTGTGGTAGGGATGATCAAGAGCTAGTTTTAATTTTAGTCGTATCAATCTCTCACTTCTCGCTGATAATAATGTATTGCTTGCTGCCACTCATTTTACTAACAATAGTAAACTCACTAATGTGTCTAATTCCTCCATCATGTGTAGTGGTGAACCCTGTGTTGTGTTGTTGCTGTGCATCTAAATCCAAATTGCTGAATTCAAATCCTTGAAGATTGGTAGATAGAATTTGTGTGATAAGAATATGCAAAGCAAGCAGTGAGCAGTCCTTTTCTGTCCTCTAGTGGTCAGAGATGGAACTGTTCCGTTTTGGCCCCAGAAAATGTGTGTGATTTAACAGATTCCACAACGTGATAAATTCTCACTGATCTTTCTCTGGGGGATGGGGGCGTCATCTTCCAGGAGCAGCCAGGGGTCGTGACCCCCACCACCGAGCTAGAGATGGACAACATGGACATGTTTCTAGAGAGACTGCCTCCTATTGGCAAGATGACGAAAACAGAATCGCTCATCATTTCATCCAACAGGTAAATAGACCCTTTGGAGAAGCTCTTGACCACGTAACTTATGGCACGTGACTGTTGATCTCCAAGACAAACTAACAATTCATAAACTAGTCATAACTTTATACAGTTTTTTTCTGGTATTGTGTATTCAAATGGTAGTTTATGGCCCTGTATTCCCTCCTCTTGTCCTCGCAGGCAGGAGCCTAAGTTAGCGGGGCGTCGGGGCCGCAGCACGTCCCTGAAGGAGCGGCAGCCCAGCCGACCTCAAAACGAGAGAGCCAACAGCCTGGACAACGAGCGCGCCCTGGACACACGCTGCCACCTGCAGGTGGGAGGGCGGCACTGCAGGCCATAACACTTTTATTAAGGACAAAACACAACCTGGTCTGCTGCAACATGGTCAATACAGCAGGTGTCCTATTGGTTATCTTTTGTGTAACACAGACATGGGTTTCAATTCAGGTGAAAACCTGACCAAATCCTTGGAAAGTCACCTATTTTCCCGCTCACTGTGCGTTGACCCTAAGAGCAAAGCGAATATTCGCTCTGCGTGTTTGCGCAGTTCGGCTCGCGCAAGTTAACTGGTTTGATTTTAGGATCGGGTTTTGGAGGATAATGGAAGAAGGAGGGTCTCTCTTGTGAACATCAATCACTTTCTCCTACATGCTGCGGTTCCCTCTGCAGGGAACCGCAGGGAAATTTGCAGAAAAGTGAAAATGCTTTAACTGGTGCAAATTGTTTGCGCAAGCACTAACAATTGTTAGGTTAACCCGCTTCCCGTATAAAACACAGATAGCTGGGATAAGATGCTACACGATCTTAAGTGCTTTTTAGATGACGGAGGCTGATGAGTCTGGGTGCGTTTTTTTCGCTCCACACAGATCCCCAGGAAGACGGTGTACGACCAGCTGAACCACATCCTGGTGTCGGACGAGCACCTGCCAGACAGCATCATCCTGGTCAACACCTCCGATTGGCAGGGCCAGGTGGGCGGGGCCCCCGGGGGTCTGGGCCTGGGCGGGAACACACAGCATCAGGAGAGTCCTTTGACCCCTGACAGACTGTAACGTACAGCCTTGTGCTCTGTCCCTCCTCGTCTCCCAGTACCTGGCGGACGTGCTCCAGAACCACCAGCTGCCCGTGGTCTGCACCTGCACCACGGCCGACATCCAGGCCGCCTTCAACACCATCGTGTCCCGCATCCAGAGATTGTACGTAGCCCTCTCTCTCTCTCTCTCTTTGTGTGTCTGTCTGCCTCTCTCTCCTTTGCTCTGTCTTTGAGTCTGTCTCTCTTTCTGTTTCTGTTTCTGTTTCTCTCCTCTCTCTCTCTCTCTCTCTCTCTCTCTCTCTCTCTCTCTCTCTCTCTCTCTCTCTCTGTCTCTCTCTCTCTCTCTCTCTCTCTCTCTCTCTCTCTCTCTCTCTCTCTCTCTCTCTCTCTCTCTCTCTCTCTCTCTCTCTCTGTCTCTGTTCTGTCTCTCTCTCTTCTCTCTGTCTTGTCTTCTCTCTCTCTGTCTCTCTCTCTCTCTCTCTCTCTGTCTCTCTCTCTCTCTCTCTCTCTCTCTCTCTCTCTCTCTCTCTCTCTCTCTCTCTCTCTCTCTCTCTCTCTCTCTCTCTCTCTCTCTCTCTTCTCTCTCTTCTCTCTCTTTCTGCTCTCTCTCTCTCTGTCTCTTCGCTCTCTCTCTCTCAACAGTGTGTCTCTGTCCCCAGTGTAACAGTGTGTCTCTGTCCTCAGTGTAACAGTGTGTCTCTGTCCTCAGTGCAACAGTGTGTCTCTGTCCCCAGTGTAACAGTGTGTCTGTCTCTGTCCCCAGTGTAACTCAAAGTGTGTCTCTGTCCCCAGCTGTAACTGTAACTCCCAGACCCCGGTTCCCATGAAGGTGGCGGTGGCGGGCCCCCAGCATTACCTCAGCGCCGTGCTCCGCCTCTTCGTGGACCACCTGACCCACAAGACCCCTGATTGGCTGGGATACATGCGCTTCCTCATCATCCCCCTGGGTGCGGAGGAGCCTCCCCATTCAAATGAAACAGCTCATTCCTAAATGCTCAAAAGACGCTTGACAGAGTGAACACAAAATAAAATGATTTAAAAAAGAACGTTTATAAGTTAAATATATAAATGGAGGAAGGGGGGAGAGGGGAAGGAGGTTATGTGGTGAAGGCCATCTTAAAGAGGGGGGTTTTAAGGGCCTGTTTAAATGAAGGGAGAGTGCTCGGTTTGGGAGGGAGTTCCACAGACAGGGTGTGGCGACTGAGAAGGCGTTTGTGTTTCAATGTACTTATTGTTCTGTTGTGTGTCTTTAAATGCCCCCCCCCTGTGTACCACTTTTGGTCGGTCCAGGTCTGTCTTTCAACGAGACAGACCTGGTTTCGTAAAATATCAGTGAAACACATCATGGCCAGGAGGGAACTCCTCAGAAACCCCAGTGGAGGAGAACAGGAACCTTGAGAAGGAACCCGTTCTAAGATGAGTAGGAGTGAGCGAGGAGTGAGACACACTGGGCTTAGGGAGTGTCGAGGTGTCGCTGAGCAATACACATAACCCTAACTGCTCCTGACCAGCTGGCTGTCGCCTTGCCGGGTTGACAACGCCGTCTGTGTGTGAATGTGTGCATGAATGGGTCCATATTGTAAAGCGCTTGGCAACTGGTTAGAAGCGCGGTGTAAATGCAGTCCATTTACCGCTATTTCAAAACAGCCAACACATCACTGAGCCGGAGGTTACAAAACCAAGGTCTCATCGGAGGTCTTACGTTAGGCTTCTGTCTCCCTAGCGCCTCTCTCTCCCCGCCCTAACCTTCCTCCTCCTCCTCCTCCTCCTCCTCCTCCTCCTCCTCTTCCTCTGTGTTACCCAGGCGCCCACCCGGTTTCCAAGTACCTGGGCTCCATCGACTACCGCTACAACAGCCTGTTCCAGGACGCAGCCTGGAGGGAGCTCTTCCACAAGGCCGAGGCCCCCGTCGTGGGTAGGAGGCGGCCGCCGGCCCCCAGGGGCCAGTAGGGAACAGAACCTGGGCTCTCGTTGAAGTAGAGAACTGCTTTTATCACAAACACAGCTAGTAGAGCCCTGTGATTTCTGCGATGCGAAAAACGCGGACGGAAATCGTGGAGTTCGGTACTGGAAATGGAATGAACTGTAAAACGTGGAATATTGCAGAAACACAATTTTTTTCAACATTTTCCATAATTTGGAAGAAATTGATAAAAAATAACAATAGTAAAAAGTAGGCCAGATTATTTGGGTATTCTTACAGAGTAGGCTTGAATAAATAAGGGGGGGAGAGGGGGTTTCGTCTAATCGTCAAAAGTCACAATTTTGAGAAACTTGTCAAAGAGGCCATCTAAGACGGCCAAGTCCTTTTAAAAACTAAAAAAAATCTACTCTTACCCACGCTCTGCTATTCAGAGCAGAGTGATACCAAGACTATTATGAGTCAGGGGATGAACTGTTGAGGACATTCAGAACAAAAAAATAAAAATGAAAATGCTAGCTATGCTAGCTTGTGATTAAAACTGGTGCCTGCTTGAAATATTAGTTAATCATTAATACATTAAAAGTGATCAATTAAAGTCGCAACGTGTAAGATTGAGCCCCTGGTTCAAAGAAACGACAAAGTGACCACGGACGGATGGACGTACGGACCTGCGCATCTATCGGTTGGTTCCGTGGCGTGCTGCCAGGCTGACCGTGAACCCCACTTCTTGTCTCCCCAACAGCGCAGGAGAGCCCGGACGTGGTTGCCAGAGTAACACAGTACATGCTGGGGGCCAACGGGGCCCACCAGCTCCCCATCGCAGAGGCCATGCTGACCTACAAACAGAAGAGGTAGGTCTTATCCCGGCGTTTCCCCCCCCCAGAGAGGCCCCTAGTGGGCCCCGAGGGGCCCGGTCGCGCCCGGCTCCTTCCTGACGTCAGAGAGCACTGCTTCACATGTGCGCTTCTAGAAACAACCGCCGCGGTCCGCAAAGTAAACTCAGCTTTACCTGAAAAACCTGCAGTACTGAAAAATACTACTTAGCATTGTGTAGCGTCTTATCCTAGCTGTCTTTGTCGTATATGGGGAATGGGTTGGCACTTATTATTATATGAACATCCTTACTGTATCGAAAGCGAGATACTGTTTCTCTTTCTTCTGACTTATGTACTAATTATTAACTCGCTTTGGATAAAAGCGTCTGCCAAATGACCTCAATGTAAATGTAAATCTTAATGGGACAGTTGGTCAGGGATTCCCGTTCCCCATTGGTCTAAAAAGGACCAATGAGGCGGGGTTGTTTCCCAGATGGCGTGTGAGGCGGTACTCTCTGGTACTGGAAGATGGCCGCGTGTCGGCGCATCCTCTTTAAACACACACGCACGCACGCACGACCACACACACACACACACACACACACACTGGGGGTTTTATGTTCGAATGGGAACTGGGAGTTTCGTGTGGGTGAAGGTGGACTTATTGTTCTGTAAACCAGCACTATGTTCGATTTCTGGGTTAGTGTTTTAACAGTTAGGTTGGTGTTTTGACAACATGTTGAGAAGTTAGGTTAGCGTTTTAACAGTTAGGTTAGTGCTGTAACTGTTAAATTAGTGTTTTAAAAACATGTTTGTTTTAACAACAACATGTGCAAAGAAAGAGCATAGGTGCGTGTGAGAGCATTGGGCTTTTAACAATGTATTCTAGCTTGCGATAAGGAAATTTGGAAGACACACTCCATCCAGCTAATAACCCTATAACAATATAACCCTAATGTTTGGTTTCAGGGATATATCGTGTGTTTATCTACATGTTGTCATTAAACCGTGGTCTCCATCTCTGTGTGGGAATAACATGTGTTTTTTTCCCCTGTCCTGTTTATTTTTTGTTCGTCCTTTCTATCTCTGAAGGAAAAAGAGCTTTCATTTTGATTTTGCAGTAAGGTATTGTGGCTACGCTTGAGTCTGTGTGTGTTTGCTGGAGATCCTGTGCTTGGTTCTGTGTGTCTACGACCCCTCGTCTCCAGCCCTCCTTCCTTCCAGTTCCTTCCGCTGCCTGCTACTTTAACGGCCGCCTGGTGTAGCATCCAGTACCGGAAAGCTCCTAACTCCCCCCCCCCCCAAAAAATACTGTTGATCGAAAAATCACAATGCAACGTACATTTTCGTAAAAAAAAAAAAACACGACCGCTAGGACCAAATCTGGAACTGTGCTACGTTCAAAATGAGCCAGAAAAGACTGACCTCTTAAGTGGATGAACATTTTAACGACATCCGGCTCTAGATTGTTATCGGAATATCTCCGATTTCCTTTGATCTGCCTTTAACTGAGCAAGTCGTATCAGCAAAGCGCCAAAAAGCATCGTATCATTCTGATATTCGTTAGGAGTAACGAATTATCGTGAACGTTCGCTGACTTTTCCGACAGGTATCAACTTGTTAAAGTGGCATGAAGCCGGTTTCCTGTCAGCACTTTTTTTCTCGTCCCTCTTGGCCTCGCCTCTTCCTGTCCAACCCCTTCTACTTCCTGTCCTCTGTCTCCTCCCTAGTTTCTGTCTGTTATTGGCTTGCGTCTTCATCTAATACTTCACGATGCAAATCTACGAAAAACTGATAAGATCACTGTTTATGTTAATTACGACGTACGTTTAGTAATGTCCCTTAAAGGTGACATATTATACCAACAGGTGTGGGTATTGGGGTGGGTGTGTAGCCATTACAAGCTGTTTTGAAAATCCCACCTGGTGGTATAATATGTCACCTTTAACGTACAAAAGCTGACTTGGTGATGTAGTTTGATTTCTAGTGCTTGGGTACCCTTTAAGCGGACATTCAAATCAAAGGTACCGCAGAAAAGACCTATTCACGATCATCCCCCCTTGAGCGGCGAGTCGAAGGCAGGCCATGTACGCTTGTCTGTGTGGATGAGTTTAGATGTTTTTCAGTTGGAGTGTGTTGTGCTCTGGTGGGAGTGGAGAGAGAGAGCGCGAGAGAGAGAGAGAGAGAGAGAGAGAGAGAGAGAGAGAGAGAGGGATGCTGTGTAGACTCTCGCTCTTTTTCTTTTCCTTTCTCCTTCCCCTCTCTCTCTCTCCTGTCCCCTCTCTCCCTTCTCTGTAGTCTCTCTGTTTCCTCGCTGGGAAGCCGCTGGCAGGTCTCCTCAAGGCAAGAGCACCAACCCTCTCACGTAGCAATAGCGGCGCGGTTAGCCTAGCCGCTAGCTGCCTGGCACCCACAGGTTATTTTTCTGGTCAGCCCCAGGAAAATAGTTAAACCGTCGTTAGCTAGCCATAGCTAACTGCCGTTAGCGAGCGTGCTAACTGTCGTTAGGTAGCTGTAGCTAGCATGCACTACCGCTACTACAGGTAGTGCATGTGGGAGCTCCATCACTCGGTTGCTGCTCTTCCTGTGCGATGGCGGTCGGCACTGTCTACCTCCTGGTTCAATCTATTATTTTACCACAGTCTCTCGCCGTCTACTTCCTGGTTTCAACGTATTCTTTTACCTCAGTCTGCCACTGTCTACTTCCTGGTTTCAACGTATTCTTTTACCTCAGTCTTTCGTCGTCTAAACCCTGATTAATCTGCCGCTAGTCTTGATATGCTGGGCTGATCCCAAAGGAAACCCTGAGATCTTTCCTCCTGCTCTGAAAGATGTGGTCTTTCCTCCGGGGAAAGGGGTTTGCATGTGTGCTGCTCTCTGCTGAGTCATGACAGCATGATCTCGCTGGAGGGTTCCTCCCCGTCCTGGTTCCCTAGCCTGGCTTCCAGCAGAGCATGCTTCGACGGGGTGTAGTTTCTGGTTGGTCGATGACTCATGTAGTATGCAAACTACATAGTTTCCTACTATCCACCGGAAGTAACTAACCCTAGTGGTCGGGATGATGGAGGGGACTAATCGTATGAATAGTGATGAATAGTAAAGTCTTCTACCGATGAGACACCGGGGCGCTTCTGCTTCTGGGCTGTTGGCTCTTTTGATTTCACCTTTTCGCTTCCTCAAATCACGTAGAACGGCCCTCTGTCGAGTGCATGTTGATATTTCATTGTCTCCTCTCTCTCTCTCTCTCTCTCTCTCTCTCTCTCTCTCTCTCTCTCTCTCTCTCTCTCTCTCTCTCTCTCTCTCTCTGTCTCTCTTGCTTCTCTTTCTCTTCTCTCTCCTCTCTCTCTTCTCTCTCTCTCTCTCTCTCTCTCTCTGTCTCTCTTGCTTTTTATTTCGTTCTTCCTTTCCTTTCCTCTCTCTCCCCCCCATCTCTCTCTCTCACTCTTCCTTTGTCTCTCTCTCTCTCTCTCTCTCTCTCTCTCTCTCTCTCTCTCTCTCTCTCTCTCTCTCTCTCTCTCTCTCTCTCTGTCTCTCTTTCTCTCTCTCCTCTCTCGCTTTTTATCTCGTTCTCTCTTTCCCTTCCTCTCCCCCTCTCTCTCGCTCGCTCGCTCGCTCGCTCTTCTCTCTCTCTCTCTGTCTCTGTCTCTGTCTCTCGCTCTCGCTCTCTCTTGTTCTCTCTCTCTCTTTCTCTCTCTCCTCTCTTGCTTTTTATCTCGTTCTCTCTTTCCTTTCCTCTCTCTCCCCCCCACCTCTCTCTCTCTCTCTCTCACTCTTCCTTTGTCTCTGTCTCTGTCTCTCTTTCTCTCTCTCCTCTCTTGCTTTTTATCTCGTTCTCTCTTTCCCTCTCTCTCTCTCTCTCTCTCTCTCTCTCTCTCTCTCTCTCTCTCTCTCTCTCTCTCCCTCTCCCTCTCCCTCTCTCTCTCTGCCTCCCAGCCCTGATGAGGAGTCTTGCCAGAAGTTCATCCCCTTCGTCGGGGTAAGTCCCTGCTGACACCTCCTCTGAACCGGCAGTGCGTCTGCAGTTTACAGTTTGTCTGCAGACGAATATGACCCGGTTCCGGTCCTGGTTCTGCTGGTAACCCTCCTCTTCTCCCCGTTCTCTTCAGATGGTGAAGGTCGGGATGGTGGAGCAGGCTTCAGCTACGTCAGGCAAGATATAAGAAGATGTATCACGTGATGAGAGTTCGGATATATCACATGACCAGAGTTCAGATATATCACATGACTAGAGTTCGGATATATCACATGAATAGAGTTCGGATATATCACATGACTAGAGTTCGGATATATCACATGACTAGAGTTCGGATATATCACATGACTAGAGTTCGGATATATCACATGACTAGAGTTCGGATATATCACATGACTAGAGTTCGGATATATCACATGACTAGAGTTCGGATATATCACATGACTAGAGTTCGGATATATCACATGACTAGAGTTCGGATATATCACATGACTAGAGTTCGGATATATCACATGACTAGAGTTCGGATATATCACATGACTAGAGTTCGGATATATGTCACATAACTAGAGTTTGAGTATATCACATGACTAGAGTTTAGATATATCCCATCTCTATAGAGTTCCGATATATCACGTGGTTAGACTTTGGATACATCCCATCCCTAGAATTTGGATATATCCCGTCTCTAGAGTTCGGATATATCTCATGATTAGAGTTCTGATACATCACATCCCTAGTATACAAGCAATAGACGCTTTTACCCAAAGTGAACCACAGTAACTACACTACGCACGCCAGTTCAGACACAGCGTACACATCATAGGGTCGCCTCCTTGTAGGGCTGTGGGTATCGGGGATCGAACCAAGGTCCCCCCAGCCCTGGTGTTATCAAAGTGGCGAAGACTGACCCGCAGACCCCCACGAGCCCCCCCCCCCCCACCCTCCCCCAGACCTAGGATGTCAAAGTGCCCTCTGTGCAGACTCGGAGCGTGTTGTGTGTGCTGACGGTTGCCCAACCCCCCCCCCCCCCCCCCTCCAGGTGACTCTGACGACGCGGCCCCCCCGGGCTCCTCGATGCTGTCCTCCACCCCTCCTCAGGGGTCCCCCTCCCTGAAGGAGGCCTCGCCCACGCCGCCCCCCTCCTCGCCGTCGGTCCACACCAGCTTCAGCGCGTACAGGTAAACCTCCACAACGCTCCGGGGTCCTCACAGTCGGGGACGCGCCGCCATTTTGTGAGGACACCAATCCTGAATAAACGTAAACATACCTTCGTGGTAAGGTACTTTTGCCATGTCTTGCATGTGAAACGCTGTGGCGGTTTCAAACTGCTGACCTCTTAATCGTACATCTAGGTGGACACGCCCACTTGTGATGTCACTAAAACACAGGAAAAGGCAGATTTTGAAATTTTCAAACGGCTTGTAAAGACTATTCACGCTCACACCGGGTGGCCAATATCACCCCTTTAAAGTGTGAGGCCTGTTTGCTGCCCACGCGCAGAAGAAAGTGAACAGATTACAGATTAAAAGAGATTAAAAACAAACGGCTGTGTGTTTATGTGTGTTGTGCATGCACGTATGTGCGCATGCGTGCCTGCGCGTACGTGTGTGTTTGTGTGCGTGTCTGCGCGTGGTTGATCGCTGTGCGCTGCGTTCCCAGCTGCGGCGGCCCTGGGGAGCTGATGGGGCTGCAGGTGGACTACTGGGTGGCGCCCGCCGAGCGCAAGAAGGACATGGAGAAGCGCGACGCCTCGTCCAAGAACACGCTGAAGTGCACCTTCCGCTCGCTGCAGGTCAGCCGGCTGCCACTGGGGGGCGCCGAGGGCAGCCCCTCGCTGCCCACCATGTCCATGACCGTGGTCACCAAGGAGAAGAACAAGAAGGGTGAGTCTGGAGCGGCACCGCAGCCGTTTGAGGCCTTCAACATTTGGGTTGAGAATTTGGAGATTTTGTTGTGTTCTTCTTTACCCCGGCTTGACCACGTTTGTTTAATGAAACGTTGGTGCGTTGATTCATTACTGTTAGACAATTGTTTATTCCAAAGGCACCAGGTTAGCTATTTAGGACACGCCTTCATCCAATGGGGTTAGATGGACTCCAGATGCAGTTAAGTGAGGACCAGGTAGGGTTAGACAGTGGTTCAGATACAGGTCAGTACGGAGCAGGTAGGGGTTAGACAGTGTGTTCAGATACAGGTCAGTAAGAACCAGGTAGGGGTTTGACAGTGTGTTCAGATACAAGTCAGTACGGAGCAGGTAGGGGTTAGACAGTGGTTCAGTTACAGGTCAGTACGGAGCAGGTAGGGGTTAGACAGTGGTTCAGTTACAGGTCAGTACGGAGCAGGTAGGGGTTAGACAGTGTGTTCAGTTACAGGTCAGTACGGAGCAGGTAGGGGTTAGACAGTGGTTCAGTTACAGGTCAGTACGGAGCAGGTAGGGGTTAGACAGTGTGTTCAGTTACAGGTCAGTACGGAGCAGGTAGGGGTTAGACAGTGGTTCAGTTACAGGTCAGTACGGAGCAGGTAGGGGTTAGACAGTGGTTCAGTTACAGGTCAGTACGGAGCAGGTAGGGGTTAGACAGTTGTGTTCAGTTACAGGTCAGTACGGAGCAGGTAGGGGTTAGACAGTGTGTTCAGTTACAGGTCAGTACGGAGCAGGTAGGGGTTAGGGGGGAAATCTTGCTCAAGGATGCCTACAGGTTAGGCTGCTGACATTGGGGGATTGAACCCACAACCTTTTTGCCTGGGGGTCAAACACCTTTTCCTTTTCCTTTGTAGCCTGTAAATATGTTTTAATGGCATTTGAAAGTGTTTCAAAGAGTTTACAAAGTCATCTATTTTAGCTACGTGGTTCAGTTAACTCTGTCCTAGGGGGACTTTTATTTTGAAGTTACCATTGAAGTTATTACTTCAATGGGAAGTGAAACCAATGCCAGCCTACCACAATAAAGGTTTGTTTTGCCCTCCAGTCATGTTCCTACCAAAGAAGAGTAAAGATAAGGAGGTGGAGAGCAAGAGTCAGCTGATCGAGGGAATCAGCCGCCTCATCTGCACTGCCAAGCAACAGCAGACCATGCTGAGAGGTACCCCCCCTCTACTTATGATGTACCCTCCTCCGTACCCTCCCTCTACTTATGATGTACCCTCCTCCTACCCTCCCTCTCCTTATGATGTACCCTCCCTCTACTTATGATGTACCCTCCTCCTACCCTCCCTCTCCTTATGATGTACCCTCCCTCTACTTATGGGGTACCCTCCTCCTACCCTCCCTCTACTTATGATGTACCCTCCTCGTACCCTCCCTCTACTTATGATGTACCCTCCTCGTACCCTCCCTCTACTTATGATGTACCCTCCTCCTACCCTCCCTCTACTTATGATGTACCCTCCTCCTACCCTCCCTCTCCTTATGATGTACCCTCCCTCTACTTATGATGTACCCTCCTCCTACCCTCCCTCTCCTTATGATGTACCCTCCCTCTACTTATGATGTACCCTCCTCCTACCCTCCCTCTACTTATGATGTACCCTCCCTCTACTTATGATGTTCCTGTTTGAGGACCAGTCTTGTAAGATGACCCTCCCTCTACTTATTATTAGTACCTGTTTTCTAATAACATGGGGGGTGGTAGGCCGCTAAACAAGACAGTTGGCCTGTCATGCGGAACAAGCTAATAAACCAAAACCTAGATTTATATTCCAACAAACTGTTTCCTGACTTGTGTTCTTCTGGATACGTCTTGTTCTGGTCTACCGGGCTGTAGAATGTAAATAACGTTTTGTGTTTTGCGTCGGTTTGCGTCCCGCTGCAGTGCTGATCGACGGAGTGGAGTGGAACGACGTCAAGTTCTTCCAGCTTGCCGCCCAGTGGTCGTCCCACGTCAAGCACTTCCCCATCGGGATCTTTGGCCACACCAAGGGCCCCTACTAGAGGCTCCCGGCCCCCCAAAAGACTGAAAACAAACACACACCCCGACCCCATGCCCTCCCCCCCCCCTCCCACCTGCTACCCCCCGTCATAATGTTTGCGTGTTCTTTTTTAAATTAATTATATTTGTTACGTACGTACAAACGACGCTCGTCAAACAGAGCTTCTTGAGGAGGGTTCCTTCCCGCCTTTTTGAAAACTGACGTTTTTATTGAAACTGGTGAGAAACTGACATGACATCGTGATTTGAGTATTAACGTCGTAGTGTTTGCCTCTCCCTCTTTTCACTCGCAGCTTGGTGTTATGATTGAGCTTTTGATTTTGACTGCTGCAGTTTGTGAGACTCCGAGGCTGTCTGGATGTGAAGAGCTGGTGGTCTTCTTGAGGTTTGACGACTCAAACCTCCTGCTTTGAGACAAAGAACAAACACAAGACCTTTGACCCTGTGTGTTTGTTGGAACACGTATGGAGTGTGCAATAGAGCTTTTTCACAGGGCGGCCATGTTGTATTTGTTCGGAGGGGGGGGGGGGAAACCTTCTAGAATCTTTTGAAATCATGAAAACTCGACTCACACCATTCTTAGTCCCGCGTTCCATTTCCGCCCTCACCCAAGGAGCAGTTAGAACTTAGCCTTACCGTTGAGTCGTCACGGTTTCACCAAAGATATCTACAAGGTTCCCCCACCCAGCGTGGCAATATGGCCGCCCGCTGGAAAGGTCAATAACGAGCAATGTCAAGATGGAGGCTCTGCCTTACCTGTGGTTTTCTTTATTTGTTCAAGCGTCCTGCCTTCTCTGAGCGACACTGTCCTCGTTTTTCAAGACGCACCTTGTCTCAACGATTTTGAGTGTCAATGATCTTAATGACAATGTTTCGGTTAAAAAAAGGCGACTGTTCTTCTGACAACCAAACCGATAGCACAAGATTTAAATTAAGTTCAACTAAAAGAAGGTATGGAGAACTAATAGAACTGTTATAGCTGCAAAAATATTGACGAAAAAAAGGGCAAAGCTTCAGGTTTTTTTAATCAACGAGTATTTTCTAACGAATGTCTGTTTATTTCCGAACCTCTGCACTGTCCCCCGTTTCCCAACACACTCCGGTCTATCACCAGGTAAGACTTGACCTAGACTTCTCCACAAGCCTCTCCCTCTCTCGACGCACCCACGGTGTTCCAGCCCCCCAGACCCTAGAGGAGAACATACCGGCCCCCCACCTGAGGGCACTGTAATGTAAAGCACTTTTGAAACGTTTGTCCGGGTTTTAGACCAGTATTTAAACGCACTGTAGTCAGTCCATCCGAGCTTACCAACCGCACAAAACAACGTTGATATGCAATCCAGAAAACGAGCCAGTAGACCGGTCACTCTGAATACGATGCCACTCCTCATATGTCACTCGGAAGACGAATCATAAGTTTGATGGGTTTTTACTTAATGGACCCCTCCATAACCACCCCCAAACCCCCCTTCCCACCCTCTTTAATGGTCTAGACTAAACACATCTTAATCAACCGACCCATAATTAGTAAGTTGGTAGGCCTTCCTATGGCAGCAATGGGACAAGCATCAAGTTAGCTGTTGACGTGTGTTAGCGTTTCTAAAAAAGTTTAGCAGTGTTATAACATGATTTAGATTTTGTCCCCCTTTTTACTTACGAGTCCTCGGTTTAAAAAAAAAACCCCAACTAATATTGACAATGTATCGTTTGTTTAAATGCCATTTATTTATATCCATTGCCTATTTTTTTTTAATAAGTGCCTACATTTCCCAATTCTGACAAAGCAACTCCGCCCCTGGCTTATGGTGCTGAGTCTGGTGCTTGCTAATAAACTTGATTGGATGTCGTGGACGGACGCTGCATTGTCATCATATCAGAAAACATGTCGAGAGCCGGGCTTCTGAACGTCTACTCTGCAGGGAGGAGCCGACACCGTGAAGGTGGGGCCGCAGCAGAATTAACAACAGACCCCCCCCCCCCCCCCCCCCCATTGTTGATTTCTAGACGACATTTTAGCCCCTTTGTTTTGTATTTGTCTTGAAAAGGCTTGTTACGCGTTCCCACTGTAATCCCAACATTGGGAGTAATAAAACTACCATACACACTATTCATATCGGCTCTTTTATTTGATTTGGGGTATTTTAGTTATTGTATATATGGTTAAGATGAATAACTTGATAGCACCTTTTTTTAAATAACCCAAAACAGAGTTGCAAAGTGTTTCAACCAGAACTAAAAACGTGTCCCGCAGACACAAAACCAAAATAAACACAGACACAAATTAACCCCAAATGCAGTTGAATAATTGACTTAATTGGCCTTGCTGGGTGAGAGTGGGGTCATGTGTCAGAGAGGGCTGCCGCTGAGTGACAGCCAGGGGGAGAAAGAGCGACGTTGCACCGGAGCAGGAAGCTCCCCGGTATGGGTAGAGCAGCACAACGTCGGCGGCGCACACAGACTGCGGGGGAGCCAGCAGCAGCGTGATGTAGTGGAGGGATTAAGCAGCACAGTCGTGCGCGATAACCCATGCAACAGAGCCGCGATAGCCCCGACAGACAGCCGAGCCATGTCGACGGGGGAACAGTAGGAGACGGTCGCAGGAAGGGGAAAATGAAGGAGTTGAAGGGATGCGGTATGCGCTCTTGCCTGGGCTTTCTGTCCCAGAGACGGCTCCGTGGACAGCCCCTGATGAAGGAGGACTTCCAGAGACGCAGGCTGGCCGGCTGCACAAGTCTCTTCAAGAAGGACCTGCTGGGACACTTCGGCTGTGTCAACGCCATTGAGTTCTCCAACAACGGAGGGGACTGGCTGGTGTCCGGTGAGTTGACAGACCACGGGGGGTGTGGGGTGGGAGACCATCGGGCTCTTTTGTTTTTATTTGTTACTCCCCCCCCCCCACCCCACCCCCCTCTGCTAACGTCGCCCGGCTGTAGGCGGACGGCTCGGCGGAGCTAATGCTAATCTGGCGATCCACAACCGCTACGTTGGCTAATGTGGCTAACGTCAAACCCTGCTCCCTTCCTGCGTACTTCTCCATTAACGTGGTCACTTGGCGATCAAACGCGACCCCAGGTCGGATACGGGCGGTGGTCTCTAAAGCAAACTTGATGGATGTTGTTGTCGGGAGTGGATTGCACGAATTAATGTGTTTATTATTGATTTTAGGTGTTGAACCTTGGCACCTTTTGTGGTCTTTGGAGAGTGGATGGTTTTGTTTTTTTACTGTGCCGTGACGTCACTACCGCCTGCTGAATTCACATGGGGTCAAAACAGTCTTGGTTTCCATGAACTTTGAATCAGACGGAAATGAAATAAAACTAAGTTATTGATTTAGCTGTTGTGGATAGGCACAGAGGTCAAGAATCCAAAATGCCAATATGCATGCTCTATTGCGTGGCACTGTGTCAAGCTTTATTTGAATGTAGGTGTTATGGTGAGGGTTATGAACGCATGATGTTTTAACCGTGTTGCACTGTTGTGGTGAATCTTCATGCACAGGTGGAGACGACCGGCGTGTGCTCCTATGGCACATGGAGAAAGCCATCCACGGGCGCACCAAGCCTGTCAAACTGAAAGGAGAGCACCTGTCCAACATCTTCTGCCTGGCCTTCGACAGCACCAACACCAAAGTGTTCTCTGGAGGTAAGGCGGCTTCCTGGGCGGCGTGAGGCTCAGGAGGTAGAGCGGGTTGGCTGGTAACCAGAAGGTTGCTAGTTTGATCCCCGGCTCCTCCTAGCTCCTAGCAGAGTATCGAGGTGTCCCTGAGAAAGGCATCTCACCCTGACTGCTCCCGACGAGCTGGCTGTCGCCTTGCATGGACAAAACACCGTCGGTGTGTGAATGGGTGAATGTTAGGCCATGTTGTAAAGCGCTTTGAGAGAGCACTGGCTACAAAAGCTCTGTATAAATGCAGCCCATTTACCATTATTTACTTCCTGCTGGCGCCAAACTTTGGGTTGATAAGGATGAGGTAAACCTCATCATCAGTGTGACTGTAAAATACATAGGTTTCGTTCCTGCAACAGCCAGGTGTGATCGAATACCTAGGTATTTCATGTTTATGGTGAGGTTTCCTGATATTTAAAGTTTAATCATTAAAAAGACGATGCATCTTACAGCAAATTCAGAAACAATTCAATAAGAAGCAGGTAATGGTTAATGGCAAGGCAGACCTTGCCAGTAGCCATTACATTATTCTGCCACCCAATACATCTATGTTTATTATCCATATAAATACTTTAACTGCGTTATGTGTACAATTGACTAGCTTTCCTGTACTTTAAAATAACTAATATAACACATTTTACCACAATTGCTATTTCTAAACCCCAAGCCATGAAGCCGTAGTTTAGAACTAGTTTTGAAGTCACTCTTTTCAAACCACTCGCATGTTTTCTTTGTGTGTCTCACTCTCTCCCTCTCGCCCTCCCTTTCTCTCTTACCCCTGCCCACAGGAAATGACGAGCAGGTGATCCTACACGACGTGGAGAGGTGAGTGGCAAACACCTTCCGAACTTAGCGAGTTCTCAACATCAGAGCAAGTTCTTGATTTACATCGACGCCTCTCGCTGCCATGGCGACAAGGACTCGCTCCCAAGAGCTTGCACGGAAGCTTCCGCCCAAGCTCTTGTGTTGAGTCTTTTTCGCCTCCATGGTGACAAGGATGCGCGCACAAGAGCTAGCGTGCACGTCTTCGCTGACTTCCCTCCGTCTTGTGTGTTGTGCACGTGCAATCTCTTGTGCACGCACGAGCGCTCTCTTGTCCACTCACCTATGCTCTCTTGTCCACTCACGTGCGCTCTCCTGCCCGTGCACGCTCTCGCTCTTAGGGGGGAAACGCTGAACGTGTTCCTGCACATCGACGCGGTGTACAGCCTGTCCGTCAGCCCCGTCAACGACAACGTGTTCGCCAGCTCGTCGGACGACGGCCGCGTCCTCATCTGGGACACCCGCGAGCCGCCGACCGGAGGTGAGTGGGTCGGCGCGGAGACGGTCGCCGCGGAGACGGGGACCAGGACCCCGTGTTTCGAGCCGTTGTATTTTTGGTTTTTCTTCGGGGATGTTTGTTTGTTTGTTTGTTGTTGTTCTTTTGTTTGTTCGATCCTGCGTTTACACATGTTTTTCAATTAAATGTATGTTTACGTGTTGTAAACTTTTACATTTTGTTAACGTTGACTATCAATCAACGTTAACTTTTAGCTTATATTAACATCACGTTTGCATAGATACTTTTTTTTATTATTAAATTTTGATAAATTGATCCAAAAATGTACGAAAATATAAGGTCTTCATTTAGTCTCCTATCTTTTTGTGATATTATTATCTGTGATATTGCGGAATGTGAACAAGCCTTTGTGGCTCATCTTCCGCTCCGTCAACAAAGTGACCAATGAGACGCCTGCGTTCCTCCGCAGAGCCCTTCTGTTTGGCCAGCTACCCGTCCGCCTTCCACAGCGTCATGTTCAACCCCGTGGAGCCCCGCCTCCTCGCCACCGCCAACTCCAAGGAAGGCGTCGGCCTCTGGGACATCCGCAAGCCCCGCAGGTAGGACACGCCCCCGCAGGGCCATGGGGGGGAGGGGGGGGGGGGTGGTTGAGCTGTCATGTGATTAGTCTGCTAATGGTATTGTTTGGAACTTAAAAGTGTTTGACTGGTGTGTAAAGTTTAGATGTGCTGTTTTGGGGATAGTGTGAGTTCAATTTCAGAGGGGCTCACATTGATGTTGATCTAGTACATTGAATTTACTGAGTTTTTAAGTGAGCATTGAGAACGATTGTATTGATATGCGAACTGTGGCCACCAGAGGGCAGTGTTGTTGAGGCCAGCCAGCGCCCTCACGCATATTTTAGGAAAACTGATGTTGTAATAAAGTCAAATCACCGGGATCATTGAATTGGTTTTGATGTGGTCAACATTTTGTAAGCATAATAATCGATTAACCACTTATTCTCATTGAATTATGAACATTGATTGCCACACAACACAATATAATAACAATGTTTGACTTTCATTTTTATTAATGTTATTACTGCTCATAACACCGTCTGTTAGTACCAGCTTTGTCCTACTCCTTATCCTCCTATTAACGTGTGTGTGTGTGTGTGTGTGTGTGTGTGTGTGTGTGTGTGTGTGTGTGTGTGTGTGTGTGTGTGTGTGTGTGTGTGTGTGTGTGTGTGTGCGTGGCGTGTGTTGCGCCGCCGTTAGCTCCCTGCTCCGCTACGGTGGGAACATGTCCCTGCAGAGCGCCATGAGCGTGCGCTTCAACAGCACAGGCACCCAGCTGCTGGCGCTGCGGCGGCGCCTGCCGCCCGTCCTCTACGAGCTGCACTCCCGCCTGCCCAGCTACCAGTTCGACAACCAGGGCTACTTCAACTCCTGCACCATGAAGAGCTGCTGCTTCGCCGGCGACAAGGACCAGGTACCGCTGGATGGAGCGCACTGTGTGTGTGTGTGTGTGTGTGTGTGTGTGTGTGTGTGTGTGTGTGTGTGTGTGTGTGTGTGTGTGTGTGTGTGTGTGTGTGTGTGTGTGTGTGTGTGTGTGTGTGTGTGTGTGTGTGTGTGGCTCATGCCTATGCTCGTGATTGTGTGTGCAAATACACACACACACACACAGACACACATGGGCATGTGGATGTTTGTGTGTATTGTGCATGCACATGCTGGTGCACACACACACACACACTCTAACTCTTTAATTTTTCTCTCTTATCTCGCTCACTTTCTCTTGGTTCTGTCTCAAACTTACCCGTGATTCCACCGGGCTGCCCCGGGGGGGGGGGGGGAAACCCAACCGCCCGCTGACCCTAACGCAAACCACCCGTCTGGGATTAATATAGTTCCCATTAGGGAGGGGGCTTTAGATTTCAGCCGTTAGCACATGTTTGCAGTGGGGTGTCCTGCCCCCTAGTGGTCAGATAGTAATAATGCATCTTTAGTTTTTTTTTTAATGAAGTTGGATTTCAGAAGAGCTGATTCTTAGTTTGTTGAGGCTTGTTTTCTGGGGCCTGATCTCACCGTCATTCGAGACTGGTTTTCTTCAAAAGCTATTTCAGTAGTCCTTTAAAATACATTCTGAAGTCCCAGAGCATCGTCAACAGCATTGCCCTCACCTAGAGTCCCCCGCTCTGATGTAGTCAGCAATGAGGTGTGTGTTCAAGTCATCATACGCTTGTAATTACTGATACTCGCATGTGACCTTGCTAGGTACTACTATAATTTCATTTAAATGAGTCATTTAAGTGTATCTATATTATGCTTGTATGAACAAATATCAATCAATAATAATGCCAAAATGATTACCGTATATTGAACTGGCTGGTTGAACTGGGTTGTGGTCAAAACGGTGCGTTTCTCACGTATGCACTGTCCTCAGCGAGGTTTTGATGTTTGACATTGAAAGAACTTCTTCTCTGGGGTTTGTCCTTCCTGTAGTACATCCTGTCGGGATCTGATGACTTTAACCTCTACATGTGGAAGATCCCCAAAGACCCTGAGGCTGGTGAGTGATTACTTCACCCCATTCCTCTGCCAGCAGCACTACATATTCTCTATCTATAGATCAATATAGATCTATCGAAAGCAATCTAGATATACGTGCGTCTATAAGTGATGTTAACTCTTGCGTACTAATAAATCTATATAGATATGTTGAGATCTATATCGATAGCGATGTAGATATATCGTCGAAATGATATATCTAGAGCTATCTTTCTATATTTCTTATATATCGAAAGATGAGGTATACGTAGATCTATGAGGTAACGTCACTTATAGTCCCACACAGAGCAGTGCAAACATTCATGTTCACATTGGGAAGACTTTTACTTTGAAGGCGGAGGGTCACATGACCCTAGTGCCAGCCTTAATCCGGCAGAGGCACACAAAATGGCCACTTTACCCTATACATAACCTGACAATCTGTGTCAACGTGTTTTTGAAAGAGGTTTCAACCCCCACCCCGTGGGGAGGTAGTTTGTGGGGCCACCTCCCCCCCTCCAGTGTACCCATCATGTCTTCCTGTCGGGGTCCGCAGGCCGGGTGGTGAACGGGGCCTTCATGATCCTCAAAGGGCACCGCTCCATCGTCAACCAGGTCCGCTTCAACCCCCACACCTACATGATCTGCTCCTCCGGCGTGGAGAAGGTCATCAAGGTGAGGCCCCCGCAGTATGTGTAGTCGTCTGACAGCGACATTGAAGCTAAATTGTAAAAAGGAACGTACCGCTTGAAAATCGGCCTTTCCCTGTGCCTTGGTGACATCACAAGTGGGCTGGTCCACCTAGTTGTATACCAGCCTACCCAGTGGACCGTAGCAAACGACTGTGGCCCCCTCGTGAGGTCACTAAAACACAGGAAAAGGCAGATTTTCAAACTGCTTGTAATGGCCAATCCCACTCACACCTGGTGGCAGGACAGCACCCCTTTAATATCCTAACCGCTACCGGCTGGTCGGGTTTAGTGTCACGTTCATGACCAACCCCCACCCCCCCTGTGTGCCCCCAGCTAGTGGAGCCCCTACCAGCAGCCCGACAGCCTGGGGGACCTGGAGGGGCGCGTGGAGGACCGGTCCCGCTCCCTCTACACCCACGAGGAGTACATCAGCCTGGTGCTGAACAGCGGCAGCGGCCTGTCCCACGACTACGTCAGCCAGTCCATCCAGGAGGACCCGCGCATGATGGCCTTCTTCGACTCGCTGGTCCGCCGCGAGATCGAGGGCTGGAGCTCCGACTCGGACAGCTACCTGAGCGACGGCGCCATCCTGCAGCTGCACGCCCGCGGCCGCCGCTCCACGCGCCCTGCCGGCACGGCCGCCGCCGCCAGCGTGGCGAGCGCCGCCGTCGCCGCAGCCGTCGCCGCCGCCACAGCCGTCGCCGCCGCCACAGCGACCGCCGCCTCGTCCTCCGCCACCGGTCGCCACGGCAGCAACGACAACGCCGCCGGAGGGGGGAGCTCGTCGTCGTCCTCGCTGGTGGGGCCGGACGCCTCCGGAGGGGAGGAGCCGGTGGCAGTGGAGGGGGCGGGGCATCAGAGGAGGCGGGGCCGGCGGCAGCGGCACCACTCGGGGTTCCTGCTGGACCTGGTGAACGAGGACTCGGACTCCAGCGAGTTCTGGCTGGACCCCATGCCCCGCCCCCGCTCGCCCAGCCCCCGGGGGAACGCCGCCCTGACCAGCACCCCCAGCTCCTCCCCCTCGGTGCCCGGGGGGGCGTCGTCCTCCAGCTCCTCCTCCAGCTCCTCCTCCTCCTCCTCGTCCTCCTCCTCGTCCAGCAGCGACGGCGAGGCGCAGCAGAGGCAGCGGCTCCGCAACGCCAAGCGCAGCGTGCTGCGCCGGCGCCGCCTGCTTGCCGCCTCGCGCGCCGGCGAGCGCTCCGACTCCGCCCAGGCGCTGTTCTCGGCGCTGGACTCCTGCGGCTACCCAGAGATCACCGTGGAGGACCCGGCGTCCGCGGGCTCGTCGTCCTCCTCCTCCTCCTCCTCCTCCTCCTCCAGCGGGGAGGAGCAGCGGCGGGCCCGGAGGAGGCGCAAGAGGAGGCGCAGGGCGGGCTCCCGCGGGGAGGACGGACCCCTCAGCCCGTCAGACTTTGTGTGCTCCAGTCCGGTCATGTCCCCACGGAGCCCGGGGGGCGACCTCCTCCTCCACCACCACCACCAGCCCCCCCGCCCGGAGGATGACGAGGGGGAGGGCGGGGGTTGCCCCAGGCCGCACTCCCGGGCCGGGGTCCGGGCCAGTGGGGCCAGCAGGGGGGCCCTGGAGAGCTCGGACAGCATGGAGGAGTGTGGCGGCGTGCGGGGCGCCGTGAACATTACCCGGGTGTCCCCGTGCCCCCTGAGCCCCGGGATGAATGGGCAGCACCGGACTCCCCTGTCGGACCTGGGCCCCGGGGGCTCCGCGGGGCGGGACCCCGGGGGCCCCAGGGAGGAGGAGATGGGCGTCAGGCTCCAGAAGGAGGAGGGCCCCTCCTCTTCCAGAGCCCCAGCACAGAGCACCCTGAAACGGACGTACACCTGCGCCCGGGAGGGCGAGGCGGGGGCTTCCCCCACAGAGAAGAAGACTAAGACATGAGCTGTTGTTTTTGTTTTGTTTTAGGAGTGATTTTGAAATGGTGGTCCTGAAAGTGAAGTTTTGGTACCACTAGTGGTTATGATAGACCGCCATTCATTTTAATTTTGTGTTTAAATTGATGAAATTAGTCCTTGTCTATGTAAAAAAAAAATAAGATAAATAATGAAAAAAGGATGCTAATCAAATTTCTAGTTCTTACTCTGAACAAATATACCAGCCTGTGTTTGGTATAAAATCGCGCAAATTTTTTTGCGATCACATTTTTTTTTATTTCAAAAATACAGATTAACAGACAAAAGTGCGACATATTTTGTTAAATAATAATATACAGAAAAAACACTATCTAGTACACATACTTGCAAATAGATACAGAGAAGTATATGGATAAAAAGAAAAGGCAAGAAAGAAAAGGAAAAAAAAACAACAATAAAATGGAAATTAGAATAAAGACGGCTAGGGAAATGTGCCAAAGGTTAAGCACCATCCAGTGTAAACAAAAGAATACATCCCTAATACGGCCAGACGGACAGACAGACAGACCGACTCACTTAAGCAAGATTGTGGGAAAGGGGTCACTCTAAAAATTCTTTCAGAGAATTAGCGGCAGAGTGCCAGTTGTTTAAATTGGTCTCAGTAGCCTTATTAATCCGAGCAGTTGAAAGTTCAAGATAAATTGCATCTAAAAAGGTGTCAAAGGAGTGGGGAGGCTTCCATCGCACCGCAACCATCTTTTTTGGCAGCTGTCAGGCCTGCCAGTGCGATGCGTATTTTAAGCTTGGTGATTTTGAGCTTTGCGAAATCATTTAACAGAAGGACAGAAACAGTCAGAAAAGTCAGACATTACGGATGCCACTTTAGCCCAGAATCGTGACGGTGGTGGACAATCCCACATCATGTGAAGGAAAGTGCCAGGAGGTTTCATAGTGCATAAACTACAGAAGGGATCACTTATGGCCTTCGTACAGTAGAGTTTGTGTGGCGTTAAATATGTTCTATGAGCATAATTAAAGTGAATTTCTTGATGGTAGGGGTTATGAGAAGCCTCCTTTATGTTTAACCACACCTCTCTCCAATCAAAATCTGGGTCCAGATCTGGGCAGTCACTTCTCCATACACTGTCTAGGGGTAGATCAACATATGAGGCCTCCAAAAAAAACGTTTACAGTGTGGACCCCATACTCCTGTTTTTACCCAGTACTGTAAACAATTTACATTAGATGAGTAGACAAAGGTTGTTGCCATGGGACATTGCGCTTTAAGAGCTGATCTGAGCTGCAAATAAAAGAAAACCAAGGAACCGGGCAGGTTAAATACACCACGAATATCTTGAAAGGAGCGTAAGCCCATGTCATCATAAATATCATTTAAAAGGCGAATGTTAGTGCCACTCCAATAAGATGGTGAGATAAGTCTCCCTCCAATTAACAGACCCTTGTTAGTATATATATGTGAATGCCACTGACAGGAGATCTTACATCCCCGTTCAGCTGTGCGTCAAGTCCGGAAGAGATGGGAGACAATTGGGCCAAAGCGTAACTGACATTGCTTGTCTAAAATATTAGCAAAGAGGACATCCTGCAAATTACCATGGTCTTACTTTATTTTCTTTAATATTACGCCAGGAGACAAAGGGAGTAGGGTCACACCAAACTTATCGGTCAAAGTGTAAGTGACCAAAAATAGAATTTAAAATTTGGCCAATCTTCCCTTCTCTGTGTAGTGGTTAATTTCAGACCTGGGCGTCTTGTTTTCCAGATAAACCGTGAGTTGCTAGAGTGGATTTTTGACCAGAAGTTGACAGGAGGAGAGAGGGGGATCATTGAGCTCACAAAATTAATTCTTGGGAGAATATCCATTTTCACTATTAAGATACGGGCACGGAGAGAATTAGAGAGGAATATCCACCTATCTATGTCTGCTTTAATTCTGTTCCATGCTTCAGAGTAATTGTGTGTCACAATGCGGTTTATAGATGGAAAAATATCAATCCCAAGATACTTAAAGTGCTGGACAACCGGAACATTAGCTGGAACTTGCAGTGTTTTAGCTGGCTCGTTTAATAGTAATAGGGCAGATTTGAACCAATATATTTTTTGAATCCTGAAAGACCACCAAACTCCTCACAAATTGACAGCCGATTAGGCAAAGAAAGCATTATATGCTGAAACATCATCAGCATATAATGCTACATGGTGTTCATCGTCATAAACAGACTATCCAACAGGCTGTAGGATCTTCGATTGACGAATCATTTGCACTAAAGGTTCAAGGGAAAGTGCAGAGAGTGCCGGACTTAAAGGGCAACCCTGGCGGGAAGATCTAGTAACCGGAAACAGCGTGGAAGATAATTGCCCAGTGAGCACGAGAGCTGGGGGGTTAGAATACAGTACCTTGTCCATATGTATAAAACTTTTACCGTAACCCATTTTTTCCAGGACAGACCACAAAAAGGTCTGTGCAAGTCTGTCAAACGCTTTCATAGCATCAAGGGACAGCACAGCTGCAGGTTCTGTTTTGACACTTGCAGCATCTATTAACTGGAGAAGACGTCTTACATTATCTGCGGCTGGCCTTGATTGTCTGATCACAGTTAACTAGTTCTGGGAAATAGTCCTGAATACGTTGGGCAAGCACCTTTGCGTAAATTTTAAAATTGGAATTGAACAAACAGAGACCTATAATTTTGACATTTCATGGATCCTTGTCTTTCTTTAATAGTAATGAAATCAAAGCTATATTTACATATCTTGAGAAATCGCCTTTATCTAAAGAGGCTGTTATCATGTCGAAGATTAGTGGACCAAGTTTGCTCCAGAATGTAACAGAACTCAGGTGGTATCCCATCCAGATCTGGGGATTTATTCCTTTGCATTGTAAATACAGCCATTTTCAATTCTTCTAAATAAATTTGGTCATCCAGGCAAGTAGAGTCACCTGCTGCAAGCTGAGGTCAATGTAATTGACAAAGAAAGTTGCTGAACTTATCTTTATCCAGCTTGATCTCTAACTGATATAAA
Source organism: Melanogrammus aeglefinus (assembly GCA_900291075.1). Lineage (NCBI taxonomy): Eukaryota > Metazoa > Chordata > Actinopteri > Gadiformes > Gadidae > Melanogrammus > Melanogrammus aeglefinus. Next base: position 218,189 of record OLKM01000423.1, read on the forward strand.
TTAGAGTAAAAGGAGCGGAAAGTCATGTATTTGCTTAGGATCAGTTATGATGTTTCCATTTGAAGCATTGATGGAGGGGATATCTGTAAAATGCTCACTAGATCTGATTTTCATGGCTAGAAGGTGACTAGGCCTGGACCCTTGGAAATGGTAGCGTTGTCTAGTTCCATGTATTAACAATTCTGAGCGTTGTTTTAAGATATCATTTATTTCCTTCTTTATATTGTCACGTTGAGATGCTGTTTGTTTAGAGTAATTATTTTGCAAAATGGAGTCGATTCTAGCAAAGTCTGCTTCCAGAGTTTTTAATTTGGCAGATCTAACCTCACTTAAATCTGAAGAAAACAATATTGCATTACTTATGAAACCTTTAACAGCATCCCATAAGACTCTAGGGTCCTCAACTGAGCCTATGTTGAATTCAAGGAATTCATTTAGCTGGGTCAAAAATTGTGATCCATAATCCTCATTGCCTATTAATGTGGTATTAAAGTGCCATCTAGCGGTGCGTTTTGATATAGACCCAAAGTAGCCTAACAGTACTCCCTTATGGTCTGACCATGCAATGGGAAGTAATACTGCACTATCAAATTTTTTGGAAAAGTTGCCTGCGAAGAAAAAAGAAAAACTATCCTGGAGAAGGTTTTGTGTCTGCCTGAAAAAAAAACATGTAGTCATTCACTGTCGGGTTGACAGAGTGCCACATGTCAACACGTACCAAACTCCCTGCCCAAGACCGTAGGCCGCGGTTGCTAGTCCCTGTTCTCTAGAAGCAGTTGCACTCGAATGATCGTTTGCTTGCCATACTGCATTCATATCAGCTCCTATCACAAACCCATAATCCGTTAGCTCCAGCATTTTTTGTGCTAGCAGTGCATAAAAGTCTTTATCAAAATATTGGGGGCATAAAGTAGAGACGCCTTCCTCCGTTAATTTCCACTCTAGCACACGTCATTCTACCGTCTGTATCCACCCATATGCCCAACAGTTTAACTTTCAGTGTGCGTCGTATTACAATGGCAACTCCTTTAGTTTTTGTGTCAACCGAAGAGGAAGCAATAGTGTGGTAAAACTTATTAGCAATACGACCAGAATCTTTTTTAAGAAGGTGCGTTTCTTGTAGGAGAGCTAGATCAATTTTCCGACGGCGCAGCATAGTCAGTAGGCCTACACTACTTTGCTTTTGAGGTGCATTCAGCCTGCCGCAGTTCCAGACAAGCATATTTAATTCACCCATTGTGCATCCATTTTTTCAACAACTTTCCCAATAAGCTCAAGGACGACACATTTCCCACTGCCGATTTCTCAAACTGGCACACGAAAACAGTCATATGTAAAGTGATTATTCCCTCCGTGAGCAGTCTAAATCCCTAATTTCCCGTAGTTGGACATAAACACAACATTCGCAGCTGATTTTCTCGGGTGAAACAGATAAGACAGTGACGCATCAATGACAAAAAACAAATAACATATATAAAACGTAGATTTAACATATCGCATAACGGCTAAAATATCAGTCCGAAGCATAATGACCAAAACAATTTTCAATCAGTCTCAACCTGAAAAGACAGGTGGTAGTTTCCATCGGTATTCAGTGGCAACGTCTCTTCTTCGTCCCGTTAGTCCAAAATCGTGTAAATCCCAGGCGGCAATGAGCCTAGCCTACAGCGCAGAAAACAAACAAATAAATAATCCAATGCTGTGGCTCGTCTCCTGGTCAAAGTCTGGCAATGTGAGAGAAGCGAACGAGAACGAGAAGCGAATCCTCCGCCCGTCAATGGTGAGGGGGGATTTCTTTGCGGCTTGGTGGATGTTTTGGCGGGTAGTATATCGGAGAACATTGAAGATCAGAGTACGAGAGGCACCTTGCTTCTTTTGGTTGTCATTGTAGATGCAATGGGGGCGCATGATCTCCCCCTCAAGGTTGCCCAGGGAAGGGAACCACTTTTGCAGCGAGTGTGTGAGGAACTGAAGGGCATTAGACCCCAAAAGGCTTTCCGCTAGGCCAGTGATGCGGACGTTGCATCTTCGGTTTCTGTCCTCCATCAGTTAGCTTAAGATGAATTGAATACAGCGCGCTTTCGTGGTTGGCTAGCATCTTGGAGTTGCCCACAACATCATACCGTATCTTGCCCATTTCTGCTTTAACTGTGCCAATAATCTTAGTTAGTGCTACCAAGTCTGTTTGGATAGCTTTTAATTTGTCCTCTGTGCCCTTTCTCATCGTTTGAAGTTGATCGAAGCGTGACTCAAGGTAGCCACGTTGCTTCTCCAGCACCGTGCCCGCCGGGCCTCCATTTCAGATTTCCCTCTCGTTACCGGAGCTTTTTTAGTTGAATCAGCCATGGTTTCTTACAGACAGCTCAATGACGTTGAGTGACCAAAAGAAAACGTTGTCTCACAGGAAAATAAAATAATGAAATTGACAAACCTTGGTTGCGCTAAGGAATCTATGCTGCCATCTTGTCCAGCTGGTCACGTCGCTATAAAATCACATAGTTAACTGCTTTATATTCCTTGAGATAGTGTTTCTGTTTTGATTTTTCTTCTTGCTAACGTGCTGATTAGCATGTTTGTTTAAACCATCTTCAGACCCCTAAAGTATGAGTGCTCAACGCGTAGACGCCAACTTTACAGAAATGTATTAAAGTTAACTGGAGACATTTTACTTCATGAATTCATGCTTTTCAAAACACGATCATTTTATATCGTCTCCGATGCCAGGGTCTCAACACACAAAAAATACGCCGAGAAGAAACAATTAGTTTGTTGTTATTGCAATATTTTTAAAATGTCAGGCATATCGGCTAAAGTTTGTTTTCATGTTGCATAAAAGTCCTTGCTAACACCTATCTGTCGTTGTCGTTGCTGTAAAATGGCTGCCGCTGCAAAGAAAAAGAAGTAAAAAGGACTACACCAGTGTTCAGATCACGGCTGTGTAATAACACTCTTATCATTTGAGATATAAGTCAGTGGTTCACCAGGAAGTAATTCTGACCGAACAGAATTTCAATTTTATTAGATTTCTGAGATTTCTGTGCTGAAACAAATTTTATTGATTTTAGATTAATGAAGAAAAATTTAGTTGAAACCCCCCCCTCGACGAATCGCTTTGTGTGAATGGATTTTCCCGCACGGCTAGAGGTGCCGTAAAAACATGTGCTTCGGTTTCTCCCAATTATGGTAGGTTTCTTTCTCTCTCTCAAAGGGAAAATTTGTTTTTATAATTCCCTTTTGTCCTCTTTAAGCTTGGCTAATGTTTGCCCTCATGTCATTAGGCGTAGGGTTGTGGAAGCAAACGTCTGCGTGTTTATTGTAAAGAACGCAACTCCCCCGACATAATGGATCCTAAATTAAACTTGTTGAAGAGGTCTGGTTCAATGGTTCCCTCCGTCCAGGCTGCTTCTTTCTGGCCTTGACTGCCCCTCAACCAAAACATTTACGAACACGTTATTTTGGGGTTTTTTTCTTTATATGCATTATTGACTCCTAAAGGGCTGCTGTGCCTGTGCATGGTTGACTTCAGTTTCTACTTTACTATATTTTAGCAGGGCATGATAACGGGGTTAATAATCCAGCAAGTTGGAGGACATTTATTCAACCCTTATGTGATTTGGCAAAGAAAATTGGTTTCAAATAGGTGAAAGCAAAGTATGCTGCTAGACCTTTATTCCAGTGGGAAAGTCGCAAGTCCATTCCCTTGTGGGTAACACTCCGACCACCAGGTGGTGCTGCTAGAAGAGAGATCATCATTAGGAAAAAACAAACCGAAGGAGAAGGTTCACGTCCAACGCTCAGGACCAAATAGTTGAAGGTTCATCGCAGAATGGATTTCTTTTTATCGTAAGCGTGTTCTTGAGTGTGCATTCTACCATCCCTAACCCTCAAGTTCCCGGTGATATTGGCCTCTGTTTTTTAATTATTATTTTCTTTCCTATCTGGTGCTGCTGGTGCGCGAAGCTTGAGTGATCAGACACGCCTGAGTTCAAACGTTAGGAACAAGTTTGGACGAACCTGTCAGTGAGAGAGAGAGAGAGCTCCGTTTTGCCCTCTGTTAACTCTTTGTTGACTTTGTTTCATCATGATGATCCAAGCCTTGCCTCGCGTGTTGGACTCTGAGACTGCCTGGTATCCCTTCACGCCGTCCCGAGTCCCGTGGCCGTCAGCCGTTCGGAGCGAAGGGATCATGAGTCCGTGGTATAGATTAAGCTCTGGTATACAATAGTCTACACATAGCCCCCTCCTGCCTGGTGAAACACTGGGACAACATAAATAAAACAGGTAAAAAATATATATTCTTTGACACATTGAATTTTCTGTGGGATAGACACTTATCCAAAGCGACTTACAATAAGATTTGTTAGAAGAAGGAGAAACAGTATCGCTGTGGGTACAGTGGATGTTCATAGAAACGTACCAAGCAAGCACTAACAGTTGTTAGGTTAACCCATTCCCCATTAACAACAGATAGGATAGGATGCTACACAATGCAAAAAGTATAATTGTTTCAGGACGTACAACGTACAATAAGTGCGTACATTAAGTGCCATCAGGGGAGAAGCATTGAGAGGACCCTCTGTGTTTTGGGGTCCCTTCGTCCACGATGATGTGTTTAACGGGGGTCCCTCAGTCTAACGGCATGACGAGTGAAACACGTGTAGTTAAGTTGTTAAAAAAATGCCGGTGTGGAGATGAAACATAACTATTTGTTAATGGCTGGTATTCTCTATAGTAGTCTCCGTGCACCAGACTGTTTTGGAACCAAATACGAGGGGCAGAGACGACGCGGCCCGCCCACGCTGACACACCCACAGCAGGGGGCTTCACCGCCGCAAGCCCCCGCCTGTTGCGTTCACAGCAGGGTGATGGGAAGGATGAAGAGGAAGAGGAGTGAAGAAGACACAAGCAAATACATTTACACACAGGCCGAGCCCCTATTGTTCAATGCCATTGGTGGGTCTATGCATGTTCATGCTAGGTTTTGTTTTTTCTTGTAATGTTATATATATCCATATCTCAATATGTTAGCAGGGATTGTGAGTTAAGGTGTACCCCCTACCTCACATGGTTGAGACCAAACCAGACTGCAGAAACTCTGACTGGATGGGGTCGTGGAGGAGGTGTTTCAGCCAAATACACAAGTACACAAACCAAGTACAGTTTGGACAAAACCTGTGTGTCGTGGGAGAGTTTCTTGGCACTTAGAGGATTCGTTCTCTCGTCGTCATTGAAGTGTTTTTCCACTGTCCCGTCCGCGTTTCATCACCAGTCATTCCTATCAACACGGCTGTGTTACTCCAAAAGTGTGTGTCTTTTGGGCGGCAGGTAGGGGTGATGGGACATCCTGTTCAAGGATGTCTACATGTCGACTGGATGCTGTGGATCAAACCCCCAATAGCTGGGAGTCAGACACCTTATATTCACTATCTGTCCAGCGCACTTTCCTGATAATTCAACCAATAACAATGAGTGTTATTACACAGTACATATTGACACACAGTCTTTGCTGAGTCAGTGGCTCATGAGCATATCACAACATTACTGACCTCAGGTCGGGGGTCTGAAGGAAGTCCAGCAAAGTCCTGGATCGAGCGCAACCACACGCTGAACAAAACGCCCATATATGGAATACTGCGGGAGGCCACCCCCCCCCCCCCTCAGACAAGTCCGCATTCCTGGACACGGTGAGGACTGATGATGTCATAGTGGTCACCCAGCAAGGTGCCGTAGTTACTGTCCAATGAGAAGCATGACCGCTCGAGAGCAAGGGAAGCCACGCGTCACGTCAAAACACACAGACTGCTGGTAGTGGTAGCCTACACACACACACACACACACACACACACACACACACACACACACACACACACACACACACACACACACACACACACACACACACACTCATTATAGTGTGGGGCGAACTGGGTTTGAGAGCGTCACTTATCTACCGGAAGCGGCCACCCTTCATTTGAGCGCCGTGGTTCCCATGAGCTCCCATGAGCCTCTGAATGGGAATACTGTCAGCTGCGCGCGAGGTTAGCGCTGTTTACATTAGCGCCGCCGACGCGCGTGCCCACTGCATTTTATCGAGCTTTAATAATGCACCGGGGGCGTGCTCAGGGTTTATAGGTTCACATGTTGGCCCTTTAAAGCACTAATCCACCACCTATATTTTTATCGTTTAACAGAATCCCCCTTCAACTGCTAAGTAACCCCGCACTGGAATATAAACCGCATTTACAAGAAATAAGCTTTTAAAGCCTTCCCCGTGGCCATGTATCAAGGGCATGCTGGATGAGTTATCTTCCACCTCACACCTTTCTGTTGAATTAATCTGCAGTCTGTCTTCACACCTGGAGCGGCCCAGTCGGGTTATTGTTCACCATTGTAACTCCAAGCCTCGACAGGCTGTGAATAGCCTACTGAGTGTTTACTGGTCTCCTCCTCACCACCGCCCGCAGCATTGATCATATCAGCCGCAGGTAGGGCCTACTTATCATAGTTTAAGGCAAGTCCTGACACAGCTTCCTGCGGCTAGGGAAATGTGGGCCGTGCACGATAGGCCTCCGACATGTTGACATAGCAGCAGGAAGAGATAGAGGACCGCAGAAGTGCACAGAACCTAACATGATCCAACTGTTGTGACTCCCTCGGGAACTGCGTTGCGGTTTAAATGTCCAATCTAAGGCTTATTCTACGTTTAAATCCAAGGGCGGCGTAGCCATAATAGTTTTTTTCCCACCCTGAATTACTCAAATACCTTGACATCCATCCAACTGTATCAGCGCCTGTGGCTAAAAATACCCAACGTTTGATGCGGTTAGGCCTATCTTGAGGTAGCCTATCTGGGGATTGTGTTAAATTGCATTTAATTGGCACGAAAAAAAGTATTTCTAAATATTCTCAATAACCACCATGTCAACGTTGTTCGTGTATTTTTTTTTTCTTTTTACAGTCAACCGCTTCTGTGCAGAGTTCAACGGGTACTCGACTTGCAAAGATCCAAGGGATTGGACGTACAGTGGGCGGGGCCTCGCTCCGCGACCAACCAATCGCCGATCTGAACGCCCTGCAGGCGGGTACCTGTTGCCGGTGGTAACGGCGAAAGGTACCCGCCCCCTGGACGTTCGAGCCCTGTGATCATCCTGTCTTTAATGCGTGACATCACTTTCCCCAAACTCTCGCCCTTGGAAGTTTGTCCATATATGGTAGAGCGCTTACTATGTGCCGGGGCTATCCCGTGTCTGCATCTTTCCTCTCTGCCCTGGCGTGTGTGTTTGTGTGTGTGCGTGTGTGTGTGTGTGTGTGTGTGTGTGTGTGTGTGTGTGTGTGTGTGTGTGTGTGTGTGTGTGTGTGTGTGTGTGTGTGTGTGTGTGTGTGTGTGTGTGTACACAGAGAAAAGAGAGGAAGAGAGAGAGAGGGAGAGAGAGGGAGAGAGAGAGAGAGAGAGAGAGGAGAGAGAGAGAGAGAGAGAGAGAAGAGAGAGAGAGAGAGAGAGAGAGAGAGAGAGAGAGAGAGAGAGAGAGAGAGAGAGAGAGAGAGAGAGAGAGAGAAATATGTGGGTATACCATAGAAGGCAGAGGGGGAGAGATCGCCAGCCCAGCAAACGCTGCTGCTGATGACTCGAACCTTAACTTCCAGAACATCCTGGAATGATGTCCACACTTGAGAAATATCCATAAACTGATCCATCACCAACACCAGGATAGCCTGCTAATAAACAGTTATCTACAAATATCTGGCGGCCTCCAAAACCTTGCAAACAGGCATGTCGTCACTCCGGTGATGTGAATTTTTCTTAATTGCGCACAGCACAACTAATACTTTTCATCTATTTTTAACTTTTTTCCCGTTGGCCAGACCGGCTTTCACCACCCACCCGGGGGTGTCGAATGTTTGGTTTGTAAAAGCTGCATTTTATATTTGATATTCAATAAATTCCCCCAAACACGCACCCAATCAAACTATCGATGTCTGGGCGGGCCAACCTATACGCTCAACCTACGTTAATAAGCCCGGTCGCTGACAGCCCAGCGGGCCAATGAATCTCGAGAGAGGCGGGTATTGTGGCTCGCACGCAGCCAATCAACGCGCCGCGTCCGCTATTGGTTTAATTTTCTTTGAAGCAAAGTTTTTGCGTTCGTCGCTCACCGCTCGCCAGACCTGCCTACACGGACTGGGTGGCGGTGGACTCCCGCAGAAAAAAACGGGCAGGATTAGAAAAAGCGGGGCAGGGGAGTGCAGGAGCTCTTGAGGGAGCCGAGCGGAGAGAGCCAGTAGCAGGGGAGCGGTGAAGAGAAGGCAGCAGGACGTCTCGGTTGTTAGCCCGGGGGTTGGACCGTTCATTTCATCCACACACTCTGAGTCCGCGTCGGAGGGCGAAGTGCGGTGCTCGAGCGCCTCGCGTCGTGAAGCCTGTCACCGCCTCGCGAGGAGGAACGGCTACTAAAGAACTGAGAGTGGGAGACGGGGAGAAGGAACACACACACTCACACACACATACACACTCACGTCCGTATCGCAGAAGCTCGGAAAACACGGCGACATGGACCCATATGACGATGACGACGACCAGGTGTACATGCAACAGGAGGACAGCTGGGACCGGGACCTGCTGCTGGACCCGGCCTGGGAGAAGCAGCAGAGAAAGGTGAGGCGTGGAGGAGCTTAGAGGGTGTGTTGAAGGTGTGTGCGTGTGTATGTATTTGTTAGCCGCTGGCGCATATTATAACGCAGTAGTCTGCACTGTGCCGGGCCACGGGTCGGGCTTCTGTCGGAGACCCAGCGGGACTGTAGGCCACTTCTGATCCGAAGTGTGGACTAATGAACACATAACGGGCCGGCTAACAACGACCCGGCGCTGTTATTAAACCTCTGCGGTGCTGTGTCGTAATAACTGTGTTGTTAGGCTTGGTTGGGTGCTACCTAATAGAGGTAGGCTGCATTCATCAAAGCATGCCTCGAAAACTTTACCGCCTCGGTGAAGCGGAGGCAGCATCAGTGGCCCCCAGTGTTGGAACAGACACTCACTGAGCCAATAAAAAAATCCTGTTTGAGAAGATCCCGCGGCCGGCGGCAGATACTGGCTGATCCTCGTTTCTGGTGGGACGGGGGCTTGGGATAGTGGGGCGGGGGAGGGGGATAGGCAATTACATCGGGACAGTACGCCCACTTATCCAGCGCAACAGATGTCCGCCACGCGCTTGACTGCGTCCCCGTCTGGGTCCCCTCGTAGCGCGCGTCCCCCCTTCCTCCTGTCACCCGACGTAAGGCGACGTGGATTAAAAGCCACGCGCGTGTCGCCCCAAAGTCGGATCCGGGTGGCCATGTCGTGATAGCCTCCCTTTCAGTCCCATACCGTGAAATGTTACATGCTATGTTATTTTACATTATGTTTTATGGGGCTTTTATAGGCATTTAATGCTTTCCCCCCTTTCAGTCAAAGCACCCCGGGGCAGGGAGAAAAAGGCGGTCGTGTGTATGTCAGAACTCTCCGAGTGACGTACTGTAGGGCTGCTGAGAATACCGATGTGTTGATTTTAAGAATGAGTGTTACATTTTTCTACCCGCTTGTTTCCCAGACTTTACTGCGTGCGCCTTTTGAGGGGAAAAGGGGAGAGCCGAGGAAGGCGGTGGGATCCGAGTAACCCGGCCTGTGGTTTGGGCTGGGCTTGCGAGGCAGCCAGCCTGCCCAAAAATGGTCATATTCGGCCCCTCTCGGCTGCAGTTGGAAAACTTTCTCCCCTACTTGTCTTTTTTGTGCTTTGAAAGCGCTCCGGTTTCTGGTTTCTGTAATTATGTCATCGCTAGGCTGAGCTGCTGCTGCTGCTCCTGCTACCGGGAGGAGGGAGGGTTTAGAGGTGGAGGAGGAAGGTGAGGGACCAGGCGGTGACGCCGATACTAGGAACCCGCTATAATATAGGAAGCATCCGCCACTATATCCACCATCAAATGTATAGACTAGCTTCCTTGATAGTTTGGATAGAGTTCCAGACTTCAAAGTGAAGTCTGTTTGAGGTGACGTGGATCATGTCAGAGTTGCGCTGTTTATTACCTGTGTGTTAGAAGACTGTGATGATGCTGTCCGGAGACGGTAAGCTAGTTGGAGGTTGGATATGTGGAGTAGGAGGACAGGCATTCGAAACAGGAATGCACTTCTGACACACATATACACACGCACACATGCACATACACAGTAATACAAAGTAAAA
>OLKM01000423.1:230902-258402 GCA_900291075.1 Melanogrammus aeglefinus
TGGGGAAGCTTGTCTCAAGCTGTAGTGAGTAATCAGTGATGTTGTCACCGTTCGGCACTTAACCTCAACAGCTCTCTTAGACCTTCAGGGGTGGGGGAGCTGGTTGCTACTGGCAGCACAACACATTATATAGCCTGGAATCGCAGGACCAATTTGCATATGTGTGTTAGTCTGGAACCTCTGAGTTCGTTATCGATGTCCAAGGCCGTAAGGTGCAGAAGAAGCGTCTAGACGCTATTGGATAGACCTTAAACCAATCAGAGCATCGGAAGATGGGACAAATTGGCAGCACCCATCTTGGATGTTTATGAACATTTCTTAGCGGCGTTCCAATTGGGCGTTGTGTTAAACCAGCCCCATATTAGATCAACAGTTGTGTATGGTCTGACCCGAGCCAATGAAACACAAAGAAATAGTGAACTTGTACTTATAACAAGTTATAGTATGTAAAACCATAGTACACCATGGCATACAATTGACCTACTCAAAGTATGTAACACCTAAGGTTAACGCTAGCTTCTATTCTGATGCTAGCTGAATAACACAAAGGCAAGCATCAGCTTTGGGATGAGAACTCAAAAACAGAGTTTCTGCTGTTCTGTTCATTATTCTGAACTTTTTGATTTGGTATCAGTTGGTATTTCCCTGACTGAGTGTTTTTTTCAAGCAAGAGTGAGTTAATAATCTCTCTCCCACCTGGTAACCATTTCCTCTTAAATACTACTAAAACCTACTCCTTCTCACACCATCTATCACAAAGTTAATTTCGGTATTATGGCAAAAAGGGAAATTAACTTGAGTAATGATACACATAGTGTGAGACCGGCGGATAATGACTAAAATGCAACACTGAGCCAACTGTAAATGACCAACACCTTGTTTCAGTTCTGCCTGGAAGGCTACACAGTACCCATGATTTGCAGATTTACACAACAGCAGCAATTTGCTAAATTGCATAATGGCCCACAATAGGATCACGTTAAAGAGTGCAATGGACAGAAAACGCGCTGTCATCAGATTCTTGCACTCCCATGATGCACCCTGGTGCTCTCGGTGGCCAATGAAAAAGGATGGCCGTGGCATATAAAATAAAAAGAGGAGCGAATTCCCGTTCCACTGCCAAGGATTTTGGCAAGCTGCTCTTATGCTGAACGAAGACATTGTGCGCTGAAGAGTGTTCTGCTCCCTACATTAAACATGAGTATAAATGGAAATGTGTGTGTCTGTATCCAGCCGGCTGTGTCGTTGTCTCATGTGATGGGATGACTCTGGTTCTGACAAGAACCCTCTTTGGTTTTGACTGTCTTAGAAGTAGAATATCCGCCCTCCCTTAGTGGTTTCCACGCTGAGTGTATGTTCTCTAGATATACCCTGTGCAGCTCCATCTAATCCAACTTCTTCAAACCACTTCAATGCTTCCAATGGCCAGGCAGGGCTGGGCAAATACTATCAGCTGCAGCCTCGTCTCCTTCCACCAGCAACCGTCCATGCGCCCTTGGGCAGTGGAGGAGGGAACCGCAGGCCACATCTTCCCCCGGTGGAGCTGCACTCAGCGATAGGCCCTGAGAAGGCCCTTGCGAAGTTGGCACAAACCCATTTGATGTGGGGCCTTTCCGCCATCATTAACATGAGTGTATGAACCGCGTCTTGACCTTTTTCCTCCCGGACTCGGAGGCAGTTGGAAGAAAACGTCAAACTGCCAACTGCTCACCACCGACAGTTTGTCTTCCATCTGCTGCTCTCGTCCCGCGGAACTTGTGGACAGTTACACATGAGGAAGTGGCATGTCTTAGCGGGAGTGAGGCGTTTCTTTGCCTCCCTGCCGTATTAAGCCCTGGTATCATGGATAATGGCGGCCTTATTCTTTCTTAACCATGTGTCGGTTTGATATGCAAGTAATTTCAGAATCAACCCATTTGTGCCGTCACGTGGTAGTGCTAGTGTCAACCTACCTGCCAAGTGCCAAGTCATCTAACTACCTGGGTAGGTCAACCTACCGGGTTTAACAGGTCAACCGGTACAATCCACTGGGTAGGCTGGCAGTAGGTCGATCTATCCATCAGGCATCTGATTGGACACTGGTGATGTCACAAATGGGTAGAATTTATCATAGTCAGAACGAAGGGGCTTTCCGTCAGACCTCCCGGCTCCCTGCTCTCTCTTCGCCCCTTGTTTGCTATGACTAATGGGGTTCAACTGTCGACACCTGACTCAAGGCCCGGGGGCACCCCTCTCGGCCAATCAGGGCATGGCCCCATGCACGTATCCCATGTCATGATCTCTATTGAGGAAGATGGACGAGGAAGAGAGACTGCATGACTAGGTCTTCATCAGCATGACCTGCTGGTGTCGCATCGCTGCAGAAAACACAAGTATTTGATCTGCTTTTTTTCTGCTGCTGCTGCTCCTTAGTGTTCGTCTCCCCCCCTACTTCTCCTTCTCCTCCTCCCTGCTCTCTCCTCAGCATCGTGCTATCAGCATCAATTCTTCAGGGCTGGAGACACGGAGAGATTAGGTGCTGAGCGCTGGAGGCTGGGTTCATTTTCATTTAGACAAACTGTTGAACCCTGCCCCCCTCCCCCTGCCGCCCGCTAGCAGAGAAGAAGTGTTCGTCCCGCACTTTGCTCCATCCAGAACGCCTCCCACGCCCGTCTTGAGTCCAAAACACACGGCCACACACGGTCGGGATGGACCCAAAATAAACTCTTTGGGTTTTCGTATACAAAGTGGAACTCGAGCCCTTAAGGAGGCGAGTGAGAGCCTCGCTGCCTTTTGTAAGTGGCGCCCTAAAAACAATAGCATTCTGTTTCTGTTTCGGGGTGCGATTCAAATATACATTCACTAAACAATAAACCTTTACGGACGGCTCGATAAATCCTCTGATCTAAGCGGTGTGTCTCGTCGAGGCTGCCGGTTGGATTCCGATCTGCACTGCCTTGCTCACAGGTCCATCCCACTTCCCGGCCCGTCTCCACGTCCCGTCCTCTGCTCTAAACCTGGTGTTGTGGCGAGGCCTGCGGCGGCCCCAACACCTCGATGTGGCGAGGCCCGCGGGCAATCACAACACGGCGGTGCGGTGTGTTCCAGGCGGCCGCCTCCCCTTTGTTGCGGCTGAAAGCCGAGCAGGGGTAAACACGCTGCCAGGGGTGACCCGTCGAGTAATTAAGCGATTCATCTCATTATCTGCAGCGCTGCGGTCAGCAGAACCCCCGACCACGCCGGCCTGGACCTCTCTCTCTCTCTCTCACACAACCTCTGTCTCTCTGTCTCGCTGTCTGTCCGTCTGTCTATCTATTCAGCTACCTATCCACAGTATCTGTCTTTATGTTTATTCATATTTCTATCCACAGTTGCTATGTCTGCCTGTCCTTCTGTCTGTCTATTCATCTACCGGTATCTATCCACAGTACCTCTGTCTTTCTTTCTATCTGTCTATTTGTCTTTCTACCCACAGTGTCTTTCTGTCTGTCCTTCTGTCTCTCTATTCATCTCCCTATCCACGATATCTATGTCTGTCTCTCTATATTCATCTACCAATCCACAGTATCTCTCTGTCTATTTGTCTATCTATTCACAGTTTCTCTGTCTGTCTGCATGTATGTCTTTATGTGTACATTTTCTATCTATATAGGGACCGAAATGAAAATTCTTGGCCGAGACCGAAAACCGAAAATGAGGAAACCATGGCCGAAAACCGAAACACCGAAAGAAATTATTATGCAAATTATTAGTACCATTTAGGGTTGCTTTTTTTTATTTATTGTTTTTATATAGATAGATAGATAGATAGATAGATAGATAGATAGATAGATAGATAGATAGATAGATAGATAGACACAAACCTAATAGATATCCTACCTAATATTGCGTTGGAACACGCAAGGCTGCTAATCATAGCAACGCCGGTAAACAAACCCCCTGAAGCCCAATCCCTACAAGGCCATCCGGAGGCGCACAGAACTTTTGGTTGAAATGTCCACACCGCGGCAACCCTAGTGCCATTGCATTTATGGCTATGACTGTGTACTGACTTCATTAAAATCAAGGCATTGCAATTTTTGCAAATTGTTATACACGTGGATCTTTCTCAGAAACATTGAAAAACGTCCACACCGCAGACATATTGGCGCTTATCCAGACAAGTGTAGGCTGGCCGTGCTTTTTGTTTGCGTCGTCACAAACTTCTGTTTCGGCCGTGTTGTTTCGGTGATAAAAGTATTTCGGCCCGAAACCGAAAATGCGCTTTTGGGCCATTTTCGGCCGAAAATTTTCGGTGGCCGAAAATTCGGTGCATCCCTAATATCTATCCATTTGCCAACCTATCTTTTCATCTATCTGTGCACAGCATCCATGTATGTCAGCTGTTTCTATCCATGTATCCAACTACAGTATCCGTCTATCTGGCGGCCTACTAGACAGATGATCTACAGTAGCCATCGGTCTGTCCTGCCTGTTCTTTTATTTAACGCACGACTTCTACATGAACTCCTACACTCATACATAATGCATGTTCCGAGCGCCATTACTCAATTACTCCCTCCTGGGCTCGCTTGGCTCCGCCCCACGGTCCCGGATCACAGCTAGGCTCCGCATTTGTGTCCTGGATCACAGCTTGGCCCCGCCCCCTGCCTCCCTTAGGGGACTCGTCCTTCATGGTGATTTGTAGTTTTTAAATCCTTTTCCTCGGTGGACCACAAATACCTCCATTTCCAGACGGTTGCGTTACGAAGAAAGCATTTCCTTCCGTGTCATCTGCGAGGGAAACGTCAGTCACAGCCACTTCGTCTGTCCTGGGAATTAAAACAACCTCAATGTTTTTGCGCGTTGACTCCTGAATTTGGCTAGACCCAGATCTCAAGTGATGATAGGGCTGTTTTGTCTGTGATTCGGTCCGCTCGTACCGGACGCTTGCTCGCTGTGCGGCTGCTGTTCTCACGTTCCGCTCCCAACATCTGGGCCTCCGTGCAGAGCGCGCCGGGGCCTGTTTTCACAGCCTGCTAGAGCGGCTCTTTTTATAGGGCAGGGGCATCGGCAAGAACCGCTTCGTTCTCACAAGAGTTCGACTCCCGGATCCTGCCGTCCCGGGAAGAGCGGAGTGGACGTTTAATTTCTTTGCCCAAATCAAACAAACAGCGTTCCCGGGGTCTCGGCAGCGCCCAGGGGAACGTGTATCCCGCGGCAACGGTAGCCTGTGCTCGGAGCCGACCCTATCGTTGCGCTGGGAATTCCAGCGTGGAATTAGGGGTCACGACATCACTTCCTGTCAGGAGAACACGGGGGGTGGGGGGGATCCGTCTGGAACCCCTGGAGAAACGGAACCTCAGACCACGCCGTCACATGTCTCCACTTGGGGGGGCCCTGGGCTCATTGGGCCCCTGGGCCTGCAAAGAGCCTTTCACAGGTGGCCCTGACGCACGCTGGACGTTCCAGAAGCTCATGGAAGGGTTGTGGGGGATGGGGGGGGAGGGGAGGGTCGATTACTTCCGCTGCTATTACTGTTAATCAAACCGCAGCAAACCAAACGCACTCCTCTGCATGGGTACAGACATCGTTATACCAGTGAGTACAGACATAGTTGTATCCATGGATGCAGACATCGCTGTACCCATGCGATTCAGTAGTCAACCACGACGACGACAAAACGACGGCCAACTCTCGACACTCGGAAGTCTACTTTGTTGCTGTTGTTTGTGTTGTTATTTGCTCTCCACTGTTGGCAGCTAGACAACAGCGCGTTCTCTTTCAAATATTTGTTTTTGCAGGCTTTTCTTGTCGAGGGAGTTAGACCGGAAGGTCTGGGAGAGGGAGGGGAAGACATAGGACCATGGGCAGGAATCGAACCGTGGTTGCTGCGGTAAGGACTAAGCTTTAATGGTACGCGTTGTACGGGGACGCCCCAACAACAAATCCCCAACCACACTTCGGCGTAAGGGAAGGGCTTTCATTTTCTGGCGCCTGGGGCTACGCATGTGGGCGTGGTCGCGGCTACACGCTGCCCGCATGCCCCGCCATGCACGCCGCATGCACGGGTGCAGCAGCAGAAATAGTAGCAGCAGCTGCGGCGCGTCTTGGCGCTAGCTAGCTAGAGGAGGAGGGAGTCGTCTTTGAGTAAACAGACACTGAGGTAACGCCGGCGTCAGCCACACCTTCCATTCTGTAGGTCAGGTGGGCGGGGGGGGGGGGGAAGAGGGGGACGCAGGTGACGAGGGGGGGGGGGGGGGTGGCGGTGGGAGAGGAGACACCGGAGCACAAGGGAGTCCTTTGAGGTCTGAGCACCGGAGCACAAGGGAGTCCTTTGAGGTCTGAGCACAAAGGAAGCATGTCGGGTGGCCCATCCTTTGTCGCGTTGTCAGTTCCCAGTGAATAATTTATCATCGCCCACCAAGATGGCCGCCGGGCTTATCAGATGGCCAACTGATATTTCCATTTTGGTTGCCAGACCCTCCCCCCCCCCCTCCCCTCGCTCCCACCCACCAGACCACCCCAGAATCCTTTGAAACTCATCCTCATGCTTTCTGGATCTGGTTTTCATCCTGGCTGTGCCATTCCAAACAGGCAGGAATAAGAACTTTTATTTTGAAAAGCCAACACAGTGCACACAGCAACCGTTGCATAACCCAATAATAATATTGTGTTTTCTTTTAACTTTTATTTGTGTATTTATCCTGCTCTCTAATTGGTCATTTTCTTCTTCACTATGGATCTGCCTCCAGCTCAGCCCCCTTGTGCTACGCTTTTATTGTGGTGGTGAGTGGGTGTTAACTGCTTGAAGAATGTTTTCTTTTCACTTTGCTTCCCTAGACTGTGGTTTTTATCTCCTCTCCTATCCTCTGGCATATTCAAAAGCATTTTTGGGCTGATTAATGTGTCAAGAAGCAGTATTTCTGAATATCGGTCAGCTACGCTTTGGCTAGCTGTGCACTCGCTCGGATTGGCTCAATCGATAATGTCCCCATATTTGAAATGGCTTTCAAAACGCACAACGACTCTGAATGTCCCTAAACACCCATAATGCTTGGCAACACAGAGCTGCCATCACCACAACAACAACAACAATCAATAGTGAAATAACCCAGTTGATCAGACCTCTATGACGGTACAGATCAACACGTCGTGTTGACAGTAAGCACGTTGGCCAGGCGGGCAGGATATCCATTCACAGTGTTAGTTCTGTTGAACAGCAGCAGGTGCTCAAAGCAGCTCACCTTACAGGCTGGCCCGGGTCACATGACCTCCGGCTGGTTCTCTGAGCGAGGCACTCGAGTCTCAAGGGCTGCCTCTGCCTAATAGATGATGGTCAACTCAGCCTAGGACAGAGAGAGAGAGAGAGAGAGATGGAGAGAGGCTGGAAGGAAGTAGAGTAGAGGTCTTCATGGGTCCAATTTGACGGACCCGAACCCAAATGGACCCGTGAAAATTGGACCCGGAGCCGACTGGCCCCGAGCTATTATTGTAAATATGAGTTCCGAGCCGAAATGGACCCGAGAAAATTGGAACCGGACCCGACTGGCCCCGAGCCGTTATTGTAAATACGAGTTCCGAAACCGAACCGAACCCTTAAAAACCCTTGGACCCGAAATGCCCGAGTTGCTTTATGATTTAATACAAGTTGTCTAGCGTTAAATAAGACTTGTTTTTACGTTTTCTTCAGCCCTGCAAGCTAACATTCGGAAAAACACGATGTTGACGACCTGTCACGGATGGTGGTCCTGTGGTCCGCTATTGGCCCGTTCAAATAGGGCTCATCCCTGATTGGCTGCCGGGAAGCAACAGCTTCCCAGACAACCCGTTCCCACTAGTGCTACTGCAGCTAATCATCCTAGCCAGAAGAAGTCTCGTGTGGAGAGCACAGGGTAATTATTTTAAACGATCTCGTGTGTGAAACGACTGGAGACAACAGACTGGGAACAACAGACTGGGAACCACAGACTCTCACCAGGCGAGGGATGTGGCGGGAGCGGGGATGTTTGTGTGTGTGTGGTAACCAGGCGATGGGAGCAGAACAGAAGCGTTGTAGTATCACTAAAGTGAGAAGTCATAAATCAACCCCAGGGGAATTCATGGGTGGCTCTATCAGGGCTTTTATTCTGAAATGTTTGCCACCTGAGGCAAGGCAAATGTGAAGAAAGAAACACAATTATTTCCATGCATAAAAATTGGATTTACTTACTATTTTGTTTAGTTTTTGTTGCGCCTGAATCAACCCAATATTTACATACAATTACTTGTATATTTCATAGTGTGCTATGGTGAGATCTGGTCAAGTTAAGCTAGCACGCAATGCTAATCAATCTAGGATGCGTAGCTCTCTCCATTTATAGTCAGGAGGTTATCGGGTCTCTCACGAGCACGGCTGTGATTTATGTGAAACGGTTGCTGGCTCTTGACTCATTTCTCTCTCCAAAAGGTAAAAAACCCAGCTCTCTTTTCGTAGTCATTCGAAGAACTGAAACCTTCACACGACACTGAAACCGAGAAGGTGGAGGAGTTGAAATCTGTGACTTCGTCACTCCACTCTGAGATCTCACAGACCACAAAATACTATAAAACGAGCGCAATAATTCATGAGTCTAGGTGTTGTTGTAGGATCTACTGGCATGTCTACGGCACGCTCTTCATTTGAAAACAAGGAATTAATGTGCTTAACGCTTCGAGGTCAGCATGAACCCTTGCACACCGACACGGAGAGCGGTTTACCACTTGCCTTTCCAAAAACACATGTTACGCTTGTTTCAATGTTTCGCACAATTATTAGCCGATATGCTCAGTTAAAATGGGCTGTGAGACCGCCTCCCAGCCCCACACTAGCCCCGCCCATTTTATGTCAATACTACTCAAGTAATGCAAGTCCAACTGTAGCCCCGCCCATTTTAAATCAACGCTTCTTCAGTCATTTTAAGTCAATGCTGCTCAAGTCATGCTTCAGTCAATGCTACTTAAGTCAAGCCCAACAATAGCACCTCCCATTTTAAATCAATGCTTCTTAAGTCGTGCTTAAATGACAAATCCGGTGTAAAATGGATTCTGTTCGTTTTGGAGCACAAAAAACGCATATAGACGTGTTCTTCAGTTCGCTGTTTTTAGCCGATTCTATGAAAACGCTTTAAACAAGTTGGAACGATAGGGGCATGTGTTATGGTAAAAACGTTTGTATAAAATATCCTTTTAAATAAACAATCTGTACACTTACAAAGTTATCAATGCCTCGTTTTATATGTTAAGACCCTTATTATACTACCAAAGAAGTGTCGGGCTACTTCTAGCCTTTTTTTTCTTCTAGCCTCGGCTAAAAACAGCCAACCTGAAGAATGCGTCTGTACACCGGATTTGTCCTTTAAGTCAAGGCCAACACTAGCCCCTCCCATTTTAGGATCCATCAGCCCTGACAGGAGGACCATGGGACCCCCCCAGCCCCAGAAGCCCCGGGACCCCCAGAGGAAGTCTGCGGGGCCCTCTAACGTCCCGTCAGGCTGTGTTTAGAGGGGCTTCGGGGGTCTGGGGACTACCTGCTACACAGCTAGCATCACACTGTGTTTACACTGCTGTCCAAACACCTGCAGGCGCCTGCTGCGGGTGCGCGCGCACACAGACACGCACGCACTCACGCACACACTCGCACACAGACCCTTCAGTCCCGCCTCGCTACTCCTGTGTTCCTTTAGGAAGTGTGTTTCTGTCTTCGTCTCACCTCCCCAAACACACACTGTTGTCTCTGCTCCATGTAAATGTACGACACCTGCACCGAAAACAACAGGGCTAGTGAGTGAGTCTCCATACTGGATTTGAATATCAGATGTACACACCAGTAGGTCAGCATGTAGGGACACCACCAGTAGGCCTGCTGCATTGGGAACCAGTTCCTGTATTTGACTTAATTGTGTCCTTCTTCACGTTGTCAGACTTCCAGTGCCGGGTCTGGTTTTAAATGGGTCTGGGAGTGTAAAACATGTTGGTGGGAGCCCAAGAAATATATTGTCTTTGTTGGACGATGATTCAATGTGCCCGTTGATCATTAATCTCTCATTACCATGGCGACGTGTGGCGGCTCTGTAGACTAAGACTAATAAACAGCAGTGAAAGAAAAAATGCGATAAAATTACACGAAAACATTTATACTGTTTCACAGAGGTATATTTTTGGTACAAATGCCCAAAAGAGAGTGTGTGTGTGCGTGTGCGTGTGCGGTGGAGTCCAACTGTAAAACTCCCCCACAGACGCCACATGTATCTCCAGAACAAGCTCTATCCCTCCCTAGGGAGCACTACCCTCAGGTTAGCATACATGAGCTGTCACTCCCTATTTTAGCGTAGCCTAGCCGAGCCTGGAGAGACGGGCCCACCTCGATTCCCAACAGACTGGCGCCCCGAGCCAATCAGGCGAGGGCGATGTGTGTCTGGGGGCGGGCTCTCCGTGTTGTTGGGTGTATCAACTACCGGCTGATTTGGGTAGGATTTGAATGTTCCGGGGTCAGCTGAACTGGGGTCAGCTGAACGGTGTTCTTTGTGATCGTCTGTGTCTCTGTAAACTGCTCGACTGCATGACGAGCCCATGGTATATTTGTGTGTGTGTGTGTGTGTGTGTGTGTGTGTGTGTGTGTGTGTGTGTGTGTGTGTGTGTGTGTGTGTGTGTGTGTGTGTGTGTGTGTGTGTGTGTGTGTGTGTGTGTGTGTGTGTGTGTGTGTGTGTGTGTGTGTGTGCGTGCGCACAAGGGTGGCTGTGTGTGTGCGTGCACATGGCTGTGTGTTTGTGTTGTGGTTGTGCTAAATGCAGGCGGTTCGTTTGAAGGCCCTTTGTGCCTCTGTGGTCGTCATAGCAACCCGCTAGCTTTATGGCCCCTACTACACACTTACACCCCACTGCTACTCCACAGCTCTCCCGTAACGCTGCGCTGCACTCACTACACTCTCTGACTGCCTGGTGAAGGGGGTCTCTCGAAGTCCAGGTGGGCGTAACGGCACATGACTGCTCAACGGGCGTGTATCGCACACGACAAGATGTCTCACGAGGAGAAATCACGGACGAGGTTAAAGAAAACACACATTTGTATGAGTAGGGTGAACTCGGCCGGGGTATAGGCTGCTCCACGCACACATGCACGCACGCACGCACGCGCACACAGAAGTCACGTATGAGGTATATGTACACATGCATTGAATGCAATGAAGTGCGCACACATGTTTGCCTTAATGCACAAACACAATAGGACACACATGCACAAGCGTACAGCCCCCTCAGCCCCCCCGGCCCCCCCGCATGCTGAATATACATTTATAGCCCAGAACGGTCTGGACCAGTCTGAATGGGTCGCCAGAGAGAACTTTTATTGTGCTATTTTTTGTCAACGTCAAACTTTCTGGCTCTCCCACCCTCTACATCTGCTCTGACAGGAGGGGTGTGTGTGTGTGTGTGTGTGTGTGTGTGTGTGTGTGTGTGTGTGTCTGTGTGTCTGTGTGTGTGTGGGTGTGCACACACACGCACCTGTGTGTATGTTCCCACAAGTAAGTGTGTGTGTGTGTGTGTGTGTGTGTGTGTGTGTGTGTGTGTGTGTGTGTGTGTGTGTGTGTGTAAACCCCCATGTAACAGTGTTAAATGCACTTACATCTGTAAGTGTGTGTGTGTGTGTGTGTGTGCAGCGTGTGCAAAAGCGTAAAGTGTCAGCAGTTGATAAGTGTAATGATTATGATTATGCTGAGTCGGCTGTGTGTGTGTGTGTGTGTGTGTGTGTGTGTGTGTGTGTGTGTGTGTGTGTGTGTGTGTGTGTGTGTGTGTGTGTGTGTGTGTGTGTGTGTGTGTGTGTGTGTGTGTGTGTGTGTGTGTGTGTGTGTGTGTGGCTAATACACCAGGCTGCCCGAGAGAGAGGTAGAGGGAGAGAGTATGAGAGCATGATATAAATAGAGGCAGAGAGAGGATTTGGTTGAGAGTGGGTTAATGTTGGCAAGTGTCTGCACATCAAATTTAAGCACACACACGCTCGCACACGCAAGCAAAACTTTTCAATGTATGCACTGACCTGACTGTTGGCATGCCGGTCTGACTTCTCAATGGTCTGCCTGTCCGTCTGTCCGTCTTTCTTCTAGGTAATGTATGGTATTTCTGGCCTATACAAACCTCTCTCTGGCATCATCATCATCATCTTCATCTTCATCATTGTGGTTAGGGTATCCGATTTTCTCCTCCTTCTCCTTATCCACGTCCTCTTCTCCAGTCTCCCTCCTCCTCCCCCTCCCTCTCCCTCCCCCTCCTCCTCCTCCTCCTCCTCCCCCTCCCCCTCTCTCCTCCTCCTATATATGTTCTCCATCACTCCACACTTCCGTTCTGTCTCCTCACTGTCCCTCACCTCCTCCTCCCTCCTCCTCCAACTCCTTTACTTCCTCTCCTCTATACTCCCTCCTCCACCTCTCATTTCCCTCACCCTCCTCCTCGCCTCCTCCCACTCAGCTGCTGGGGAGGAACTACATTCAGGTGGAGCGTTTCCGTCTGAGTGTAATATCCCGGCCAGATGGAGAGGAACACTGACACATATTCCTCCTGAATCCAACCACATGCTGTATCTGGAAATGCTTTTTCACGGATTCTCCTTTCCCTTGTTGTCAGATTTACGTTTCAACCACTTGTCTATTTTCTCTCAATTTTTCTATTTTCCACCTTTCGGAATATATATATATTTATATTATATATATTTTCTGAATACCCCCCTGCAGTACTCCAAAGTACCCCTAGGGGCATGCGTACCCCCCATTAGAGAACCACTGCTCTAGATGATGAGACGACAGAACCACGATCCATATCCCCCTGAGTCAGCAGAAGGCTGAGGAGTGCCCACACACACACACACACACACACACACACACACACACACACACACAACACACACACACACACACACACACACACACACACACACACACACACACACACACATACACATACACATACACACACATATACACATACACATACACGTACACACACACACACACTCCAGCTGGGGTATAGCACGGGTCGGTGGGCTATCGACGTCTTCGTTTGAGACCAAACGCTGGGTCTTTGAGAGATTAAGATATCGACCCATCATGATGGCGCGTTTTGTTGTTGGACCGCATCAAGCTGATGTCACGGTTTATCCCAGGACCCATTGTTAGGTTCAATATGTTAAGAGGAAAGAAAAAATAAGTGTAAGAGAGAAGAGGTTTGAACGCGGCTGCTGAACTTCAGCCACTCCCATTGTTTCAGTCGTGATCTTGGATTCATGAATCATATCACGATATGGGTGGAGCACCGTTCGCACAACCACATCCCTACGATGTCAGTTTAGCGTCTCGCTCAAATCTAAACCCGTAGCGCAGGCTAAGAGGGCGGGGGCGCGGGGAGGAATGGTTTTGGGTGGAGGAAGGGGAAGCTGTACTGATGGGGACAGGCTGGTGGTGTTTTGCAGCTCAGTTTTCCGAGCGAACGGGAGGATTTCCACCAGGACTCTGAACCCCCTGGCAGTGGACAGCGCTGGAACACAGCGAGCAGGTGGCCAAGTAACCTTCAGCCACACGGTCGCGGCTATAGAACAGTGTTGTACTGTTTGTAACGCAGGCCTGTCTCCTAGTATTACGGGGATACTGGAACACTGGCCTGAGTCCGTCGGCATCGCTCAGGAGGTGCTGTGATCTGTAATTGGAAGGTTGCTAGTTCAAAGCCCGGCTCACACGATTGTCGAGGGTGTCCCTGAGCAAGTCACCTCACCTTAACTGCTCCTGATGAGCTTGCTGGCGCCTTGCGTGGTTGACTCTACCGATCTGGAGTCAATGTATGTTTGAACCGCTCTAAGTCGCTGTGGATGTTAATGTGTGTGTATGAACCGTTGTAAGTCACTTTGGATAAAGACGTTACCTAAAACACAAACTTAAAACTATTCTATTGCTCTACAAAGCGCTGTCTTGTCTTGTGGGTCGGACTCATTTTCAAAGACGTTTCTTTTTCGTGGCAGGAGTGGGATTAGTTTTGGCGTTCGGACGCCAGAATCTCTCCGGTTCAACCCAGAGCTTGACACATCTCTGAGAACTTCACCCCAGCGATGAAAGCGTCTTTCCTGTAGCTCTCCCGGCCAGACGGCTCTGCCTTTCCTCTCCGCTGCAGAATGCCGAGGCCTGCCTGTGTGTGGAGGCTCCTGCCTTGGCTGGCTTGTTTCAGCCGAGGGGATTGTACTAATATGGAATTGGCCGGGAATCAGGAAATATTTTCCTAACCGCAGTTGATGAATGAGGCCGGGTGGGAGGGGGGAAAGGGGCTAAACGGGAGGGAGCGAGACCGTAGTAGTAGCGGGGAGCGGGGAGCTGGGAGCTAGTGGTAGCATTTAGTCTTTTAGCAGATGGTTTGATACAAAGCGACTCGCCGGCCAAGCGGAGCACAATCAAAGCATACCATCTAAATTGCAGCAACTACAGAAATATCCACGCTGCCGAGAAAAACAACCAGATGGAGAGCAGAGAGGAGCTTCAGGAATCAGAGAGATACAGATCTTAGAATATTAAAGGACCACGTTTAGGAGCCAGGATGAGGTGGCTTGACACCAGGAGGTGGTGCTTGACAGTGGACACCAGTAGGAGGTGACTGGGTGGAGGAGGAGAAGGAGGTGTTTGTGAGGAGGAGGCGACTGGCTACTAGAAGGAGGTGAAGGTGGAAGGTGTCTAGGGGCTAGGATTTGGTGGCTAGGAGGAGCAAGGAGGAGGTAGCTGGATATAAGGAGCTGGTTGTGAGCAGATGAGGAGGAGGTCGCTGGGTAGTAGGTAGTAGGTATGATAAGGAAGTGGCTAGGAGGAAGTGGCTGGCAGGAGGCGACCAGACACGATCGGGAGGTGTCTAGGCACGAGAAAGTGTTGGCAAAGAGGAGCTAGGGGAAGGAGGAGTCCGGGAACCAGGAGAGAGACTAAAGGCTAACGCACAGGAGCTTGAGGAGCGATAGGTAGCGCTCCCACATAATTGGAAGCAAATGTTCAGGTCCGGCCTGCGTGGCGTCTGGCTCTGCAGCGCTGTGTGTGTCGGCTACACGGTTGCCATGGAGAAGGCCTCCTGACGGGGGACTGGCAGCGTGCTCCGGGGGGTTGACGCCGGTCCCTCCTCCCGCAGCGGCGGACAGCCGGGGGGGGAGCGGCTTCTGGGGGGGGGGAGAGTCGGAGTGGGACAGGAAGGGTTGAGGAGGAGGCCCCGATGTATTTACGACCACCACCAAGTCCTCCAGGTGCTGCCGCTGAAATATGATTTTGGCTACACAAAACCCGGAGGCTCATTCAGCAGGCTCCCTCTCTGGGATGAGGTCATCCCGTCAGCGTCAGCGGGACGTGAAGGCGGACTGAGAAGGTCCAGGACAGCCCCCCCGGGGGAAGGCAGGGGAGGCATCAGTAGTGTGCGCACATTTCCTGAATGTTCCACAGTACAGACACTGGACGGTATCTGATTCCCAAAGGCCGGGGGGGGGGGGGGGATAGAAGGGATTCCAGCACAAAATCTAAATTGGATTCGAATGACTGCGTGCCATAAATAGAACGATGTGCCGGCCGATACAAAGCGTACCAGTCAGTCAGTCCCCACTGTCAGTGCTTCACCCACACAGCCGTCTGGTCCCGCCGCCTCCGCCAGCCCAGAGCCACGGCCCCCCCAGAGGGTTAATGAAGACCACCGCAGAGCCCGTTCATCCCGGTCGCCCCGACCACCGAGTCAAGCGCGCCCTTCCTTTTCCGTCCCTTTAACAAGCAGGCGTTCCACCGGGGAACGTCTGCTGTGGTCGTCGACCGACGGGCCCTCTTCTCCGCACTACCTCTAGTCCTAACCCTAAACCCTAACCCTAACCCTCTCCTCCACACTAACCCTAAACCCTAAACCCTAACCCTTACCCTCTCCTCCACACTCACCCTAAACCCTAAACCCTAACCCTCTCCTCCACACTAACCCTAAACCCTAAACCCTAAACCCTAACCCTAACCCTCTCCTCCACACTCACCCTAAACCCTAAACCCTAAACCCTAAACCCTAACCCTAACCCTCTCCTCCACACTCACCCTAAACCCTAACCCTCTCCTCCACACTAGCCCTTAAGGCTTAGTTATGATTCTACGTTGAGGCAACACAAGGGGGTTTACTGACCCATTACGTGCTTGCGGACACTCCTTGTGTCCACCGCAAGGGCCTGACGTGCGCCTCCCAAAAAGTTTCACTCAGCGCCGAGGCGCTCACCAAATCCCGACACAGAACCCAAGACAGGGTCCCGACGGCGTCGAGGCGACGGCGTGATCATTGCGTTGCGTCAACGTGGGACCATAACTGAGCCTTTACCCTCACCCTAACCCTCCCTACTACATCCTGAAGGTCGAGATGTCCTCCTCCTTCACTGACCCGGTCTCGACGCCTCGTCTCGGAGTGATGAGGTCACTGAGGAGAGCCCAGAGCCATATTTGGGTTTGTTGAAGCGGGCTCCGAGGGAGACGACCGTTGAGTCTCAGCCCAAAGTACTTTTTTTTTGTTTGGAAACCGAAGGCGTGACCTTCAGAAGGTCCCGGGCTGTCCTTCCAGCGCCTTCCTGCCTCGGATAGCGCGGGCAGTGGCCGGCGGAGGCGCGCGGTGTTATTTTGGGAACAGATCAATCTCAATTTCTGGTGTGTCTGTCAGGGGCCTCTTCAGACGCAGCCCACCATATAATCTCCATCTCTTCCTCTTCCTCGTTCCTCGTCTCAAAACTCGACTCCCCCTCATTTTATTTTCCTTCCGTGGGTCAGACTCCCGTAGCTCTCCTCCCACCCACCCACCCTCCACCCCATCTACCCCCTCCACCCCCCCCCTCTCACCCGCTCCACCACCACGGACACCACCTCTTTCTGCTCCTCCACCACCACCTTTCACCTCCACCATCTTCTCCTCCTCCACCTCTTTCACCTCCTCCACCACCTCTTTCTCCTTCTCCACCATCACCACCTCCTCCACCACCTTTTTCTCCTCCTCCACCTCCACCACCTCTTTCTCCTCCTCCACCTCCACCACCTCTTTCTCCTCCTCCACCTCTTTCTCCTCCTCCACCACCACCTCTTTCTCCTCCTCCACCTCCACCACCTCTTTCTCCTCCTCCACCTCCACCACCTCTTTCTCCTCCTCCACCTCTTTCTCCTCCTCCACCACCACCTCTTTCTCCTCCTCCACCTCTTTCACCTCCTCCTCCACCTCTTTCTCTTTCACCTCCTCCACCACCACCTCTTTCTCCTCCTCCTCCACCACCTCTTTCTCCTCCTCCTCCACCACCTCTTTCTCCTCCTCCACCCCCACCACCTCTTACTCCTCCTCCACCACCTCTTTCTCCTCCACCCCCACCACCTCTCCCTCCTCCTCCTGGCTCCTCCTCCCCGCTGGATGCGAGCGCTGACCTCATTGCGGTCCTCCAGGGCCCGGCTGCTCCAGGAAGCTGTTAAGTGGCTTCCCTCCCGAGTGGCAGCGAGACAGAGCCGGCTTTCATAGGGGAGGGGGGGTGGGGGGGGTCTGGCTGCTCTCCTTCAGGTCCTCCCCTCGCAGCGGCTCCCTCGGTGCCGCTGCGCACTAATTAACCCCACGGCGTCTTGTAAAAGCATCGGGCACAGCGGGGTTGCCGCGGCGATGCCAGGCAGAGCCCATGCCAGCTGTTTCCTGTTAGCTGGTTAGCGTGCGTTAGCATGCCAGCGATTGCCAGGGCTAATCTGCGCTCGGCTGGGGAGGGATACGGAAGGGGCCCTCTTTGGGATTTAACCAGATGTAAACACAGCTATGTTAGCGTCGTAGCACGCTAGGGACTGCAGAGATACGCAGGGCCCACTGTGGGCTGTAACCGGATGTAAACACAGCGCTACGTTAGCGTCGTAGCACGCTAGAGACTCCACTCCAGCCTTGTGCGGTGCTGTATTCGCAAGGGGGTCAGACAGTACTGAGTAGTTGGTCTATTGGTAGTTTGCATATTTATTTCCTCATTTATGAAGAGCATCTTATATTTGCATATGGAATATATATCGATGTATATTTCCATTTCGAGTATCTACATCCAGATTCCCCATACATGTCCGTGTGGATCTATATCTATATCTATCTATTGAGCTATATTCAGTATTCACATTTGACCTCATGCTTTGAAATAGACGAGGGAAGTACAGTTTTAACTTTGATGACTACAGACAGCGTCTTGTTCACTGATTCAGTCACTGGTCTTCTCCCTGCTGTCTGAGGCAGAGATCTCATTTCCATGGAAACATAAAGTCCACTGCAACTGAGAAAAATCTATTTTATTTGTACACGCACACGTACGCAAACACACACACAGTTACTCATGCACACACACAGATACTCTCGCACAGTTACTCAAGGACACACACAGATACTCTCGCAAACACACACACACACAGTTACGCACGCACACACACACACACAGGTACTCACGCACTCACACAGTTACTCTCACACACACACACACACACACACACACACACACACACACACACACACACACACACACACACACACACACACACACACACACACACACACACACACAGATACTCACATACAGATATGCACACACATATATACTGAAATCTGCAGCCAGCAATCTGTGCTCAGCAGCCAACTACAGAAGTTTGTGTATTCAGAATCACCCAAGAAACCAACTGAGATTTTTATGAGATGCACATGCAGTCTTTCATTTGGGACTTGTTCGTGTTTTGGCTCATCTTTATTGGGGACGTTAACACACACACACACACTCACAGACACACATACTCCTGCTCCAAAGCGGAATGTATGGAACACAAAACTCATCTTTCTTGAGTCCCACGTTTGACCTCTGAGATCCCGGGCCCCCGGTCCACAACAACTCCAACCTCGCTGTATTGACGGTGTTCTCTCTCTTTCTCTCTTTCTCTCTCTCTTTCACTCAAAGAGGTTTTTATGAACCTTTCACTTTTAAAATTGTTTGACCGACAAACTGATGTGAACTCTTAGTGTAACATTGAGCATGTCACTGGCATTTTAGAAGAAAATCAATCCACTGTTTAATGTTTCTCTCCCTCTCTCCCTTTTGCTCTCTCTCTCGCTCTCTCTCTCTCCCTTTTTGCTCTCTCTCTCTCTCTCTCTCCCTTTTGCTCTCTCTCTCTCTCGCTCTCTCTCTCTCCCTTTTGCTCGCTCTCTCTCTCTCCCTTTTGCTCTCTCTCTCTCTCTCTCTCTCTCTCTCTCTCTCTCTCTCTCTCTCTCTCTCTCTCTCTCTCTCTCTCTCTCTCTCTCTCTCTCTCTCTCTCTCTCTCTCTCTCTCTCTCTCTCTCTCTCTCTCTCTCTCTCTCTCTCTCTCTCCCTCCCCCCAGACATTCACAGCGTGGTGTAACTCCCACCTCAGGAAGGCGGGGACCCAGATAGACAACATCGAGGAGGACTTCAGGGACGGCCTGAAGCTCATGCTGCTGTTGGAGGTCATCTCAGGTGAGGACCACCACATGCACGACCAATCAGCAGCCCCCGGCTGAGAGGGGCACGGCTGCCAACGTTTCATTCACCAAACATCATTGTTGATGTTGAGTAAAACTCAATAACTCTGTAACTTGACTTTATGTCTGTCTTGCTCCTGGCTGTCTGCCTTTCTTTCTCTCCTTTCTGTCTGCCTCTCTCTCCTGCCTGTCTGTCTGTCTGCATGTCTGTCCCTCTGTCCCTTCTGCCTGTCTCTCTCCTGCCTGTCTCTCCCTTGCCTGTCTCTCCTGCCGGTCTGTCTCTCCTGCTCTGTCTCTCTCCTGCCTGTCTCTCCCTTGCCTGTCTTCTCCTGCCGGTCTGTCTCTCCTGTCTGTCTCTCCTGCCTTTCTGTCCGTCTCTCTCTCCTGCCTGTCTGTCCCTCTCTCCCTTCTGCCTGTCTCTCTCCTGTCTGTCTTCTGCCGGTCTGTCTCTCCTGTCTGTCTGTCCCTCTTTCTTGCCTGTCTGTCTCTCTCTCCCTTCTGTCTGTCCCTCTCTCCTGCCTGTCTGTCTCTCGCTCTGCTGCCTGTCTGTCTGTGTCCAGGCGAGCGCCTGGCCAAGCCGGAGAGAGGGAAGATGAGAGTGCACAAGATCTCCAACGTGAACAAGGCGCTGGACTTCATCGCCAGCAAGGGGGTGAAGCTGGTGTCCATCGGCGCGGAAGGTGGGTGGCCCAGCGAACGACCGGCCGCCGTACAGTCGGAGCGATGCTACTGCTAACGCGCCGACGCTAGCACGTTGCTGGCAGAGCGGCGGAGCTATCTGTTGCTTCTGTTCACATCTGACGTTCCAAATAATGGATTCATCTCAGATGGACCCCCGCTCCCGCTCTGCCAAAATCACGTTGAGCTCTGAACAAATAATAGTCCTTTTTTTTTAGTGTTTGCTGTCTCCCTGGGATGATGGTTTAGGCTAGTTGCCGCGGCGCTTCTCCTGCCTGTTAGCTCCGCAGCGCCGCCGCGGGCTAATGAGGTGCGTGTTCCGTCGGCGGCTGTCAGTTTCCCGGGCGGTGCGTTTCCTCAGAGAGGGTCTCAGGATCAGCAGAGGGTTAGGGT
Organism: Melanogrammus aeglefinus; assembly: GCA_900291075.1. Lineage (NCBI taxonomy): Eukaryota > Metazoa > Chordata > Actinopteri > Gadiformes > Gadidae > Melanogrammus > Melanogrammus aeglefinus. Next base: position 251,445 of record OLKM01000423.1, read on the forward strand.
TAGGGCTGCCGAGTCGACTTCTGGTTCAGCACAGAGTAGGATGGGATTCTGGTCCTCTGCTGTGACTGTCACACACACACACACACACAAAAAGGCAAACGAACACGGACACACTGTCTCGCAAACAAACACACACACGCAAACAAAATCGCCCACACACGGTGTGAGAGGTCTATGGCCGGTTGGGGACGTTCAGTGTACTGCTTGGTAAACAAGAGTTTAATCCAGGTTAAATACGCCGTGGGTCTTTGGGGAGCTCCACCCTCTCCCTTGAACCGGCACCACCTCCATGTTGAACCAGCACCACCCCTCTTATCCAGCCTCTGATGAAGGTTCAAATACACATCTAGTGTTTCAGTACAGTGCACACACATTGATCTCAAGAAGGTTTATCTGAATACTGACAGTCACACACACACACACACACACACACACACACACACACACACACACACACACACACACACACACTCACACACACACACACACAGTCTCACACCATACACACAGTCTCTCACACACACAGTCTCACACAGACACACACAGTCTCACACATACACAGTCTCTCACACACAGTCTCTCACAGACACACAGTCACACACACACACAGTCACACACACACACACACCACAACACACACACACACACACACACACACACACACACACACACACACACACACACACACACACACACACACACACACACACACACACACACACACACACACACACACACACACACACACACACACACACACACACACACACACACACACAGTCACCCACCATCATAGAGTAGACTAAGCCCGAGCAGCATTCCAGACAGATTAGCCGGCCGGAGTCCTGTCTCTAACGCAGGGGGGAGGAGCTTAGGGACTGGGGGTCAGGTGTGTGACCCCCACACCTAGGGTCAGGGTCCTCAGGGTCAGCAGGCGTGTCGTGGGCGGGCTGAGGGGTCAGCCTGTTGAATGAGTGAACTGGGTGATGAGTGAATCAATAAATGAGTGATTAAATGAGTAACTAAGTAATTAACATTCAGCAATTAACCCATTGGTGAATGAATGAATCAACCAATTAACGATTTCATTAAATAGGAAATGATTCGGAATTAATTAGCTAATTATTTCTGAATGAGTGAATTAATCAGTTAATGAGTGGATTAGTTTATGAATGAGATCATTCATGAAGGAGACCATCAATGAGTCAATAGAAGAACAAATGAATGTGTCCAAGCAAGAGGAAGGGGTGAAATCCGTCCCCCCCTCCTCTAAGCACCCCCAATGCTCGGCCAATCATCCAACTGAAGCTTAAATTGTTCAAATATGTCCGTTAGAGCTTTCTGATTGGATTAGTTGAGCCGCCAATCGTTTGGGAAGGCGGGAGATTAAGGTTTTTTTGAGTGTCGGTGGGTGGGTTCGTTCACCACACAGCCGCAGATCATAGACCATTGAGATAAGATGATTGATGAAGTGACTGGTTTATCAGGAGTTTATTCTGATACCACTGATTGATTGCCTTCCCCTTTGGAGGCTTTGTCTTTCCTTTCCCTTTGAGAAGCAAAGAGTCAATTAACACCCGGCAGAGAAGTTTCAGACGTGCTTTCATGTTTAGTACGTTTTCTGCATTATTCACACGGCGTATAAGTACGCTTGAAGAGCTGTGAAAAGCATTTAGTGGTCGAGGTTTTAATGGAAAATACTGTGATTCATCCACGTTCAAATCAAAATAGCTGGTTGACATCGTGCACTTAAAACACGTTTTAACACTCAGTTAATACTGATGAAGAGCATCAGTTGAACCCTACACATTTAAACACCTTTTCCAACTATTGTGCAATGAAATCCTTCATGACTTAGACTCCTGCCTTGTGTTGTCATCGGTCGTATCAGTCAGTCCACGAGCCTGAGTCACATGACCCGGCGCCCGCTCTGAGGGTGTGTCACAGTGATGTCACTTCCTAACGTGCTGTGGCCCCTCCCCCTCCCCCCTTTCCGCAGAGATCGTCGACGGCAACGCCAAGATGACCCTGGGAATGATCTGGACCATCATCCTCCGCTTCGCCATCCAGGACATCTCCGTGGAAGGTACACTCTCATTCACTCATTCATTTATTCACTTGGTCACTGACTCACTCATTCATGCATCCCTCTGTTGATGAACTCACTGTTGTTCAAACATTAAGTCATTTATTCATCCATCCATTCAATCATTCTTTCACCTATTTGTTCATTATTTCATTGATCAAGTAATTCACTAATTCATTCATTAATGAATTCACAGTCCATTCATTCATCTATTCACCCATTATTATTGTATTTTTGTATCTTACATCTCGCAGTATAAATTGATGGGCACATCATTGAAAACACAAGTATAAACAGACTTGGATGGACGGATGAATAGATGACATGTAGTTCCCATGCAGCTACAATGTGTTTATAACGGTAACAGTAATACTGTCTAATATGAATGTTATGATGTCCATCTCCTGGACACAGAAACTTCAGCCAAAGAAGGACTCCTTCTGTGGTGCCAGAGGAAAACGGCGCCCTACAAGAACGTCAACATCCAGAACTTCCACATCAGGTAAGACTTCACTGGGTCAAGTGTTCCCGATGGGAGAACCCTTCTAGAAAGATCCAGAAGGACGTGGTGACTAGTGTTTCTACCTGGGGACCAAGGCCCACCGCACAACGACCTCAGGCTTCAAACCGACAAACTCTCACTTCCATCAATCCGCCATCTGCAGCGTGTGTGTTGGCCGCGCCGGCTGTCCGTCACGTGAAATCTCACACAGTCACAGACGGTTGCCGAGGAGACGGAACTCTCGAGACCACGCGAAGTCCGCCCCCCCCCGTGACTCGTACTGTAATCTAATTGGCCAACGACGCTTGTCGAAGTGTTGAGTCCTGACACTGCCAGCAGCTGTGATAAGCTGGTACCCCACATGCTAGGCTAGGCTAGGCTAGGCTACATGCTAGGGTAGTTGGCTTTCGGAGGGGAAAGTCAAAACTTTTTAACTGCTGTGAAGGAAAAACTATGACGCCTGATGGTTGAGACACAAATAGAAGGATTTCAGTTGAGAATTGGCAAGGTGTTAATGCCGTGTTGATGTGGACATTCCTGGATCTTTCTGGAGAAGTGAACGGATTCCTCAGGACTGAGCACTTTGTTAAGAATTACAACACTAAACACGCCTGGTCTGTGGGAGAGGGGTTTGACTGTTGACTCAGTGACTCAGGAGTTCCACTCCGCCATGACCACACACACACACACACACACCCCCGCGCGTGCACAGACGCACACACCCACAGACGCACAACACTCACATAAATCGGACACACAAAAAAAACACATGCACGCTCTCCTGCATCACAACACACACACACACACACGAGCCAAAAGCACACATACGCAAACATGTTTGCGTATTGCTCATGGACGTATTGACAATCACACACACACACTCTCTCCCTTCCCATCACACACACGTAAACATTGACGTACACAAACCCCTCCATCACCAAACACACACACACACACACACAAACAGACACATCACGCAGGTAGGAATGTGATCATGGTCATGCTGCCAGGTCTGATTAGCTGTGTACATAAACCCCCCCCCCCCCTCTCTCCCAGGGACGTTTAAACTGCGCTCTAACGAGGTAATCACGTACAGGAGACCTACAGCAGCCCCAGACATCACTAATGGATAACAGAGATCTGGCAGGGAACAGACAGTGCTAGCCGTGAAGGAGCAGGCGGTCGTAGCAGACAGTAGAGCACAGAGTTAGGTCTGCCTCCGCCACCTCCTTTTTTTAAATTTATTTTTTAATAAATCTTTTTATTGAAAAAACCAAGTAGATTAAATGACTTATCAGCAAGGTTACATAACACAAAACCCCCCGCACCAAACCATCCCCCCATCCCGACTGGACCAAAATAATAATAAAATAATAATAGACAAAAAGGAAGGCTTAGTTCCAGGTGAGAACCGGGGTTTTAATGTCATTCATGAAGTAAGTATAAATAGGTATTATTATTTATATTTTCTTATTACCCTTATGTTACTGTAATTCATATTAATTATTTATAGATGTATATATCACTTATTTATTATTATCATTAGTATTATCATCATTTTTGTATTATTAGTATTATTACATTCAATAAAGAGGGTTTTCATCTGAATGCTTTTAGTTCTGACCATTCTGGAGTTGATGAGGAGGGCAGGATAGACAGTAGAAACTGTCTAACCCCTACCTGCTCCTTAAGGACCGTCTCTTTACTGTCTAACCCCCACCTGCTCCTTAATGACCTGTCTCTGTACTGTCTAACCCCCACCTGCTCCTTAATGACCTGTCTCTGTACTGTCTAACCCCTACCTGCTCCTTAATGACCTGTCTCTGTACTGTCTAACCCCCACCTGCTCCTTAATGACCTGTCTCTGTACTGTAACCCCTACCTGTTCCTTAATGACCTGTCTCTACTATCTAACCCCTACCTGCTCCTTAATGACCTGTCTCAGTACTGTCTAACCCCTACCTGCTCCTTAATGACCTGTCTCTGTACTGTCTAACCCCTACCTGCTCCTTAATGACCTGTCTCTGTACTGTCTAACCCCTACCTGCTCCTTAATGACCCTGTCTCTGTTCTGTCTAACCTACTGCTCTTAATGACCTGTCTCTGTACTGTCTAACCCCTACCTGCTCCTTAATGACCTGTCTCTGTACTGTCTAACCCCTACCTGCTCCTTAATGACCTGTCTCTGTACTGTCTAACCCCTACCTGCTCCTTAATGACCTGTCTCTGTACTGTCTAACCCCTACCTGCTCCTCAATGACCTGGATCTGAATTCACTGTAAATCACGTTTGCCTCAAAGCATCTGCCTAAAGACTCTAAAGACTCTCTAGTAACAGGAGAAGATATGTGCTATTCTGAGCGCCGAGAAGTGTTTTAAGATGTTCGTGAACTCGTAGTCAGATAACGCCAGCGAGGGAGGAGGAGTGTGAACATTATGGTCCCCCCTAACGATGTTTTAATGATGTCTTAACGGTCACTAATTAAGACACTCTGGTATAACGGCATCCCACATGAAGCTGCTCAGCTACACTAATGGCAGCGAGCAGACGACCCGGCAGGGGGAGAAACCCAGTGGGGGGGCAGGGGGAGAAACCCAGTGGGGGGGCAGGGGAGAGAAACCCAGTGGGGGGGCAGGGGGAGAAACCCAGTGGGGGGGCAGGGGGAGAAACCCAGTGGGGGGGCAGGGGGAGAAACCCAGTGGGGGGGCAGGGGGAGAAACCCGTTCTGGAACGGGGAGGCAGTGATGTCACCACTGACAGCTCTTCTCTGATTGGTTGGTGAGAGCTGCAGGTGCCCTCAGGTCAACACAGGTTAAGTCCTGGGAGAAGATGGGAGGAGGAGGAGTAGGATGAGGGGGTGGAGGAGGAGGAGTAGGAGGAGGAGGAGTAGGATGAGGTGGAGTAGGAGGAGGAGGAGATGAGGTGGAGTAGGAGGAGGTGGAGGAGGAGTAGGATGAGGTGGAGTAGGAAGAGGAGGAGTAGGATGATGTGGAGGAGGTGGAGAAGGAGGAGGTGGAGTAGAAGGAGGAGGAGTAGGATGAGGTGGAGTTAGGAGGAGAAGGAGAGGAGTAGGATGAGGTGGAGTAGGAAGAGGAGGAGGTGGAGTAGGAGCAGAAGGAGTAGGATGAGGTGGAGTAGGAGGAGAAGGAGGAGTAGGATGAGGTGGAGTAGGAAGAGGAGGAGGTAGGATGAGGAGGAGAAGGAGGTGGAGTAGGAGACGGAGGAGGTGCAGGGCTGGAGGCCAGAGGGAGATACGTGATGGTGTTGGGGGAGGAGGGAGGCCTGGGGTCCGGGGGTCCGGGGGTCTTTGATGTGGTCTCTGAGACAGATGATAGCCCTGCTGTAGGGGGATCACTCAGTCAGGGAGGGGGGGGGGCTGAAACAACTTCTTTCTTTCTCGCTCTCTCTTTATGTCTGTCTGTCTGTCTCTGTCTCTGTATTTCTCTCTTTTTGTCTGTCTTTCTCTCATTCCCTCTGTCCGTCTGTCTGTCTCTCATTCTGTCTGTCTGTATTTCTTTCTGTCTCTCTGTAAGTTGTTTCTCTCTCTCTCTCTCTGTCTCTCTCTCTCTGTCTCTCTTTCCATCTGTCTGTCTCGCTCTCGTTCTATATTTCTGTCTGTCTGTCTGTCGTCCTGTCTTCTCTTTCTTGCCTGTTGTTGTTTAGCTCAGAGTCGTCTTGCGTCGAGCAGAAACTTCTGTGTCTGTCTGTCTGTCTGTCTGTCTGTCTGTCTGTCTGTCTGTCTGTCTGTCTGTCTGTCTGTCTGTCTGTCTGTCTGTCTGTCTGTCTGTCTGTCTGTCTGTCTGTCTGTCTGTCTGTCTGTCTGTCCAGTGTTAAAGTCCTCCTTTAGATCATGTTCTCCAGGTTCTCTGGGTGATTCACAGGTGGTCAAAGCTCACGTCTAAATGTCAGAGTTAGTGGCTACAGATGTTAGTGAAGACACAACATCTCAGATTAATGTTGGGGCTCAGTCCCTTCCAGAACATTCTGGAGAGAGAGACGAGGAGAGTCTGGAAATAATTTCTTGTTGCTGGACAGGAACCCAAGGTTCTTCAGAGTCTGAACAACTAGGGGAGAAACAGACCTTTATTAAAGGATACACAGAACCGGTTCTCTGTACGATGAGAACCGGTTCTGTTTACGATCAGCACCGGTTCTGTTTATGAGGAGAACCGGTTCTGTGTGTTATGAGAACCCGGTTCTGATAATGAGGAGAACCCGGTTCTGATAATGAGGAGAACCCGGTTCTGATAATGAGGAGAACCAGTTCTGATAAGGAGGAGAACCAGTTCTGATAATGAGGAGAACCGGTTCTGTTAATGAGGAGAACTGGTTCTGTTTGTTATGAGAACCTTTTTCAGATAATGAGGAGA
>OLKM01000423.1:260902-269337 GCA_900291075.1 Melanogrammus aeglefinus
CGCCACTTTCCTCTCTTCTACCGCATGACTCACCGCTCCAGTTGCATGCTGGGAAAAATAAGCACAAACAACGGCACCTCTTCCTTCCTGTTTGTTTGTCTTTCTGTTTGTTTTGTCGTCGGCGTCTGATTTCGTCGTTGACCGCGACGCCGGGCACCAGCTCCCCTCCAGTCCTCCTCCATCCCATAATAATAAGCCACCGGTCAACCCTGCGCAGACACAGAGCAGAGAGGGAGACACCGACTTCCTGCGCTCTGATAAACGATGTCTGACAGGATGTGATGAAGGCCAGAGTTTCCCCGGCAGCCAATCAAATGATCTCTGTGTCGAGCTGACGTTGAACACACTCCGTGGCCGGTTCCGACCGGTTTGGACTGGTGACTGAACGCTAATCGACAGGACAGAGTTTAACTCCACACCGTGAAGTCAAGAGTCCTTACGTCGTCATAGTTAGGCATTTTGAGCAGCAAATCCGATCCGTGTGTGGGATGTAATTGGTCGAGTAATTAGTGATCGGTAAAGTTCTGCGCTTTTTTTAAGATCTAACCGCTTTCCGAACTGTTTAGGCAAGGCAAGGCAACTTTATATATAAAGCACTTTTCATACACTGAAACTGCTTCACATGGAAACATAGTCATACGATAAAATGAAAAAAAAAAATAGATAAGTAAAATAAAACAAAGACAACATCAAAAATACATATCCTGATATAAAACTCCCGGCTCCGGAGAGTTGAAATCCGTTCCGGGACTTTGTGTGACCCCTGGGTGGGATTGTGTTATCAGAGCAGGTAGCTGAGCAGTGACCTCAGCTGGCCCCGGGTGGAGGTAACACGCGGCCAGGATGCTTTTAAGACATTCCTGACCGTTATTCCATCCCCACTGTGTCTCTGTATGGATTATACACCTTGTTGTGCTGTTGATCCCGTTACCGTGGAGACGTCTGCCTCGTGGTTCCATGGATGCGTGGAACCCGGGTTCTGCGTCTTGTCAGACGAACTGGATCACGGCAGAGAGAGAGAGAGAGAGAGAGAGAGAGAGAGAGAGAGAGAGAGAGAGAGAGAGAGAGAGAGAGAGAGAGAGAGAGAGAGAGAGAGAGAGAGAGGGACACAGAGAGAGAGAGAGAGAGAGAGAGAGAGAGAGAGAGAGAGAGAGAGAGAGGGAGAGAGAGAGGGAGAGGGAGAGGGAGAGAGAGAGAGAGAGAGGGACACAGAGAGAGGAGAGAGAGAGGGAGAAGAGAGAGGGAGAGAGGGAGAGGGAGAGAGAGGTGAGAGTGCCCCTCCAGCTGTGTATAACGAACCCGGATCAAAAATGTCAGCGTGTTTATAAGTGGAACAGGAGTTGGACCCCTTGGTCTGGTTTCTTTCCGTTGCCACGACAGCGGTGACACCACTCACCGTGATGTCATGGGGCTCAGGGCGCCAAGTGACCCACCCCCCCCGACCGTCGGAGGCCTTCGACAAGTGACCCACCCCCCCCGACCGTCGGAGGCCTTCGACAGCGTTCGTCCGTTGGCGGTCCAAGCGGGAGATGACATCGTCGCATAGTTTCAGAGAGATAACGATCCAGGTCTAGACACTCCTGGACGTCGGTTCATGGAATATATGCCAAATGAAATTCAGCTGGTCTCCTGTGGAGCATTACCACAGCGCTACCGACACGCAGAGAACACGATTTAACACGTAGGCTGAGAAAAAACCCCCGATAAGCACTCAACCTCCTTATTGGCTCGTTTCCAAACTCTTAAATTCAAAGCCATCCACCGGAGGACTGGAGGAAGCCTGCGCTCACCGTCGCCCCCTGTGGTGACTCCCACTCCCTGCGGGTTCCTCTTGTCTCTGCACACTTTCACTCTGCGCTTCTCCCTCTCTCCCTCTCCTCCCCCCTGTGCTTCCTCTCCTCCTCTCTCGCCCTCTCTGCTCTCTCCACTCCGCTTCCCGAGCAGACATCGTTAACACCCTGCGGCCGGACGAGAAGGCCGTCATGACCTATGTGTCGTGTTACTACCACGCCTTCTCAGGCAAGCAGAAGGTGAGCGACCACCCCCCCCCCCCACCCAAACCCAACCCAACCACCCCACGACCCGCCCAGCAGACCACCAAAAAAACACACCCCCTCTCTCAGGTTTCTAGGCCCCTCATTCTACCACAGCGTGCGAGGGCTGAAAAGCCATCACGAGACATTTGAAAACCGACCCTGTTAAGTCAGCTTAGCTCAGGGGTTAGGGCGGGTTGCCTTTTAACCCGGAAGGTTGCTAGTTCAATCCCAGGCTCCTCCTAGCGTCGAGGGTGTCCCTGAGCAAGGCACCTCACTTACTACTCCTGACGAGCTAGCTGGCCGTCGCCACGCCTGGCTGAGTCCGCCGTCGGGGTGTGAAAGTGTGTGTGAACCGTTTGCATGAAAGCCGCTTTGGATGTAAGCGTCTGCCAAACGGCATAAACGTTAATGTCAAAATACAAATGCGACGTGCATTGTACCCCAGACGCACAGCACACAGCCGTGAGGAAGAGACAGGCCTCCTCCCTGCATTCCCTCCCGTTCTAAAAGCCTTTTCTGAGTAGCCACTTGCTATTCTGACGGAGCTGTCTGACGCCTTCCACTTTAACGACCCTGGCGTCCCGGGACATGGGAAAGGGAGGACCTTTCCCTTCTGCTCCCGTCTGATCCCGGACTCTTCCCCCCCCCCCCCCCCCCCCCCAGAGCCGAGAACCTCTTTAGAAGCAGTAAGACATATAAACCCTGAACTGTTTACCCTTTGGGCTAGATCTACTCCCGCTAACGTTACCTTCAGTTAGCCTCAGTGGAAGGGGGAATCGTCCGCCATGTTGTTTATCCAACAGCCTTCTCTCTGGTCAGGCTAGTGAAGTGGTGTGGCTCCTTTTGGAGTTCCTCTTCCAGTCTTAAAGTGATTTATTAGCTTGCGTTGAATGGATTCAGAGTCAGCCAAGCCCCCCCCTTACCCCAACGGCAAGGAATGACCTCCACAAGGGCTTTGGAGAGAGACCTGTAGAAGGGATGAGAGTTCTCCCCTTTCCTCCCGCTAAGCTGCCAGGGGGGGACCTCACTGTCCTCCTGTCTCTGCGGTCTTCAGTCTGTACTTGGGGTTGTTTAAAGGGTTGGGCGTGGGAAGATGGACTATTCTGGTGATTAAGGTGTTTGGTTAGAGATGGTTAGTTTAGGCATTAGGTTAGAGAAGGGAACTCCACTCCATCTTTAGTCTGTACTACAGCTCTGTGTTTCCTTGTTGTCACGGCGCCGGACTCCTGTAAACAGAGCCAGCGTCGCGTGCGTTCACATCGCTCACGGACCCACGAGGCACCGCACATCCCCGCGGCCAGCCTTTTAAGGCAGCTAACCCCCCCACCCCCCCCACCCCCGTTCACCTCCCTCCCTCCCTCCCTGCCAAGGAGAGGGGGAGACAGGCCTCAGGTGACCAGGAGAGCCGGGGAGAGGGAGGGGATCACGGCTGGCTGGGACGCTCCCCGGTGCGGTGAAGACATCGTGGAGGACGTGCTCCAGCCAGTGAACTGAATCCTCTCATTGAGCTTCTGAGGGGGGAGCCCCACATTGGGTAGTTTGACGTGGATCATCACTTTCATCCACGGCCATCTTTCCAAAAGACCCTCTTCTTCGCCGGAGGAGAAACAAAGGTGTAGACCCTGATGTTAGTCACGAGTCGGTTCGGTTTGGGCACGCCAGAGAAGCAGACCCGACTAGTCAAGTCGAGATTCGATGCCCAGGCTGGTGCCGCGACAAGCGTGAATAAATCGGACGTGAATCCTAAACGTCGGCACTATTGGCGAGCTGGGTAAAGGCTCCATTCAGACAACGTACATTCGTCTTTACGCCCTGTTGCTATCCTGAGAGTACCACTCGGGTCGTCTCTCCCGATTCCCGACATCGTATTTTGAATGGTTCGAGGTTAAGGAAATGACCGTATGTGGTCACGAGGTCTGGGGGTGTTTCCTGAAGCCTCGTGGGTCGCGCTGACACGGCCGGTGTGTTCCCGCGCGTGCCGTCTGCCCGCCGTCTGCTGCGGCGTCTCTCCTGCGGCGTCTCTCCTGCGGGCGTGTGGGGGCGCTCGCGGCGCTCAAGAGTTCACAGCTCCCCGCCAGGAACCCCGGGGGGGGGGGGGTTAAACTCGTTGCCACGGAAACACTCCTCACTTCATCGCATCGTCCAAATCCCACAAACGATTTATGAAGTTGAGGAAGAGTGAGGAGGAGAACTTTTCTGTGGATTTTCCCATGATGCATCTGGATTGGCGTGAGGTTGAGTTTAGGTGTGAGGTTAGAGATGGTTAAGATTAGGCACTGGCTAAAAGACTGTTTTGAGACGGTTAAAATTAGATACGGGTCGGTTGAAGTCTGGGGTGAATTGGAATCTAGGGGAAAAGCAATGCATCATGGGAGAGCCCGCTAGAAAAGTCGATACAGCAGCACTACTCTCCCCCGCAGTGCTCAGATAACTCAGAAGACAGAGGGTCGCTCTCGCTCTCTCTCTCTGTCGATCACCCTCCTCGCCCTCCCTCTCTGTCCCCCTCCATCTCTCCTTTTCTCTCTCACTCTCACTGTCTCTTTCTCGGTTTCTCTCCCTCTCCCACTAGCTGACTATTGGGACAAAGACATACACACACACACACACACACACACACACACACACACACACACACACACACACACACACACACACACACACACACACACACACATACACCTGAAGACAGGTGCAATGTTTTTGACATCGCCCTCCCCCGCTCTGCCTCGGCCTCTCTCTCCTCCATCTGCTTTTAATTCTTCGTCTCCCTCTCTTCCAAAAAGAGCAGACTACTGACGTAGTCCCAATCTGACATTCAGACGGCCATATCAGAAACACACAGAGACCGCCAAAAACACTACCTTTTACAAGCCTTCAGTCGACGAGTGTAAATAAAAAGAATCTATGACTAGACTAACCACTAGTCTAGCCTAGCTGGAGTAACTAGACGAGGGACTAACCATCGAGCAGCCTAGCAGGAGTAAGACTATGAGACATAAAAAAAAATACACTATAAATATAAAATCAATGTAATAAAAAATGCAGCGTATGCTACTCTGCGGAATCTCATCCTGTCCCCCCCCCCCCCCCCCCCCCCCCTCCGCAGGCGGAGACGGCAGCCAATCGGATCTGCAAGGTCCTGGCGGTGAACCAGGAAAACGAGCAGCTCATGGAGGACTACGAGAAGCTAGCCAGTGATGTGAGCACCCACCCCCTTACAGCCCCCTGACCCCCTCCCTGCTCTCTGTACTGTGCATAACCCCCCCTCCCCCCCCCATATACCCCCGTATCCCCTCTCCCCTCCCCCCTCCCCCCCCCCCATGAGCTGGGCGAAATTGAGAGGAGCTTGGCGGCTAGTCTGTTAGCTAAAGATACAGTAACTTACTGTAAATGTGTTAGCTGAAGATACAGTGATTTACTGTAGATGTGTTAGTTAAAGATACAGTAACTTACTGTAGATATGTTAGTTCAAGATACAGTAACTTACTGTAGATGTGTTAGCTGAAGATACAGTGATTTACTGTAGATGTGTTAGCTGAAGATACAGCAATGTACTGTAGATGTGTAAGGTAAAATAATATTAGCTAAATATATGCAAGGCACCAAGAACAAGAATCAGATATATTATATATCTGGTATATTAAACATCATATTGGAGAAGATTGTTAAAGCTCAAGATCTTAATCTGCGAATCTATTTTCTATCTTCTCTTTTATCACAAACAAAACCTCCCTTCTTCTCTCTCTCTCTCTCTCTCTCTCTCTGTCTGTCTGTCTGTCTGTCTGTCTGTCTGTCTGTCTGTCTGTCTGTCTGTCTCTCTCTCTCTCTCTCTCTCTCTCTCTCTCTCTCTCTCTCTCTCTCTCTCTCTCTCTCTCTCTCTCTCTCTCTCTCTCTCTCTCTCTCTCTCTCTCTCCTTCTGTGTCATCTGCAATCCCCCCCCTCTCCCCCTGCATGCTCACCTGTGGCCCCTTGATGCTGACTTACACACACACACACACACACACACACACACACACACACACACACACACACACACACACACACACACACACACCTCCATCTATCATCATCTACACAATACACATACCTAACCCTCACGCACACATTCCTCGTCCCTCGCACGAAACAAAAACACACACACACGCACACACTCTCCCAGCTGCTGGAGTGGATCCGGAGAACCGTGCCCTGGCTGGAGAACCGCGCCCCGGAGAACACCATGCAGGCCATGCAGCAGAAGCTGGAGGACTTCCGGGACTACCGGCGGCTGCACAAGCCCCCCAAGGTGCAGGAGAAGTGCCAGCTGGAGATCAACTTCAACACCCTGCAGACCAAGCTGCGGCTCAGCAACCGGCCCGCCTTCATGCCCTCCGAGGGCAAGATGGTCTCGGTAAGTTCTGGGAGCCGCCCAGGGGCCCTTGCTCAAGGGTAGGGCAGTATCACTGGCAGAGTTGCGGGTTGGATTCCACACCAGGGCAGGGCTACCCAAGGCCTCTGAGGGAAAGATGGTTTCAGTATGCCCTGGGGTTCTTAGAGTGGTCCTTGCTCAAGGGTAGGGTAGTATCACTGGCAGGGTTGTGGGTTTGACTCCATACCAGGGCTACCCATGCCCTTTGAATGGAAGGTGGTGTCACTATGTCCGGGGGTTTTGTTTATCTTTTTAAAGGGTCCTAGCTCAACTGTATTAGCACTGTGCATTAACACTGCCAGGGTTAGGGGCTAGATTCCCTACTCGGGACAACCCAGGGCCAGGTGGTCTCGTAGTGAGATGTTTATTAACAGGCCCGACTGCATGGCGTCAGAGACCATTGGAGGACCCTGCTCCCCTGACGGACCCTCTAACCCCCCACCCCCACAGGACATCTCCAACGCGTGGGGCGGTCTGGAGGGCGCGGAGAAGGGATACGAGGAGTGGCTGCTGAACGAGATCCGCCGGCTGGAGAGACTCGACCATCTCGCCGAGAAGTTCCGGCAGAAGGCCGCCATCCACGAGGCCTGGACCCACGGTGCGTGGCCCTCGGAGCGGTGCATGCTGGGTAGCGCCGTGGCGGTGTTGGTGTCGGAGCGCAAAGGAGCGAATCCGACGGGGAAACTCGTGGGCTGCTTGTGGGGGGTTTGGTCAGAGGCGTCCGGTAACCAGTTGTAGCTAGGGCAGTTTGGAACCAGGACCAGTAAAGGTACTTTGTAACTCCTGGTCCTGTCCCTCTCTGCAGTTCCTTATCGGGAGGGAGAGAGAAGGGAGAGAGGGAGGGAGGGAGAGGAAGAGAGAGATCGAGAGAGAGGGGGGAGAGAGAGAGGAGAGGGAGAGAGAGAGAGGGGAGAGAGAGAGAGGGAGAGGGAGCAAGAGAGGGCGGGGAGAGAGAGAAAGAGGTACTGAGAGAGTGAAAGAAAAAAAGAGAGAGCTAGAGAGGGGGGAGAGAGAGAGACACGGATACACACACGCCTACATCTATCATTATATATTTATAGCACACATACCCGAACACACACACACACACACACACACACACACACACACACACACACACACACACACACACACACATACACACACACGGTCATCGAAGGCCCTAACCCTGCCTCATACGTGAGGGCCTCTGGTCTTATCACAGGAACTGAGGATTGCTACTGGGAGTTTGTTGGACTTGCTCACTGCTGTGCGTGTAGTGACTCAGCCTGTGAGGACCAATCACAACGGCTCTCCTGTCAGCCGTACGTGAACAGAGATGAATCACTGCCACTTCCTTTACTACACGGCGCCCTTTGGGTTAGCTTTACCTTGCTGTGGTTGCCACCGGGCCACAAAGCTCAGCGGACGCTGGTTGATCTCAAACAGCTGATGCTTGAGAAAACTGTTAACAGTCGAACTAATGCAAACTGATTTAGAGTAGAAGACAGTAGAACTAGAGTAGAAGACAGTAGAACTAATGCAAACTGATTTAGAGTAGAAGACAGTAGAACTAATGCAGAACTGATTTAGAATAGAAGACAGTAGAACTAATGCAAACTGATTTAGAATAGAAGACAGTAGAACTAATGCAGAACTGATTTAGAGTAGAAGACAGTAGAACTAGAGTAGAAGATAGTAGAATTAATGTAAAACTGATTTAGAGTAGAAGACCGTAGAATTAATGTAGAACTGATTTAGTAGAAGACAGTAGAACTAATGTAGAACTGATTTAGAGTAGAAGACAGTAGAACTGATGTAGAACTGATCGACAGTGGAACCAGAGTAGAAGACAGTAGAACTTGTATAGAATAAACCTAGAGTGGGAAACAGAACTAATGTAGAACTGATCCAGAGCAGGGGAGCGTAGTAGCACCAGCAGCACTGCGGCGTTCTCACCCGCTCTCTGTCGCCCCCTGCAGGTAAGGAGGAGATGCTGCAGCACCGCGACT
>OLKM01000423.1:269362-294845 GCA_900291075.1 Melanogrammus aeglefinus
TAGAACTAATGCAGAACTGATTTAGAGTAGAAGACAGTCAAACTAATGTAGAATTGATCGACAGCGGAACCCGAGTAGAAGACAGTAGAACTAATGCAGAACTGATTTAGTAGAAGACTAGAACTAATGTAGAACTGATCTAGAGTAGAAGACAGTAGAACTTGTATAGAATAAACCTAGAGTGGGAAACAGAACTAATGTAGAACTGATCCCGAGCAGCACCAGAGCAGGGGAGCGTCGTAGCGCCAGCAGCACTGCGGCGTTGTCACCCGCTCTCTGTCGCCCCCTGCAGGTAAGGAGGAGATGCTGCAGCACCGCGACTACGAGACGGCCTCCCTGTCCGAGATCAAGGCGCTGCTGAAGAAGCACGAGGCCTTCGAGAGCGACCTGGCCGCCCACCAGGACCGCGTGGAGCAGATCGCCGCCATCGCACAGGAGCTGAAGTAAGCCCAGATCCACGGGGGCAACACAGCCACCATGTTTTATCCCCGGAGACGTTTGGTTGATTCAATTGAATTTAATTTGATTTGTATAGACCTTAATCACCATTACAGTCTCAAATGGCTTAATGGGACAACTCTTTATGACCCCCCCCCTTACCCTAGCCCCCCAGAGGGCAAGAAAAAGTCCCTTAATCAGCTAGGAAGAAATCTTGAGGAGGAACGCAGAGTGGGGGATCCCTCCTTCAGAGTGGGGGATCCCTCCTTCAGAGTGGGGGATCCCTCCTTCCTCCTTCCACACACACACACACACACACACACACACACACACACACACACACACACACACACACACACACACACACACACACACACACACAGACACAGACACATGCATAAATACTGGCAAAACATAGTAAATCGTCACTGGTCACTGGGATTGAGGATTTAGTCATTTAGCAGACCCTTTTGTCTGAGGAAACTTAAGGAGCAGGTAGGGGTTAGACAGAACAGAGACAGGACATTAAGGAGCAGGTAGGGGTTAGACAGTAGTGAGACAGGTCATTAAGGAGCAGGTAGGGGTTAGACAGTACAGAGACAGGTCATTAAGGAGCAGGTAGGGGTTAGACAGTACAGTGACAGGTCATTAAGGAGCAGGTAGGGGTTAGACAGTACAGTGACAGGTCATTAAGGAGCAGGTAGGGGTTAGACAGTACAGTGACAGGTCATTAAGGAGTAGGGGGCATCTTGCATCCCTTGGATGACTAGAGGTTAGACTGAGGACGTTGTGAAGCAAACTCAGAACCACGCTCTCTCCTTCCCACATAAGGAGAATGTTTACCCCGAGGTGCCTTTCACATGGCGTACCCTGACAACGTCGTGGTGCATGTCATTAATAATGACTCCTTGTTATGACCCAAGCCTTCCATTCATTTGCGGTTGTGTAATCACAGATCAGAGAACAGTCCCCCGCTGTTAATATAATCAACATGTGTACGACAACGTTTATAGATGTGTCTGGAAAGTACCTGATGCAATTGAAATGCTAATTCATTTGTGTGTGTGTGTCTGTGTGTGTGTCTGTGTCTGTGTCTATCTGTGTGTGTGTGTGTGTGTTTTTGTGTGTGTGTGTGTGTCTATCTGTGTGTGTAAGCGTGTCAATCTGTGTGTGTGCGTGTTCATGTCTATCTGTGTGTGTGTGTGTGTGTGTGTGTGTTTGTGTGTGTGTGTGTGTGTACACAGTGAGCTGGACTACTATGACTCTCCCAGTGTGAACGCTCGCTGCCAGCGGATCTGTGACCAGTGGGACGGCCTGGGAGCTATGACCCAGAAACGTAGTGAGGCCCTGCAGGTGAGGAGAGAGAGAGAGAGAGAGAGAGAGAGAGAGAGAGAGAGCAGAGAGGAGAGAGAGAGAGAGAGAGAGAGACGGAGAGACGGAGAGAGAGAGAGAGAGAGAGAGAGAGAGAGGAGAGAGAGAGAGAGAGAGAGAGAGAGAGAGAGAGAGAGAGAGAGAGAGAGAAGAGAGAGAGAGAGAGAGAGAGAGAGAGAGAGAGAGAGAGAGAGAGAGAGAGAGAGAGAGAGAGAGAGAGAGAGGGGTCTGGTAATCCTCTAAACAAAGGGACTCAATAAAAGTGTGAGTTGATTGGCCCCTGAGAGACGAGGCCTTATAAGAACAGGACTGCTTAGACGCTGATCGGCTGTTTACCCTCCACCCGGCTGACCGCTAGTCACTAGTGGATCAAGCGGGTTGGACTAGTGAATGAGGCTGGTTGGTTGAATGGTGCTGGTTTTACAAGCAGTGAATTAAACTGGTTAGACTAGTAGTGAATACAGCTGGTTAGACTAGTAGTGAGTACAGCTGGTTAGACTAGTAGTGAGTACAGCTGGTTAGACTAGTAGTGAGTACAGCTGGGTGAGTAGTGATGAAGGAACTCGTGAGTGACTGGTGGTGAACAGAACTAGTTTGAAGCCTGTTCCGCTGGTGTGACCAGTGAACAGAGCTGGTTTGAAGCCGGTTCTAAGCGGGTTCTCCCCGTTGTGCCGACAGAGAACCGAGAAGCTCCTGGAGACCATCGACCAGCTGTACCTGGAGTTCGCCAAGCGGGCCGCGCCCTTCAACAACTGGATGGAGGGCGCCATGGAGGATCTGCAGGACACCTTTATCGTCCACACCATCGAGGAGATCCAGGTGGGGAGTGGTTCCCATACATGAGCTAGTCGTGTGATGGTATCGGTATAAGGTCCGATAACACCGCATGAAACTCGACGCGTTAATCGACCTCACGGGCGGAGGACATCACAAGCACGGGCGGTGTTATGCTATACGGTTGGAGGTGGAAAGTCGGAACGGGAACGCGTCGTCTCTGACCTACGTGCGTTTCGAGCTGACCGAGTCGGGAAAACAATGTGGATGCATGGACGCCTTGACTACAAAGAATACAAATGTATTATTATAATTATAGATCATAAATGTAAATGATGTAGTTCTGAAAACATGAATAACAGAGCACCCTTCAAGATGAGCTCGTGTTATTAGTAGTTACACTGCTGGAGGCTGTATCGGCATACACTCGGTATCGGCCGAGACTCGGGTTAAGGAATGGGAATGGCGTCATGGTATCGGAACATCTCCACTCCGCAGCCCGGCTGGATAACGGGTATGGGAGGAGGGCGGCTGTAGTGGTCCGCGTGTCCGACTCACCGCTGAAAGGTTCTGTGTTTTCGGGACCCAACGTCCTCGCTGGGAGATGAGCGAGAGGCCCTCGCTGCTCGAGAATGGCACATATCTGAATGTTTTTTATCCAAAAGCGTCCTAGAGCTGCCCTAGTGAGGAGTTGTACCCCAAACCCTGGCAGTGTTTATCCCTCGCATTAACAGTTTATCCTAGAGACAGAGCCACACTATTTCTCCATCGTCGACGCAGCACAGCGCAGTAATCGTGTTATTGTGAGGATAAAGTATTCATATTTTTTTGCTAAGCTGTTGTTACGGTATCATTACCTCCTCGGGCGTCGCCTCTGGGGCCAACATAATGAATCAGCGCTGGAACAATCCAATCGCTATTTAAC
Organism: Melanogrammus aeglefinus; assembly: GCA_900291075.1. Lineage (NCBI taxonomy): Eukaryota > Metazoa > Chordata > Actinopteri > Gadiformes > Gadidae > Melanogrammus > Melanogrammus aeglefinus. The sequence goes on from OLKM01000423.1 coordinate 272,871, forward strand.
AGATGCAGCGACCTAGCCTTCAACGCATCGCTGAAACCCTGTGATTACAAAATGGCCTCCAGTCATGTGGTCCACAGACATTAGCAACACGGTGTCGGCTGTTTCAGTGAATCCACGCTCCTCTCAAGGTCTTTGTTGGTTGAACAAAGTAAATGATATCAATAATATCATTCTTATTTTGGACGAGTAATGGCGGCACACTAGTGGTTTCTATCGAATCCGTCAAGGTTTATTCTTTTACTCCCATCGAGTGTTCCCACAGCAACTCGGTCGATGGGTTAGAATCCCTCGGCACGCTGGCATATTTACGTTTACATTCAGGGCGTTTTTATCGGACGCTTTTCTCCAAAGCGACTTAAAACGGTTCGCGCACACATTCACACACCGACGGAGGTGTCAGCACCGCAGCGCCGACCAGCCAGCGTTGCGGCGGGCAGTCGGGCATGCGGCAGTCTTGCTCAGGGGCACCGTGAGACAGTCAGCTAGGAGGAGCCGGGGATCGAACTAGCAACCTTCCGGTTACCAACCAAACTGCTCTTATCCTAGGGCTGTGAGTTTAATCATCGCAATTTAGTTTTTCTAAAATAATCGAGTTGACTTATACATTTATTTTTATTACGTTGTTTTTTTTATTCTTTAATTGTCTTCTAGAAATGGCAACAGAATCCCTCGAGACATTATTTTCGATCTGAACATTTTCTATTTGAACATTTTGTGTTGTTTTTTTTAAGGGGATATTTCTCAGCTACAAAGTTTTTTTTCGGAGGGAAATGCTGAGATAAGCCAACCCCGTCTTTGCCTGGGGGGCTCGGTCTGACTCTGACGTTGTGCCTTTACTTTGATATGACAGGGCTTGAGCACCGCCCACGAGCAGTTCAAGGCCACGCTGCCCGAGGCGGACAAGGAGCGGCAGGCCATCCTTGGCATCCACAACGAGATCGCCAAGATCGTGCAGACCTACCACGTCAACATAGCCGGCAGCAACCCCTACACCGCCATCGACCCCCAGGAGGTCAACGCCAAGTGGGACAAGGTGAGCGCCCAACCACGGGAGACCACTGGGGGGGGGGGTCGATGCAGTCGCTACGACGACGAGAGGACGGGGAGAGATGACTCCGTCAGGGTGGAGCACTTTGGGGAAGGAAGGGAGGGAGGGAGGGAGAAAGAAGTAATCGAATTTGATCGCGATTTCGATTTTTGGGTCAAACTAATCTCCAAACTAATATAATCAAGTAGAAACTATATATTTTATTTTTTATTGTTGACATTTTATATAAATTGCTCGATACATATTTGTACATTACTTTCGCATATTCACATTTTGGGTATTTTTTTAAGGGGGAAATTTCAGTTCTCAGTTCCAAAGTGTTTTTTTGCGAGCAACGCTGAAGTAATGCGTCATGTTATCAAACTCTGAAAACTGATCCGTTGGAATAATCATGATTTCAACATTGACCAAAACAATCGTGATTATGATTTTTCCCCTAATCGCGCCTCTCCTCCCTCCTCCACCCTCCTCCACCCTCCTCCCCCCTCCTCCCCCCCCTTTCCGCCCTCCTCCACCTTCCTCCACCCTCCTCCTTCCTCCTCCTCCGCTCTCCTCCTCCTTCCTCCACCTCCTCCACCCTCCTCCTCCACCCCCCTCCTCCACCCTCCTCCCCCCTTCTCCTCCACCCTCCTCCACCTCCTCCTCCCTCCCTCCACCACCCTCCACCCTCCTCCACCCTCCTCCACCCTCCTCCGCCCTCCTCCCCCCTCCTCCTCCGCCCTGCAGGTGAGGCAGTTGGTGCCCCAGCGGGACCAGGCCCTGATCGAGGAGCACGCGCGGCAGCAGAACAACGAGCGGCTGCGCCGGCAGTTCGCTAACCAGGCGAACGTCATCGGGCCCTGGATCCAGACCAAGATGGAGGTCAGTGCCGGCCCGGGGCGGGAGGGGAGCTGGCCAGCCACCCGGGTCATAAAAAACAAAGTTATAGTTTTATAGACGGAGGATTCTGTGTTTTGCAAGCTGGTGAAAATAATCTCATGAATGCATTAAAGTATTGAACTGATTCAGTAGTGCTGGAGAACAATGGCTCATCAATAAGCATGAGGCTGAAGCTAACTGTGGTGAGCTCAGCGATGGCCCCCGTCTCATAGCTCAGTCCGGTCCCACCATTAGTGACACTAAAGGAAACAGGATGAAGAGGACTGAAACCAACGGATTGAAACACCCCTCCAAGAGATGGGTGCTGAACTTCTCATGACGCAACACGTCAAAGCTTTTAAAAATACCTCAGACAGAATCAGGAACGCACTCAATGCTCTTGCATTCTTTTAAAATAATTTTCACTATTTATAATTTATTTATTGTACATATTAAAATATTTTATTTGACCAATTTTTCTCCTTTTCTCCTTATTGCCCCCTGGGTCAGAAACAAACGCAATTTCGATTCCTCTTTTGGTCAGGCACATAGCTTGGAATTGACCATAAAGCTGAATTGACTTTCTTCTTCTTCTGCAGGAGATCGGCCGCATCTCCATCGAGATGCACGGCACCCTGGAGGACCAGCTCACGCACCTGCGGCAGTACGAGAAGAACATCGTCAACTACAAGCCCAAGATCGACCAGCTCGAGGGAGACCACCAGCTCATCCAGGAGGCCCTCATCTTCGACAACAAGCACACTAACTACACCATGGAGGTAGGGCCGTTGAGAACCTCCCAGCATGCACTAGGAACCTCCCAGCATGCACTAGGAACCTCCCAGCAAGTTCTGCTGGTTTGGGTTTGATTCCACTTTGGTGCTGCCTTTACATGCTGCTGGAGCTCCTTTATTCCCTGTCTGGGATCAGTGAAGTCCTCACTTACCTTATCTTATCTTGTCACACATGGTATCACATCGCTTTGTCCTATGATCTTTATAAACATTTTTACTTTCACTTTCACTTTGTAAGTGAAACTGAAACTACAGGTTGAATTGATGACCCAATGTCTTGTTGGTGGGGGGGGGGGGGGGGGGGGTCTGAGATCACAGTGTTTAGCGTTCTTGAGGCCTAGCTGCCCCTCAACTGACCTCTGTTATTCCATGAGGTCACATCCTCCATGTTAGAAAGAACGAAAATCCAATTCACGCCATGGTTCACCACCGGCCCTCACCTCCTCTGGGTGCAGTCGTCCCCATTTCCCCTTCCTTCCTGTTGAATCCTCCCTGAACCTCCTGTCTGCCCCCCCCCCACCCCCCTGCAGCACATCCGCGTGGGCTGGGAGCAGCTGTTGACCACCATCGCCCGCACCATCAACGAGATCGAGAACCAGATCCTGACCCGCGACGCCAAGGGCATCAGCCAGGAGCAGATGAACGAGTTCCGCGCCTCCTTCAACCACTTCGACCGGGTCAGTGCTGGCCAGGGGCGCCGCAGATAGACGGCGAGGACGCCGTCCGCCGCGTGTGCTCCCCGTCGTACGCTAGCGTCAGATTCACACGGGTTAAAGGCTTAGTAATGGTCGGGCATTGACGCAACGCAATGACCATGCAGCCGCTTTCAATGCAGTCGTGGTTCTGCGTTGGGTTTATGTCGGGCTTACGTTAGCGGACCAATCACAGCCCTTGCTGCTGCGTCGCCTCGATGCAAGGTCACACACGTCAGGCCCTTGCGGTGGACGCAGGGAGGGTCCACAAGGTCACAATGTGTCCGTAAACCCTGCTTGCGTTGCGTCGACGTGGAACCATAACTAAGCCTTCACACGGCGACGTACAAACGTACGAAGCGCGCGTCACGGTGATGCGTTCGTGGCGAATGAGCTTAACAACCTAGAATAAAAAAAAGGATCAAACCTTCATAAAATGATCTCACCATAGCAACCAACCGTAGGCCACCAAGCCAGCTACCCAAAACACTCTAAATACGCCCTAGCAACCGCCCCAGAACAACCTGGAAACAAAGCCCTTGGTTTAATCAACCCTGTGTTTGGTGTTTTATTTGCGGTCGGAGGTTAGAGTTGCACAGCGTTGGGGGGGTGAGGCGGGCGTGGGACAGCTGCTGAATCCCAGATACAAAGAGCACAGCTGGGCTGATTAACCCCTTTGGAACACGAGGGCGAGGGTGAGGGTTTGAATCCGGTCGGGTCCGGCCGGTGACAAGAATGTGTTTCTCACGTATTTAGACTCGGACATCGGCCAAGCACCGAGGCTGAGGTGAGACCGCGACCCTGGGATGTTGTCTTGTTTTCTGCAGTGTTACTAAAAAAAACAACACACACACACACGTCCTTAACCCTGTAACACAACAACGAAACAACAAGTATGGACTGTTTGCTGTGGCCACTGCATTGTGTGAAAACCGGGCTAGGCTAGCAGCTAGGTCCCACTAGCATGGCCGCTAGGTCCCAATCGCCCAGTCTTAAACCCAGCTTTCACTGGGGCTGTGTCTTAGGCTAGGCTAGCAGCTAGGTCCCCCTAGCCTAGCCTTAGACCCAGCCTTAACTGAGGCTGTTTGAAGACAACCAAATATCTGACCATTGATGGTCCTAACCACTGTGTTAGATGCTCCTATAAACTATTGTACCTGGCTTGTCCTGATGTGAACCTCACACACACACAGACACACACACACAGACACACACACGCTGAGGCCAGTGTTTATATTCTGGGACAGTGTGTCAGGGAACAGATCCAATTAAGGATGGATCTTGCATCTCTGGTGTACACTATTACATCATGCATTCTTCCTGCGCTCCTATTGGTCATCGACATCGGCTGCCGGCTGATGGTTGCCAGGGTAACCACGCAGGTGGATGGTTGCCAGGGTAACCCCCCCAGGTGCGCCGGAGCTCGACTGTCAGTCGTACGTCGTGTAGATGTCCTCGCATGACTTAAGCTATATTTCTAGATTGGTCAAATACGGTCATATTTACATTGGTTAAAACATTAGTTACAAACCGTTTTGAAAATCTGACTCTTCTGACATTTCCAGTTATGTCAGAAGAAGCAGATTTTCAGACGGCTTGTTACAGCTAATCACGCTCACACCTGGTGGTCAAATATGTCACCTTTTAAGTTTAGTTTAGAAAAAGCAAGGACTTTGCTTTGCTCGTCTAGTTTTAGAACGTCATCCCCGTCGCTGACATCAAACATAACGCGAGCCCTGTGTCGATGGATCTCACTGTACTGTATACTGACCCAATGTACCGCCAAGCACACGTAACCCAGCTCACACACGTGTAACACACCTGTCGAGACGTGCCTGCCACACACACGCCACGCACGCGCGCGCGCATGTGCGTGTGCGTCACGGAATGCCCCTTTCTCCTGCCCCGGTCCTAACGAAAACTGCACTTGTGTTCTCTGTTTTCTGTCTCTGGTGCATGTCGGCCCCCCCACCCCTCACCCCCTCACCCCCTCACCCCTCACCACCCCTCACCCCTCACCCCCTCACCTTTGTGCATGAATCACCCCCTCCCCCCCTCATCCTGTGTGTATGTGTCTCTGTGTGCGTTTGTGTGTGTGTGTCTCGGCGTGTGCTGCATGGCCCGTGGCCCCCCCTCACCCCTTCACCCACACTGCGCCCTCCTCCGTGGCGGCTGACCTGCCTGCCTGGCCGACCCCCCACACCCCACCCCACCCCACGCCGCTGCGCGTCGCCCACCCCAGGACCACTCAGGCACGCTGGGGGCCGAAGAGTTCAAGGCCTGCCTGATCAGCCTGGGCTTCGATATCGCCAACGATTCACAGGTACCCGGCCCCTGAAGGCCCCGAGGTTTAACGTGCCCTGTGTTCTCTTCTGTTCTACCCCCCCCTCTCCCCGGCCCCTGGTCTCCTCTTCCTCCTTATCCTTCACACCTCCACCTCTTTGTTATATTTCTTCTTCTCTTCCAAATCCGATTCTTTGGGTCGTGCTGGAATCCGTGCTCTGTCCTCCTTGGTCTTTGAAAAAATTGTGGTTTCCTACTTTTGGTATTCTGCACCCCCCTCCCCCCTTCTCTCTTTCTCTCTCCATCTTTGTCACTCTTCTTCTTCTCTCTCTCTCCGTCCCTCTCTTCGTCTCTCTCAATCTCTCTCCCCTCTCTTCATCTCTATCATTCTCCGTGTCGTTGTCTTTCTACATCTCTCCCAATCTCTCTCTCTCTCTCTCCATCTGTCACTCTTATCTCTCTTTTCTTCTCTCTCCATCTCTCTCCTCTCTTTATCTCTATCATTCTCCATGTCTTTGTCTCTATCTCCTCCTCTCCCTCCTCTCTCTTCCCGTCTCTGCCCTTTTCTCTCCCTCCCTCCCTCTTGTTCCATATATTCCCATCTCTCCATCTCTTTTTCCTTCTTTCACTACTTCTCCTTCTCTCTCTCTCTCTCTCTCTCTCTCTCTCTCTCTTCTGTCTATCTCTTTCTCCTTCTTTCTCTACTTCTCTCTCTTCTCTCTCTCTCTCTCTCTCTCTCTCTCTCTCTCCTGCATGTCTCTCCCTTCGTCTCCCTCTCTTCCTTCCTCTGCCCCTTGTTGGTCTCTTGACCTTGGGGTGACCTTGTAGAAGAGAACAGGGATGATGGATGCTGAGGACTACAAAACCTGCCTCATCTCCATGGGTTACAGCCTGGTAAACAGAATCAGTACCGCCTCTCTCTCGCTCCCACCACACGCTGACACAGTCACAGTTGGAGACACAAAACACACACACACACACACATCAGACACACACACATCATATAGACGGAGACACCTCACACCCAAACACACACACACACACACACACACATCAGACACACATAAGACACACACACATCATATAGACGGAGACCTCACACCCAAACACACACACACACACACACACACACACACACACACACACACACACACACACACACACACACACACACACACACACACACACACACACACACACACACACACACACACTCAGACACACAAACACGTCTGCTCAGGAAGGAGGACGATGTGTATGTGCTATACTGTCATGAACAGGTAATAGTATAACAGTATAACAGGTAATGTATTATAAGATATTGGATGAAATAGTACTACAATACATTGAATGTTTTGACTCTTACATACATAGACATTAGTCATATCTATGGTGTTTATTGATACATCTGTGAGTTGGATATTATGTTATCACATTGTGTTGACTATAACAACTAAGAATGGAGAAATCACAAAAAAACAGTTCCCTTGCTAATAATGCTAATAATAATAATCATAACAAATTCGATTTATATAGCAGCTTTCAAACTCAAGGATGCGTTACAATATGGGCAGGAACAATGAGACCTTATCTCCACGGCATCCTCATCTCCATGGCGACCCCCTTCATCCTCTCCATGGAACAATGAGACTTATCTCCACGGCATCCTCATCTCCATGGCGACCCCCTCTCCCCCCCCCCCTCCCCCCCCCCCCCCCCCCCCCGGCAGGGAGAGGCAGAGTTCTCGCGCATCATGAGTATCGTGGACCCCAACAGGATGGGCGTGGTCACCTTCCAGGCCTTCATCGACTTCATGTCCCGCGAGACGGCCGACACGGACACCGCCGACCAGGTCATGGCCTCCTTCAAGGTCCTGGCCGGGGACAAGGTAGCCAATCATAGCGCTCGCTGGGCGGGGCCGCGCAGACAGTGGGCAGGGCGCTGTCTGCTGGGGAGATGGCTCCCCCTGGAGGCTGGAGGGCGGCTGTCTAATAAACACGCTCGTTAGCCGTTTCTGATTGGCGCCGAGTGGGTGTCGTTCTGTTCTCTGATTGGCTAAACCAATCAGAGAACCACGCTCGTTAGCCGTTTCTGATTGGCGCCGAGTGGGTGTCCTTCTGTTGTCTGATTGGCTAAACCAGGGTTGGTTTTGTTCTCTGAGTGGCTAAACATGGGGATGGTTCGTTTTCTGACTCTTAATTGGCTGCAGCTTTTCTTTGCGCCAAATTGCATCCAATGAGAAATGAGAACCGCCCCAGAGTTTAATTTCCATCAGTATCAACTAATGGATTTTTTTGTAGTACTTCACTGTACCCCTTCTTTGTGTACGCTGCTGCTCTATACTGTACTACTATAAGCTCTATAATAAATGTTATACTGCATAAGGCGCTATTACATTAGAGTCAAAAATGTACCATACTGAATACTGTACTAGTACCATATACTACACTTCATAACGTTATACAGTAGTATACAGTAGTATCTGCTATATCCTGTACTACTAGTCTACACTGACCTGTGTAAGGTTATAGTACAGTAGAGGGTCTCTACTCTGCTGCTGTACCTCCTCCCTAACCTGTCCCCCCGTCCCGTCCCCCCTCAGAGCTACATCCTGGCGGACGAGCTGCGGCGGGAGCTGCCCCCGGACCAGGCCGAGTACTGCATCGCCCGCATGGCCCCGTACACGGGGCCCGACGGGGCCCCCGGGGCCCTGGACTACATGTCCTTCTCCACCGCGCTGTATGGCGAGAGCGACCTCTGAGGGGCCCCCGGGGGGGGGGGACGTGCGTCCGGGACGCAGGGGTCGTCGTCGTCGTCGTCGTCGCCATCATCATCATCGTCATCATCGACATCCTCCCTCCCCCGCCCCCTCGACTGTCCCGCTCGCCGCGTGTCCAATCACAGCATTGCATCGCACGCACACACACCATCCCCCCCCTACCCCCTTCTCCTCTTCTCCCCCTTCTCCTACCCCCCCCCCCCCCCCCAAGCTTGTTTTGTACACCTTTGGCCTTATCTTGTTGTCATATCCCTCCATGGCCTGTGTCCTCCTCCCTCTTCCTCCTCCCTCCTCCTCCTCCTCCTTCTCTGTGACTCCCCCCCACCTCCTCACACTCCCCCCTCACGCTCTGAGTCTGTTGTTTAGCGCTTTTCACCAGAGAGAGGAAGGAGGGAGAGAGAGCTAGGGAGAGAGAGGGAGAGAGAGAGAGAAATGTTTGTTGCTGTTTTTATTTACTTGTTTCTTGTCATTGTTTTTCTTCAACAACAAAAAAAAGAATAAAGTTGACATATTTTATTATACAGAACAAAAAAAGGTATTTTTCTTCACCTGATTGAAAATAATGGAGATGGAAATTGTAATAAAGTAATAAAATAAAAATAAATGCCGGTTTTCTCTTCATGTTCTGTCGCCGGGAGTGCATAAATAAGGACTACAGGTTAAATAGGAAAATAAATTACGTATAATACAAGAGAGTTATTTATAGACAAAGGAATATATAACAATTATTGCTGCAAATTGATAGCTGTACAATATTCTATTGAAGATCATTAACATAATATATTATAACTGAATTAATAGATGTGTGGTCCATGTGGCCTATTTGGAAGTCCTACACAAGCCTTGCATTTAGAATAGTATAATCATCTTAATGTATATATTGAGATTATTTAATTGTAGCTGATAGACAAATATGAGGTCATTTTGCTGCTCTACACAGTTTGTTTTAATGGTTTGAGGATCATATTAAGAGCTAATGCTCACCAAATATAGGAATAACGTTTGAGGCAACTGAGCTTGGGAGGGACTAAAATATAATAATAGTTATATATATATAATCAAATAGGTAATTGCTGTTTTTTGGTTGACTGCACAAAAAATAATAAACAGCCCACAAACGAAGCGGAACCAAACTCGCGGAAAGTCAGGGACGCTTTACACTGCGGACTCAATTACGACGACGCTCCATCCGGTTGGCTTCGCCGCTTCCCCCTTGAGTAATGGGCATGTAGATAATCAGTTATAGTCCTTATTAAACTTATTCTAGCACATGGTTATCGTCCTCAGAAGACATCATGTTTAGTTGGAAGGCGCTGCAGAAGAACAAGACGGTGCGATATGGAGTCCCGATGATGGTAACTATTCTGTTCTGCAGAAAGGTGTCACTCAGTGAGCTCCTTTACTGTCTTGAGTTCTTTAACTTTGTATTCTTACATATAACTTTATGTTCCTTTTATTTATAATTTAAACTTTTAACTATTTAACATTTAAACGTGGGGTATGGTGATGTCAGGTTGGGTTCTGTTGACTATAAACGAGCTGTTATTGCCTGGGTCGACCAAAGGCATAAGATCTATCAATTCACTATGAAGTGATGTTTGCAAACCACACACACACACACACACACACACACACACACACACACACACACACACACACACACACACACACACACACACACACACACATACTTTTTTATTATAGCTGAAGCCTGAGACAAAATAGAGCATATGTTTAATATGTATATGTTGTATATTATATCCATATATTTATGTCCACACTTCTCCCAGCTGCTGGTCGTCGGAGGCTCCTTCGGGCTGCGGGAGTTCACTCAGATCCGCTACGACGTGCAGAAGATCAAGAGAAAGGTCGGTCTCCTCATTCTAATTCTTCATTTTGCCCTTTTTAACCACATGTGAAAATTTACATTGAGGTCACGCTACTGTGACCAACAATCTCGATACCTTAACGTAAAAGAACGAGTGGTTTCGAATAAGCAGAGCTTAGTATCAAAGCAGATGTCCTGTCGAGACGACACGGTAAATAACAACATCTTAACCTTGGCACCCGCCGGGTTTGACGTCTTCAAGATGGGAAACTCTGCCCCCTAGCGCCGGCAAACGGACCCGCACATTCAAGGCGTGACCAAAGTGGCCAAGATGGTTCTGGAAGCCTGGGTGACGGTGATGCAATATTGAAGACCAGTGAGGGGCCAGTGTTTAACCAGGAGGGGCACAAAAAATTATATTTAAAGATTATAATTATAAACTTTATTTTTCTTTAAAATCATCAAACATTTCATTTGTACAAGAGTTTCTAACTTCACCAGTCTTTATTTTTCTGTCAAACTATCATAAATTGATGGATCTTATGCCTTAAAATCATCAAAATCATATAAACATTTGTTTGGTACAAGCGTGCAAGAGTAGGGCCATTAAAAAGTAAAAAATACAGTACAGGGTACACATTGTGTCAATGTGAAGAATAACTCCAGGTTATAACAATGTGCCATTTCCTATTTATTTTTTATCTGTTTCAGTGTGGAGAAACTGTTCTTCCCTTTTTGAAAAAAAAAACGGACCAACGTTCTTCCCCATTTCATGATTGCTGACAATAGAAGAAAAAAAACGCAGGGCTATGCATTACATTTTGTTGCATAACCATCCCTCCCTACTTAACACGGGCAGATAGCCTACTACTCTTTACTCAAATGTATTTGTTATCCCAATTCAACAGCCCAAAAAATAAGAGAATGCGTGGTTAACATCACAACACTGTGTAGCCTAGACCTACCAAGGATTCTGACATTTGGATACTCTCTTCTGCTTCGATGACTTTGCTTAGATATTATTAAGTTTCTAAATATATCGAGAATAGACATTTACAAACGTACTTTCATCATCAGTGTGAGGAACCATAGTAACACGGTTATGTGCAAGAGCAATAAGTCACTGACAAAATGTAATAGTTTTGCTTCCCTTGGACTCTTACCTTGGAGAGATGGTGGCTCCTTTGTCCCAGAGCAGTCGCTGAGCTCTCATTCACCGAGGAGCAGCACCTCTGTGTTTGGGTGCGCCCCTCTAATTGACCCGTGTGGAACGTTGCGTCGCATTAGTTCCGTAAAATCATAATTGCTTTATTTGGTCAGCACAGGGGGGGCCAGGGACAATGGCGGTTCTACACGGATAAAAAAATACCATTTCCCTCCAACTGCTATGCACGATACATGTTTAATGACGCTTTTAAAAATGTTAAATTACATAACATTTAAAACGACACAATATGCGTGAATATTGGGGGCAGAATGGTCCGTGGCGGGTTTTATTCCCAGCCAAAAAGTCTGGATTCAAACGGTAATGTCCTCAGTCTACCGGCAGGCAGCCCCCGAGCTCCTACCTGCTCCTTAACGCCATGTTTCAAACGGTATTCCTCCTTAGACACTTTAGATAAATATGTCTGATTAATGACTTGTTAGGCTATTTCTCCAACAGTCTCAGGATTGGCCGACCTCTGTGAGGGTCAGCGGGTCGCGACGCAGGAAGCTCATCACTCACTGGGGGTCAAAGGAGCCGGCCTTCGTTAGGAGCTGCTACCAGCCAGCTAGCCGCGCGCCGCCACCGCCGCCGCGGGGTGGAGACGTAGCTGTTAGCGTAGCGAGGTTAGCTTGACAAACGACGACAAGAGTCATCTGGGTCGACACCAGATGGCCCGCGCGGTGGAGAAAAGACACACACACACACACACACACACACACACAGACACAGACACAGACACACAGACACACACACACACACACTCGCTGTTATCCAAAGCGACTCACAGTGAGTTGTTTTTCAGCCATGCGTCATGGAGCAGCAGGTAGTGCCTAGTGGGGCGTGTCGCTCAAGGATACCTCCAGGTAGAGGGCTTTGGGGTTGGAGCCCAGAACCTTTGGACCACGCCCACTGATACCATCCGCACGGCTGGGAGCTGTGGCTCTGAACCCCGCAGGCACGGGCGTGTAGAAATACGGTTGTATTTAAAGTGAGCGGAGATCAACAGTGCTGCGGGCCTCTTCAGCTCCCGTTTTAGGGCGCCATAATTCCATCTGACGCCCCTATCGCTCGCATCTTCTTCCAACGTGGACGATGATGACATTGAATGATTGTGTGTGTGTGTATGCAAGCTCTTTTTTTCTGTGTGTTTTTGTGTGATTGCATTTCTGTGTGTGTAATACAGGCTGAGCTAAAGGTTACTCTTTGTGTGTGTGTGTGTGTGTGTGATACATTTTATGTAAATCTGAGTGTTAGACTCCGCCTCCTCTAACCAGCCTCCCCCCCCCCCCCAGATGGACCCCTCCCTCGAGGCCCACGTGAACACGGAGCGGCAGGCAGGGTTGCTGCAAGAGGAGTACCAGGTGAGGGGATAGACAGTCCACCCGGCGCACGCGCCTGTGTGCGTGCGTGTGCGCGTGTGTGCGTGTGTGTGTGTGTGTCTGTGTGTGTCTATGCGCCCGTGCGTATGTGTGCAAACGATCGGGTGAGGATCATGACCCTGGGACATACGGTGGATATCTCGGGGGTGATCGGGGGTGGATGTTCATTTTGGACCCTGCACCTGTTGGCTAGTACTTTTGTTGGGCTAGTGATAGATAGTGTAGGGATTAATCCAGGGTTGGATGGTGGGTTGTATTGTATTAGTGTTTGATTTAATGCTGGGATCGAACGTTTTTTGTGTTGGGTTGAGTCCTGGGTTAGATTATGGCTGAAGGTGTGTTTGAGTCCTGGGTTAGATAGTGTGTTAGATAGTGTGTTAGATAGTGTTCATGGAAGGTCCTTGTCTCCAGGCAAAGGTAAGCTCCTGGGTTAGATAGTGTTTGTGTTTGGTTTGGTCCTTGCTTGCATAGTATTTGCGTAGGGTTGAGTCCTGGGTTAGACGGTGTGTTAGACAGTGTCTACAGTAGCCCCTGTGGATCCAGGGGTGTGTGTGTGTGTGTGTGTGTGTGGTGTGTGTGTGTGTGTGGGGGGCCTGATGATGGCTCTATTATTGGACCAGACTGTAGTGAGAAACAAACCATCTGCTGCTGTATCCTCTGAGGAGCACACAGCCAACGCTCGCCGTCTTCCCCACCAGAGCGCTCACAGCTGGAACCCCACATCTCTGTAGAGGGGGGGGCGGCGGCACGTGGCTCAGGAGGTACAGAGCGGGGCGGCTGGTAGCCAGACGGTGGCTGGTTCGATCCCCGGCTCCTCCCTCGCTGAGTATCGAGGTGTCCCTGAGCAAGGCACCTCGGCCTGACCCCTCCTGACGAGCCGGTTGCCACCACCGTCGATGTGTGAATGTGTGAACGTCAGGCGGTGTTGTAAAGCGCATCGAGTGACCCCTAGTTAGAAAAGTGATTTATAAATGCAGTTCGTTCACCAGGTATAGAGGGCTGGTGATCAGGCTCGGGGTTTCATTCATTTAGACGTATCTGTGTTAGTCGTCGGTTGTTATTCCGTTTATGTCATGTTGATGCTTCCATTTTCGTTTTATGTTGGGGTTCCAACCCCAAAGTCCGTCCGTGACTACGATGCCCCCTAACCCCTAACCCCTATCGCTCCGTCACACCATGTGTCCCAAAGAAGAGTACTCTAAATTTAGTGCTGTCAAAGCTGTCATCACAATCTCCTCATGGGAACTAGGTCCTTGACTGTGAGATTGTGAACGCTGCGGTTGTATCAATAAAGTTATTCCTGTCTCTTATTGTGTGTGTGTGTGTGTGTGTGTGTGTGTGTGTGTGTGTGTGTGTGTGTGTGTGTGTGTGTGTGTGTGTGTGTGTGTGTGTGTGTGTGTGTGTGTGTGTGTGTGTGTGTGTGTGTGTGTGTGTGTGTGCGCGCCTGTCTGTGCCTGTCTGTGCAGAAGCTGCAGGAGGTGAAGCTGGACGAGTGGAGGAACATCCGGGGCCCGCGGCCCTGGGAAGACTCCAAGGATTACCAGGAGCAGCAGCGCTCCCGCCAGAGCCCCGAGGCCTGAGTGGGGGGACGGGGGACGGGGGGCCCCTGGACCTGGACCTGGGCCTGGACCCCAAAGCTCGGTCTGGAACCGGTGCGGACCCCTTGTCATCATCCAGTCTGGCTCATCCAATCCTACCCAATCCCAGTGGACTCTGAGGGGGGATCCATCCAATCCCAGTGGACCCTGAGGGGGGGTTCAGCCAATCCCAGTGGACCCTGAGGGGGGATTCATCCAATCCCAGTGGACTCTGAGGGGGGGGGGGGGGTCTCACTCAGTGAGACCGGCGCTTCGTTCAGAATCAGAACTTCCCTTTGTTTTGTTTGGACGTTAAAATTTGAGGATGTGCCCAAGTTGAGGATGTGTGCGATGACGCTGCGCTCGGTGTTAGCATCTCAACATGCCAATGCTAAAGCATGCTTGTGTGCGTCGTAGGGTAATAACGTTCTTTGCAAGCACATCGCATTGACATGCTAGCGTGCTAATGTGCAAGTGCGCTCTGAGGTGTTTGTTAACGTACTTACACGCAGAAAGTGTTCGGGCCATATTGACGGGTTCAGCACAGCAAAAAGATTAATTTGATTAATCAGATGCACAAGTTGTGACTGTAAGCTTATCAATCCTACCAATCAGTCTGCATCGGGACGATCAATAGCTGAACCAGGCTGGGTCATGTCGGTGTTTCTCTATATGACATTACCTGTTGTAACACCTGTTTGAGGTGTTTCAAACGGTAACGTTTACACTTGCTACTCCCATCAATACTCAATTTTAGCCACATTGTTTTTAATTTATTGATTTAAGTTTATTCTACGATTATTCTGAATGAGAGGTGCACTACTAGTTGTGAATCACAATTTTTCTGACTGTGGAAGAGTTTTTCTTGGTTTGCTGTGTGTGTATTTTGTGAACAATACAGAAATAACCATCACCAATTCGCAGCTGTGTGTGTGTGTGAATATGTTCTTACATCGCTTAAACATAATCAGATTCAGAATCCATGGCTCCGTGTTAAATAACGCTACATTGACTGTATTGCTGGAGTAAATAATACCGTAGTAATTATAATTCCGCGGCTGGCCACTAGGGGCCCCCCCATGCTTACGACCTGAACGTCTCCGTGCTCCACGCGACCTGTCGGCGTGACGCACGCGAGCGCCACGCCATTTAGACCCCGCCTGCAACGGAGGAAGACAGTCTCCTCTGGTGCTCTCTGAAGGTTAGAAGTTTAGTGTCAGCCATGACGAGAGGATCTCGATCCAAATCAGATCTCTGCCCTGTGGGGAACCGGGGGGGGAGAGAGACCTCATCAAACAGTCGCAGCCCGTCACACGGTTACCATTGATTAGGATTATTATTAGAATATGTTAATATTACAAGGTTTACTGCCTGTTGGGTTTTTATATTGATGTGTCAATCAAAATGCATCAGCTTTACTGTGTGTGTGTGTGTGTGTGTGTGTGTGTGTTGCTGCCTGTGTGGGTTTGTTATGTTGTTGTGTGAATCAAAATGCATCAGCTTTACTGTGTGTGTGTGTGTGTGTGTGTGTGTGTGTGTGTGTGTGTGTGTATACAGTTTTAGCCTGGCTCAACCAAAGATCTCTGAATTCACTGTGAAGTGAGGTACACATCAAACACACACACATCCATCACACGCACACCCCTAACATCACACACACCCATCACACACAGCTCTACCCATCACACACACACACACACATCCCTACCCCGTCACTACACAAGTGCAGGTTAATTTTTCATTCGTGAAAAGCATGAAAACGGCATGAAATTTTAATCAGACCCGGCTAAGAAGAGCAGCAGTCCAATTCAATATTTACAAAGCAGTTCTATAAGTGGAACAACTAATCAGGGAGCGGTAACCTCACACGTAACGAACCAATCAGCTCGCTGGGATCTGAGCGGAACACACTCAGGAGTCGGCTCAGGTCGACCTCAGACGACCCCGGTACTCGGGGAGAGAGAGAGAGAGAGAGAGAGAACAGGCCTCTCTCTCTCCACCTCCTCCTCGTCATCTAGCTGAGATGAGAGAGAGAGAGAGAGAGAGAGAGAGAGAGAGAGAGAGAGAGAGAGAGAGAGAGAGAGAGAGAGAGAGAGAGAGAGAGAGAGAGAGAGAGAGAGAGAGAGAGAGAGAGAGAGAGAGAGAGAGAGAGAGAGAGAGAGAGAGAGAGAGAGAGAGAGAGAACAGGCCTCTCTCTCTCCACCTCCTCCTCGTCATCTTCATCCTCTTCCTCCTCGTCATCTTCCTCTCGTCCCTCTTCCTCCTTGTCACCTTCCTCTCATCCTGTCGTCCTGTTCAGTGTGGTTGCCACGGTGATGGGGCTACAAGCAGCTGGGTGAGGGACAGGCCTTGTGCTTCGTCCATGCTGGTGTGTTCCACAGTCACTGACTGCACTGGTTTATTTAATGTTTTGGTCGTTTTTTCCACTGCCTGTGGGTTCTCTGGAAATCCCGTCCTGGATCAGGGAGCCACTGGATGCCTGGACACAGGATCCATGGTCCCCCTCTCTTGCTTTTTGTTGTCTGCATCTTCCTCTCCTTTTCTCTCTCTCCCTCTCTCCTGCTGTCTCTCTGTGGAGGAGCTTGTGTGTGTGTGTGTGTGTGTGTGTGTGCGTGTGCGTGTGCGTGTGTGCGTGCGTGCGTGCGTGCGTGCGTGCGTGCGCGTGCGCGTGTGTGTGTGTTGTGGATATTCAGTGTCAAGCCAATACGACATAACAGCAGAGTTTGTGAATGTGTTAGCTGGACATTGGTGTGTGTGTGTGTGTGTGTGTTTGAGGGTACATGTCAATGTGTGTTTAAGAACTAGACAAAGAGAGAGTGTGTGGGCGTGTATGCTGGACGTATAGTGTGTGAGTGTATGTGTATGTGTTCTTGAGAGAGTATGTATGTGTGTTTTTTCGTGTGTGTGTGTGTATCTAGGCTGGACGTAGTGTGTTTGTGTATGAGTGTATGTGTGTGTATACGTGTGTTCTAGAGAGAGAATGTGTATGTGTGTGGTCTAGTGTGTGTGTGTGTGTGTTGTCCACTGTATGTGTGTGGTCTAGTGTGTGTGTATGTTCTAGAATCTAGAGAAAGGTGTGTGTGTGTGTGTGTGTGTGTGTGTGTGTGTGTGTGTGTGTGTGTGTGTGTGTGTGTGTGTGTGTGTGTGTGTGGTCTAGTGTAGGTGTGTGTGTGTGTGTGTGTGGTCTAGTGTAGGTGTATGAATGTCTGTGTGTGTGTCTGTGTGTGAGAGAGCCGGGCCTGTAGCCATCTGTGAGTGTGTAACATGAGGCCCTCCCCACGCTGGTGTTATTTAAAGAGTGGCAGCGTGGCGTCAGCAGGTCAGTGCTGGCTGCTCCCGGCCGCCTAGTGACCCCCCCTCAGCATCCCCTCCTAGAAGGAGAACACCCGGAGATGAGAGGGGGCGCAGGGGGGAGAGAGGGGGGAGAGAGGGAGGTGGGGGACTCCCGAGGGAGGGAGTCCCCCACAGTAATGGAATACGCGTTTCCATTACGTGTTTTGGACGTTGCTTCGTCTAATTCTGTGCATAAAAACTCCTTGTTGTCGTTGTTGTTGTTCTGCATTTCAGTTGAAGGAAAAAGTCTCTGTCTGTCTGTCTGTCTGTCTGTCTGTCTGTCTGTCTGTCTGTCTGTCTGTCTGTCTGTCTGTCTCTCTCTCTCTCTCTCTCTCTCTCTCTCTCTCTCTCTCTCTCTCTCTCTCTCTCTCTCTCTCTCTCTCTCTCTCTCTCTCTCTCTCTCTCTCTCTCTCTCTCATATCGGTCTCCTTCTCTCGCTCTCTCTCCCCCCATTCATCACTGTGACCGTATGACCAACCTGCATTAAAGTTCCACCTCCTGGACACTCTAACCCCCAGTGTGTCCGTCAGCAGCCTCTGTTTGTGAGGGTGGGTGGGTCTGGTGATAGTGCAGGTGTGTATGCATGTCTGTGTGTGTGATAGGGTCACTGTGTGTGTGTGCATGTGCGTGATGGAGGGGGAGTTTGCGTGTGTATGTATGTAGTAGTTGCAGCCCTTTACAATTTTAAATGGAGTTAAAACCTTAGAGAACCTGGGAACTCTCGTGCACTTGGGAACTCTCTGAGGCACGTGGATGTGCCTCAGAAGCAGGCAGGGAGGGCAGAGAAGATACGAGCTGCAAAATGCAGACTCGGCACACACACACACACACACACACACACACACACACACACACACACACACACACACACAACCTACACACACAACACAACACACACGCTATGTATCTCTCCCGCCTCACACACTACACGCACACACACACTCTTACCCCTCGCACACACTACACGCATACACATCTCTCACACACACACACACACACACACACACACACACACACACACACACACACACACACACACACACACACACACACACACCTCTCCTCCACAAACACACCCGCACACTCGCTAATGGCATGCAACATTTAAATTAAACACTTTAAATGCAACATAACACACACTCATGGAATGCATCACACACACTAATGGAACACAACAGACACACACACACACACACATACAGAATGCAAATCATGGAATACATCCAGGTACCCCACACTAACACACACTCACACACACTCCTTCCCGTTGCTTACACGCTGGCTGGAATCCGGGGTGTGGACTTTGGCAGGTAGCAGATTAGATTCAAGGGAAGTTTCTTTACTTGGGTTCTGAATTCATTATAAATCCCATCCAATTCCCAGCCACACGCCTGGGTACTAGCTCCTATAGCAAACACTCACCATAGTGGAGCTATGGCAGCTAGCTCCGATATCCAGCGCATATAGCTAGTTTACATAGCTAACACTTTATATCGGAGCTAATTTAAATAGTTAACACTCCGTAGTGGAGCTAGTATACATAGCTCACTTTTCCTATCGTGAAGCTAGTCTATAGAGCTCACTCTTTCTATGGTGCAGGCGCTAGTTTATATAGCTCACTCTTTGTGTATGGAGCCTTTGCAGCGAGAATAGAGATGTTGATTAGAAACTCATCATCGATTCATCATCGCTGGATGATCGGGTGACTTTGATGAAGAGAGAGAGAGACAGAGAGAGAGAGAGAGAATTGAATTCCATTTTATAGCCACACAGCGTCGCCTGCAGGTAGCCATGGGAGGGTTTGGGGGGATTGAGAGAGAGGGGCCGCACCGACCACGCTGTACGTTAACAACCTGTTGGCATGGAGACAGTGAAGCTGGGGTGGGGCGAGGGCATTAAGGGCCGGCGGCCATTTTGTCAACACTAACACACTCAATGGCCTCACCTGGTCGTGCGTTGGAGAGGTGTGTGTGTGCAGGTTAAATTCCCCCATGTTAAGACTGTGTGCACAAGATAAGGTGGCCTTCAGCAAACAACCCCAGATGGGACGCGACAGGAGGCGTCTAGTGTTGAGAAGGGTTTGACTCCCAGCCGTAAGGTTCTGGGTTTGAACTCTGAAGTCCTCAGCGTGACCTGTATACAGGGACCCTTGAGCAAGGCGCCCCCTGATCCCTGACGTCATGCCTCGGACTTCGCCGTAAGCGGTCTCAGGGACTTCATAGTTCTTCATAGGGTTGGAGTCGTCTCACTAAGTCCCTGGAACACATGTTGGGGTCCACGTGGAAATGAGGGGTTGGCTTAGCTCTGGAGGTAGAGCGGGTTGACTGGTAAACGGGAGGTTGCTAGTTAGATCCCGGCTCCTCCTCCTAGCCGAGTGTTGAGGTGACTTACAACCGAGCAAGACACAGTTGTAAGTCGCTTTGGATAAAAGCGTCTTCTAGATCCCCTAAAATGTCAAATGAGAACCTGGTTGTGCATGACATGCCAAGGGCTCATGTTGTCTCAGACCTCCACCAAGGCCCTCATGAAGATAATTTCCCCCCAACATAACTTCCTGCAGCCACTCGACACACCTCACATCCACAGCAGTTTGATCCCCTGATATTTTCAAGGGCTAACCGGCCAGCTACTGCTCATAGAGACCCTGTAGCAGTTGCTAGGGCTACTGCTTTAGCTACTGCTACCGTAGACACTTTAGCACTAGCTAGGGCTTTAGCTTCTGCTACAGTATAAACGTTAACAGTAGCTAGGGATACGGCTTTAGCCACTGCTACAGTATAAACGTTTACAGTAGCTAGGGCTACGGCTGTCGCTTTCTGCTACAGCATAAATGTTAGCAGTAGCTGTTCCAGTATTCTTGAGCCTTTGAAGTGGGTCTGCAGAGGGGTGAGGTGTGTATAACAGCATCACACGTCACAGATTCCTGAGCGGGCCCGTTTTATAAACAGAGACAATCACTGGCATCTGACCATGTCATGTTTATGTGTGTGTGTGTGTGTGTGGGTGGGGGGGGCTTCTGTGCGCACTTGTAGTGTTTGTACCATAAACTGTTTCATTAAAAAGGTTTGTGTGTGTCTTTGTGCGTGCGTGTATGTTTTTGTGCGTGTTTGTGTGTTTGCATGTGACCAGCGGTACATGGCAGTTCAAAAACCGCTAATTGCCCCTTGAACGAAACAGCTGGAAATATTAGTTTCCATTAATAATATTGTTTCCCCTCGCACCTCCTCCCTCTTCACTCGAGTTCTCGCGGACAGGAGGCCTGCGTGTGCGTGCGCGCGTGTGTGCGGTGTATTTGGGGCCAGCGGTGCAGGTTTCTCCCCCAGCTGATAGTGTGATGACGTAGCACGTGCGCCGACTGTTCCGTTGACTTTTGGGGGGAAAGCGAGCGCGGCGGATGATCGCCGCTAACCGGAGTACATCTGACGATTGCCACACTCCGTACGTACACATACCATCACAACGTAACACACACACCACACACACGCACACAAGCACCACACACACCACACACACACACACACACACACACACACACACACACACACACACACACACACACACACGGAGAGCTACCAGAATTGACTCGAGGAGCACCCCTTCTTATTAAGCGAGGCTAAATCAGGAATAATAGCGTCCTTTTTACGGCCGAGGATGCGGCCGTAGAGAGGAGCACTGCCGCGGTTAGCTGTGCGGCACACAGCGGGAGACCCGAGACGTTCAGCCGGACTCCGACACGAAGGGAGCCCACATACCGGGACCGGAACCATAGACCTCCTCTTGCGCTATCGCACACGAGGAGGAGACGAGGGAGGAGGAGGAGGAGTAGACATAGGAGGAGGAGGACGAGGAGTAGGAGTAGATGGAGTAGGAGGAGGAGGAGCAGACGGAGGAAGAGGAGGAGTAGACGGAGGAGGAGGAGGTAGACAGCTGATTCACGGCTCGCGGTGGAAAGCCGTGAGGTTTCATCTCAACGCTGCGCGAGCCCAAAATAACGACCCGCTCGCTCTCGTCAGCGAACGGTCTCGTGGACAGGAGGAGATCGGAGAGGAGGGCGCTAAGGAGAGAGAGAGAGAGAGAGAGAGAGAGAGAGAGAGAGAGAGAGAGAGAGAGAGAGGAGAGAGAGGAGAGAAAGAGAGAGAGAGAGAGAGAGAGAGAGAGAGAGAGAGAGAGAGAGAGAGAGAGAGAGAGAGAGAGAGA
>OLKM01000423.1:299911-320869 GCA_900291075.1 Melanogrammus aeglefinus
GAGAGAGAGAGAGAGAGAGAGAGAGAGAGAGAGAGAGAGAGACAAAGAGGGGGGGGAGTGAGGATGGTAGAAATGGAGAGAGTAAGGATGAGGAAGAGAGGATAGAGGGATGGAGAGAGCGAGAGATGTGGAGAGGAGAGAAAGAGGGAGGGAGGAATGACGAGAGAGTAGGGATAGAGTGTCAGCAGTATTCGTGGTCGTGCGTGCGTGTTCGCTTGAGTGTTTGTGTGTGTGTGTGTGTGTGTGTGTGTGTGTGTGTGTGTGTGTGTGTGTGTGTGTGTGTGTGTGTGTGTGTGTGTGTGTGTGTGTGTGTGTGTGTGTTTGTGCACGTGCTCACGGGCATGAGTAATATGATTTATTTTTGCCTCAAATTAAAGTTTTGAATTTTGCATGGGTCTTAAAATCCATTCTTTTTAAATCCATTATTTAAACTAATGCCTGAGAACCTTTGCATAGCACTGTATACTATTACATTGTGCTAAATTGTGATCCATGTTCCCTGATCTGGCTGCAAGGGCTAGCTGTCAGCATTAGCTATTTTACCACTCTCAGATTCAGTAAGTGTAGGTATCTAGCATTAGCTATCTTACCATAATCAGATTCTATAGGTGTAGCTGTCTGGAATCTTTGGAAGATTTATATATTTTATGTGAAAAATGGAAATGAATAACTGTATGATAGCAGTAGGTTTACCAATGTCATCTGTTTAGGGTGACAATCAAAACATTCATATTATTGCTTCATTCTTGGGAAGAGTTCATTTTCACAACAGCCTCCCAACAACAACATTGAACTCCCATGTCGCACATCAGTGGTACCTCAGGGAGCCAAGCAGGTTGCTGGGCAACCAGAGCGATGCTATGTTCCATCTGGGGGGGGGTCCGTCGGGATGAGGTGGGTGAGGGTGTGTGTGTGTGTGTGTGTGTGTGGTGTGTGTGTGTGTAGAAGTCTCTCAAGGCAGAGAAGGGGCGTTCACAATTTCTGGAAATGTTCCAGCCTGCATGTAATTTAAGCGAGCCAAAGTTCAGTAACCAAATCCAGAAACGGATCAAAGGTAATCCGCCGGATCAGGACTGGGTGCTACAATGGCCCGCCTCTCATATGTTCCCGGGGGGATATATTTACATGAAAGCTGTGTCGTGGTTGAAATACCTTGGCTCCGGTTCTGGATTTCTGGATCAGTTTACTTATGATTTGGCTTCCTTAAACGGTGGCTTGTAGGCTTGAGCGTTTAACAATTCGTGACTCTGACTGATTCACAGTAAACGGCGCAAACAATGAGTACATTTGGTGGGACTGGGTATGATAAGCCTAGTGGTGTAGTTGTTGACTGCCACCAAAAGGATCTGGGCTCGTTTCCCGATTCTCCCTGAAAGCATCTTAAACCTGCCTAATCACTTCCTGCTCTTTCACAGCCTGTATCTTCAGCACCTATACACTTCCACACCAGAGCTAACCAAGTAAATAACCAACATAACGTTATATTAAGTGTCTGTGGGGCCACATGTCTTTAAATAGATATAGATAGATATGTTGGGGTTTTTTTCAGACTAAAGGCAAATTTTGGCTGTTCAAAAAAAACGGTCTTTCCGGAATCTCCCAAAATAACCTCATTTAAAATTCCTTGAGAAGTCAACTGCTATGAATTCAAATGATGATTTTTATAACGGTTACTGTAAACGCAGATAGCGGAGGACCTTCTCTAAGGTGAAGGCTATAAGGAGGAATGTAGAGTTAACAACATAAAAAGGCAGGCTCTAAGACTATTTTGTACATGAGACCCATAACAAACGCTGATAGTATTAGTGTTTAGTATATAATGTATGGTGAGTGCCCTGAGGCCAGAAAACCTTGGCACACAGCGTTTTGCCTCACTTGGCCCCTAAAGGTCACCCCTCCAAACAGCCATGGGAACATGAGATACACGCCTTTTATGTAACTAACGCTGGACGTACGTTGATCTACAATTAGCCCCACAAAGGTTAATGGAATGAAGGAAGAATGTAATGAAGTTTGCAGGCCTCAGGTGGCTTACCGGCAGAATGATTAAGTGGCCTGAAAAAGTGTCCATCTCCCAGGGAGATAATTTTAATTGAACCGTAACACAGTGCGCCATGGTGGCCCCTACGTGCAAAGGCCAGGGAGGCGCCCCATTCAACTCCGGGACCGATGAAAGAATCCCCACCCCCTCCCAATCAAGGCCCCTTTGATGGTTCATTATTACATACATGTGTGCTGTGATTAACTATGCACTGAGCCTCACTCCCAAAGCAGCCATCTTGGCTCTTAACACTAGCCGGGTGGTGGGGGGACGGGGGGGACGAGGGGGATGGATTGTATTCCCCCTTCACTTCCCCCGAACCAGCTAGCGTGAAGTAGGCACATTGGACATAGGGTGGCACCACGGTCAGACGGTTCACCTCAACCTTTTATGAGTCCACACAATGCCTGTGTGCTCACCCCCGATAGTGCTCTCTCTGCCGTTCTTCGCGATAAAGAGGGGGAACGAGGCGAAAAATGCTGAGGTTTATGGTTGATTAGGAAGAGGTATCTTCTATTAGACTTCCCCCTCCTCCTTTCTGGCTGTCTCTCTTTCCTTCCTGTTCTGCTCTTTTTCTCTCGTTTTCATTTCTCTTTTTTTTGTTGCACATTTTGCATTTTGGACAGTGCTTAGTTTGGTAACCTGGCAGGGCTGCTGAGCGAGCCGTTCACCTCCGAGCCCGGAGAGCCAAACCCCTGGGGTTTCCGACAATCACCCCCATAGCTTCAGCCTCCTCCTTGTTTGGGCAAGTAGCCCATATCTAAACTCAAAATAGACATGCTTGGAAACGACTCCAGAACCATTGGTTTATTTTAGTCCAAAAAAAAGAAAAGCCCCCATAATGTTATCGCCAGTGTTAGTGGAAGGAAGAAACAGGCCAGAATATGGCATGTTTATCTAAGAAAGAGTATTTTCCACCCCACTGCTCATTGAAAACACAAAGGGCTCTCATGGATGTGTGTGTGTGATGTACGATCGCAGAAAACCCACTGAGGTTCCTTGTAATGGTGGAGTCATCTGAATACTTCAGGGCCTCATATGAATTCAGGACGTTTCTTCCATCGCTGCATACATGGTGTGCATGGCTACACATGGCAGTTGGATAAGGCAGCTGTTACTTCAAACAATGTAACAGCCGCAGGCCCGCGAGAGAGCTATTGCGTTATGTTATTTGAGTAATTATTGCACCGCTGTGTAAATAATTTGAAACCATATTCCATAATACTACAGAGGCCGCCGCCACGTGTTCAGAATGACTAAGACGACCCAGCATTATGTGCGTTTTGGCGGGCGCTTTACCCCAATGCGTTTCACAATATATCCGTAGCATGGGGGGTGGGGCCTGGTGGGAATCCAACCCCCAACCCTGGTTGTGGGTTGATGCCTTGCTTTAAGGCTTCAAATACATAGGATCATTGGACTATAAAAATATATAATAAAAAATAATAATACATTTACATTTCGGGCATCTGCAGATGCTTTTGTCCAAAGCAACTCACAATGAGTACATTTGTCAGACGAAAGAGAAACGACACTATATCGCTGTCGGTACAGTAAGGATGTATATAGAACCAAGTGCCAAGCACTAACAATTCTTAGGTTTACCTATTCCAAAGCTAGCTAGGATAAGATGCTGCACAATGCTAGGTACTATTTTTAAGTGCAAGGACATACAACATACAATTTGTGTGTTCATTGAGAGCCAAAATATATCTCACAAAAATAATAATGTCCATTGTAAGACGATTCAAAGAGATGCTTTCTGAAGATGTTCTTCGTGAAACAACAAATCCGTCACAGCAGCTGAGCTTTACCTCATCCAAATTGAAGTCTCAACATGTGGAATAGACTCTGCCTTTAGACTGTTTAACGGATGAGTTAAATGCAGATTTAAACACTCAGCGTCGTTATGGTTTCTCTGTTGACCTCCAGGTGGCGTGTGGAGAAGAACCACAGCCCAGTGCTGGATCCCGGAGGGAGCCCTAGTGTGGTCAGGAACCCTTGACAAGAAGGAGGGTGCATGGAGGGCTCAAGGCCGGTAAAGCTGGGGTCATCCACCACCCTCTGGTTGGGGCTGGTCTCTGCCACTGTAGCCGCGGTCTGCGCCGCCGACTCCCAGACCACGCCCAGCCCCTTGCTACCCTCCAGCGGCAATGGCACCTGCCGCGGGAACTACAAGTGTCGACCGGGCATCATCCTGCCCATCTGGTACCCCGAGGACCCCTCCATGGGGGACAAGGTCGCCCGGGTCATCGTGTACTTTGTGGCCATGATCTACATGTTCCTGGGGGTGTCCATCATCGCCGACCGCTTCATGGCGGCCATCGAGGTCATCACATCCCAGGAGAAGGAGATCGTCATCAAGAGGCCCAACGGGGAGACCACCACCACCACCATCCGCGTGTGGAACGAGACGGTGTCCAACCTCACGCTGATGGCACTGGGCTCGTCCGCCCCCGAGATCCTGCTCTCGGTCATCGAGGTGTGCGGCCACGGATACAACGCCGGCGAGCTCGGGCCCTCCACCATCGTGGGCAGCGCGGCCTTTAACATGTTCGTGATCATCGGCCTCTGCGTTTCCGTCATCCCCGAGGGCGAGGTGCGCAAGGTCAAGCACCTGCGGGTGTTCTTCGTCACGGCTGGCTGGAGCGTCTTCGCCTACATCTGGCTGTACATGATCCTGGCCGTGTTCTCGCCCAACGTGGTCCAGATCTGGGAAGGCCTGGTCACGCTCGCCTTCTTCCCCATATGCGTGATGCTGGCCTGGGTGGCGGACCGGCGGCTGCTCTTCTACAAGTTCATGCACAAGAAGTACCGCCACGACAAGCACCGCGGCGTCATCATCGAGACGGAGACTGACCGCCCCAAGGGCATCGAGATGGACGGCAAGATGGTGAACTCACACTTTGCGGACGGCGGCGCTAGCAGCAACCTCATCGGACAGATCGAGGGCAAGGAGGTGGACGAGTCCCGGCGTGACATGATCCGCATCCTGAAGGACCTGAAGCAGAAGTACCCAGAGAAGGACATGGACCAGCTGGTGGAGATGGCCAACTACTACGCCCTCTCGCACCAGCAGAAGAGCCGGGCCTTCTACCGGATCCAGGCCACGCGCATGATGACGGGCGCCGGCAACATCCTGAAGAAGCACGTGGCGGAGCAGGCCAAGAGGAGCATCAGCGTGCAGGAGGTGCACGTGGAGGAGCCGGAGGAGTACGTGTCCCGGATCGCCTTCGACCCGGCCGTCTACCAGTGTCTGGAGAACTGTGGCGCCGCCATGCTTGCCGTCACCAGGAAGGGCGGCGACGTGGACAAGACCGTCTACGTGGATTACAAAACCGAGGACGGCTCGGCCAACGCCGGAGCCGACTATGAGTTCAGCGAGGGCACGGTGGTCTTCAAGCCGGGCGAGACCGTGAAGGAGATCAGCGTGGGCATCATCGATGATGACATCTTCGAGGAGGACGAGCACTTTTTCGTGCGCCTCAGCAACCTGCGCGTGCTGGAGACAGAGGACGAGGTGCTGTCCCCCAACAGCCTGCCGTACCCCATGGCCATGCTGGGCTTCCCCAATGTGGCCACCGTCACCATCCTGGACGACGACCACTCGGGCATCTTCACCTTCGAGAGTGGCTTGGTGCACGTGAGCGAGAGCATCGGCGTGATGGAGGTGAAGGTGCTGCGGACGTCCGGCGCCCGCGGCACGGTGATGGTGCCCTTCCGCACCATGGAGGGGCTCGCCAAGGGCGGTGGGGAGGACTTCGAGGACACCTACGGGGAACTGGAGTTCAAGAACGACGAGACCTGGTAAGAGAACCCTTTTTTTATCTCCTCGTTCGCCCATCTCGTGGTCCGTCGATCGCAGGGGGGTTTCTTGCTAGCTGGGGTTTCTGGCGGATGTAATGATTTTGTCTTCTTTTTGTGCTTGGTGCGACTGTAAAGGCTTCAGGGGCTTGATTATTATGTATTGATCATGCTCTGTAGGTCTACCGCCTTGACTCTGTGTTAGTATGGGTCTTGAGGAATGAGTTGTGTTACAACCACGGCCTCCTTGAATCATTGTGTGTGGTCACATACTTGCAGCCTGCCCCCCCCCCCGCCCTTTGCTTCTAAAGATCCCATTTACTATGAGGTCAGGCAGGGTTTTGTCTCACCCCTGGAAAAATGTCTTTGTACCCCCTTGTTGCCCTTTGTGAGGAGATGCTGCTCTCATTAGAGGTCTTTGATAGGATTGGTCACACAAGAGTGGCGGCGGTCTCTCCCTCAGGAGCCCTCGGCCCGGTGCCTTGGTTCCCCCTACGTTTCCTGTTTGGTCGCGCTGCTAACACACTGCTCTCTAGCGCTCTGCATCTGTACACTTATGTTTCATTGGATTAAATCACGCCAGACGTCGCCACAACAACACGGATGGCTCTTCTTTGATGATACATTTAGACGCTGAAGGGGTTCACAGGTTGAATACGCATCAGCGTCATGACAAAAAAAAAGAAAAACCAGCTTGGGAAGCCCAGGTATCGATCTCCTCTCACGGGGGGATCCACATGTATTTTGGTGACGAGGCTTATCCTTGTGCGTTTTCACACCGTTTCCCACCCTGCCACACGGCGGAGGGAACTGCCTGGGCGCCGGGACAAGAGAAGCATCACACCTCTAGCAAGCGCTGAGCTTTGTACTTCACAGCTTGCCCCACACACATAAGGACTGCGGGCCAGGAGGCACAGTGACGTGCCTCTACCACCAGTTCAGTGTGTCCCCGGCCAGCAGGGACACACTGAACCCCTGAGCAGTGTGAGGGGGTCGGCCGGCCCCTGGGGGCCATGCAGGTCCCCTGGCTCTTCCAGGCGTGCGTCATAGCAGGCTTTCTGGGGCCTAGGGGTCCCTAAGGTAGGGCCCTGGGGAGGTGTGCAGAACTAGTCACTAAGGGGGAGAGTGAAAGAGGAAGGCACTGCTGTTGGGTGGGGTGGCGATGTTGTTGGCATTGAAGAGGGAGCTAGCGGAAATCGGTGTGCTGGTTTTGGTGGGTGTGTTGTGTGGTACTAATGTGAGGCAGTGGTGCGTGGTAATGGTGTGAGGTAGTGTACTGGTGTGAGGTAGTGGTGTGATGTACTTGTGTGAGGTAGTGTGGTGGTGTGTTGTACTGGTTTGTCGTACTGATGTGAGGTAGTGGTGTGTAGTACTGGTGTGTAGTACTGGTGTGAGGTACTGGTGTGTTGTACTGGTGTGAGATAGTGGTGTGTTGTACTGGTGTGTAGTAGTGGTGTGAGATACTGGTGTGTTGTACTGGTGTGTTGTACTGGTGTGTGGTAGTGGTGTGTTGTACTTGTGTGCTGTACTGGTGTGAGGTAGTGGTGTGTTGTACTGGTGTGTTGTACTGGTGTGAGGTGGCGGTGTGTTTAGTAGGGGGTGTCGAGGCGTAAGGGGCTCTTACCGTAAGAGGCGAGGACTTGACACGCTGAAAATTGATAAATTCCAGCGAGTGGGGGAAGAGAATCTGAGGATGTGTTCAAATAATTATCACTTCACACTGTTCACTGAGCTGCGAGCAGACGCTCTATGGATTCAGCTCTCTGGTCTATTCCGGGCCCGGTGAGGGCAGGCACCTGAAAACACGACGGAGAGCTCGGAGAACGCAGCAGTGACGTTCGTTCCAAATTGTTCTATTTATCCAGGAGCTGTCGGATGAGTCGCGAATTCAAACAGTGTTGCCAGATTGGACCGGATTTCCCAGATCTCATGACCAATCAATCTGGCAACACTGAATACACACAGTTCTTGGGCGGCAAAAAAAAGACGAGAAAATTGTAGTAGTAGGGTGAAGCAGTCGATGCATGTCCACAATTGATTTTATATTTATCGGCTTTTTATACACATGTGCACCAAGAGATTAGAGATTAGAACAACAAACACCGCCGAGATGAGTGCAGCACTAGATCCCTGCCCACCAGCCATGGATAGCACCGGCCTCAACCTACTTGCGATGTATTCACCGGTGGTGGCTGACGGCCCGGATGAATCCATGAATATGAATGAGTGTGTGGAACTGAGCAGAGGGTGGTCGGACGTGACACATCCCCCCCGTCGGCCCTCCGACGATGGCTTAATGAAACCAGTCCCAGGTGTCTGCTGGTCCTCGTATCAAAGGCTGGGGGCCAGGGGGGGGGGGGGGGGATGGGAGAGGGGAGGGGGGGTATAGATGACCTGTCAGATTGAGGAAGTGAGATCAATCGCGGGGGTCAGAGGTCAGACGGGTGGCGCTCAGAGCCTCTCTCATTAAGATCTAAGAGGCAGCGGCGCTCCTCCTTAAAGGAGCTGTCATGTAAACCCGGCCCCGAATGAGGAGCGGTTCCTTGGAGCGGTGGGGGTCTCGGGCGCTACACGCACACGCTTAGCGGGACTATCAAAGGAATGCATCACTCGACTAGGCTATGAGGCTAGGCTAGTAGGCTATGAGGCTAGGCTAGGAGGCTAGTAGGCTGAGATAGGCTAGTAATGCAGGGATTAGCTAGCAAGGCTAGGCTAGTAGGCTAGTGATGCAGGGATTGGCTAGCATGGCTAGGCTAGTAGGCTACTGAGGCTTGGATAGGCTAGGGAGGCTAGGCTAGTAGGCTAGTAAGGTGGGGATAGGCTAGGGAGGCTAGGCTAGTGAGGCTAGGCTAGGGAGGTTAGGGTAGTAGGCTAGTGAGGCTAGGATAATAGGCTAGTGAGGCTGAGATAAAAGGCTAGTGAGGCTAGGCTAGTAGGTTAGTGAGGCTAGGCTAGTAGGCTAGTGAGGGTAGGCTAGTGAGGCTAGGATAGTAGGCTAGTAAGGCTGGGATAGGCTAGTGAGGCTGGGATTGGCTAGTGAGGCTAGGCTAGTAGGCTAGTGAGGCTAGGATAGGCAAGTGAGGCTAGGATGGTAGGCGATCAAGTATTGGCTGGTGAGGCTAGGATAGTAGGCTCAGGAGGCTACGAGAGAAGACTAGCTAGGCTATCCAATTTGCACGACAGCGAGTGTCTACGTATATTCTAGTAACGTGGTCCTTTAATAAGGGAACACAGTGAATATATGAGACCCGGTCACGCAGAAGATGCGGTCCGCTGTGAACAGACAGGAAGTAAAGGCCACTCACTGTCCCGTTGAACACTGACATCACGTTAGCAAGCGGCTCACGTGCGCCAAAACAACGCCGCCGCCGCCGCCGGCACCAAAGAAAGATCCGTGTGGCCTCCAGGTAATCCCCCGGCAACCAGCGCTGAGCGTCGCTCTCCGAAAGCATCCATTAGGAACCCAAACGGAGGAGAACGCGCGTCAACGCGTCGTCTTCCTCCAGGGGCATTCTGGGAAGGTTCATGACAGGACGCTCCCTAAGAAGAAGAAGAGGAAGAGGAAGAAGAATAAGAAGAAGAGGCGACAGGAAGTGAATGTGTGTAGTAGTGGCAGCCTTCGCCGACGGCGTGAGTACACCACTGTTTATAAACGCTCTCCTCGGGGCCCCACCCCCCCACCCCCCACCGCCGTCCCCCACCCACCGCCGCCCCCCCCCCAGGATTGATGCGACAGTCTTCCCATCGCATTCATAATTCACCCGCTGACATGAATGTAAATCGACAGCGGAAGAGCTGCTTTCGCTCTCATTTGGGAGTTTGCTTGTGTTTTTTCTCCTGCGGGGGGGGGGGGGGGGGGGGGGGGGAGGGTAGTAGAGGGGGAAGGGGGGAAGCATCAGACCAGAGGGAGGGTTCCCTGTCTGGCAGCACTGGAGGCCAGCTTGTCTCTTCATGCTACTAATTTAGTCTTAATTGCGCTGAGTGAATGAGCGATGGAGATTGCTCAGGGTATGGAGGGCAGCGGGGGGGAAGGAGGGGAGAGGGGGTGGGGGAGGGCGGGTGGGGGGGGGGGCCCTTCGGGTATCCTTTAGGGCAATTAGGACCACATTACGCCCCTGCTCCTCTGCTCCTCTGCTGCTCCTTTTCGCTCGCCCTCCCCGGCGCTCGCTCTCTCCGTTCTGTGCGGCTGCGGGCCCTCGGCCGTCCGTCTCTGTTGACACACTTGCGGGTTTATTGTTAGCGGGTTGCCGGGTGTGAGGATGGGTAATGGCTGTGATCCGGGGGCTCTGCTCCACTTCTGGTCAGCCCATAAAGGCTCTCCATTCACGGAGGAGGCTGGATGGGTGTAGGTGGTGGAGGTGGAGGTGGAGGTGGAGGTGGAGGAGGAGGTGGGGAGGAGGAGGTGGAGGAGGAGGAGGAGGAGGAGGAGGAGGAGGTGGTGGTGCTGCTGCAGTCTTAATGAATGCGAAGGCCACCATAGACAAACTCTCAGTCTCAAGATGAGAATGTTGTGAATGAGGATAGCTGTGGTTCGGTCCGGACTGTAAAGTGACCGGCCACTGGTTATCGTTTATCGTTGTGGTTCGCCTCCACACACACACACACACACACACACACACACACACACACACACCACACACACACACACACACACACACACACACACACACACACACACACACACACACACACACACACACACACACACACACACACACACACACACACGCACGCACACACCCACAGCTGGTCAAACACTTACGCCATCAACACACTTGAACAGCACCAACACTTGCTTCACACGTCACATGCAGGAAATACAAATACAAATCCACATACATTCCTCTCCTTTCCTGCCTTGAATTCCAGTCCAATCAGGACGGATCTAGCGCTTGTTGGCTAACATTAGCATGCAGAAGCAACCATCTCTGCAGAAAAACTCTGTTCATAGAACATTACCCGGTAGCAGTACTTAAAGTATCTCCAAATACATGAAGTTATCTCCAGCACAAGCTGTACCCATCATGCCATCGTGGTGCCAAGGACTTCAGTGATCGGTGTCTGTGGCGATGGGGCCGCTGTTGCAGCAGGAGGATTCAGAACCAGGGAAAGGTTTGTTTTGGTGATTCAGTTGTCTGAGGAGAAGACAACACAGCTGCTGGGAGGGACGCCACATCCCCTGGAGAGAAG
Source organism: Melanogrammus aeglefinus (assembly GCA_900291075.1). Classification (NCBI taxonomy): domain Eukaryota; kingdom Metazoa; phylum Chordata; class Actinopteri; order Gadiformes; family Gadidae; genus Melanogrammus; species Melanogrammus aeglefinus. Next base: position 310,947 of record OLKM01000423.1, read on the forward strand.
CTGATGTTTAGCTAGGGGCTTCTGGATGCATAAACACACGGTGTGGTGTGTGGCGGTCGGCTCAGTGTCACACGGCGCTGTTAAGATTGTGGTCACGCTTAGTGGAGCATGCCCCCCCCCCTTCCCCCCACCCCCCACCCCCCTAACCCCGACGCATGTAACCATAAACATGCCTCCGGCTGGGGTAAACACCGTCAGGTGAGAGTTATTTATGGGGTTTTTATTAAATGTATACAACAAAAGCAGATGGAGGGTCACACAGGGCCGCGACCAATCACAGTCCAGGGAATAGATTGACGTCCATGTTGATGTGGCGTACGGCTAGGGCGTTGTAGGACGTTTTTTACTGGCCGCCTCGCGGGTCAATGTCAATGGTGTGACACGTGGATTAGCATATATTAGATGCAGAATTGAGATGAATTGTCAACATGCGAATGGAGCTAAACCAACATTCCTTTCCAACACTGTAGAGATGGACTGATAATTTGAGATCGTTTTTACTGTCGCTAAGCGCTTTTACCATCAGTAACTAGCCAAACTGCTTTCGCCACCAGTACCTAGGCATCCGTTTTCACCTAATAGTAACGAGCCCAACCGCTTTTCATGTTTTCATGAGCAAGGCACCAGCGGTAGCCGTACAGTGGCGGCTCTGGGTATGTTGTACGTCCTTGCACTTAATGTACGCACTTATTGTATGATGTACGTCCTGGAGCTTAAAAATGGTGATTGTCCTCGGTACCTGGTTCTATGAACATCCTTCCTGTACCGACAGCGATATATTGTTTCTCTTCTTCTGGACAAACATACTTTTTGTAACGCGCTTTGGATAAAAGCGTCTGCTAAACGCCCTAAATGTAACAAACAGCACAGTAGCTGTCCATCCCGCCGTGGAAGGGTTTGATTATCTCGTGTGTGTGTTCTATGTTCAGCCACCACGCCCTGCGTCCGTGTGCCCGGGTGTCTTTGCTCGCCCCTGTCAACCATCCTGACTGACGGCTCGCGTCTCCGGCTGCTGACCAGTCACGTTTCTCCCCTCGTCGACACTCTTCGGTCCTGGAATAGACCCAGCGGGGGGCCGTAGACCCCCCGACTCCGAGGGCCGTAGACCCCTGGTCCACTACGGAGCGTCATCCTGAGCCTTCTGTTGGTTCAATTAGATTCAACTTTATTTGTATAGGCCTTAATCACAAGTACAGTCTCAAAAGGCCTAAGGTTTAGGACACCCCCTGACCCTAGCCCCCCAGAAAGCAAGAAAACACCCTTTAGCACCGAACGTGTCGCCGGTTTCCGCTTCCCCGTAAGCAAGGAAGAAATCTTGAGAAGGAACGCAGAGTGGGGGATCCCTCCTTCCAGGGATGATCAGGTGATCAATGGGTGACATATTTGACACACATTCCATCCATCCATCCATCCATCCATCCATCCATCCATCCATCCATCCATCCATCCATCCATCCATCCATCCATCCATCCATCCATCCATCCATCCATCCATCCATCCATCCATCCATCCATCCATCCATAGAGGAAAACATTTTAAATCGGTGATGGGGTACTGGCCGCTTAAAAGTGTGTTCTGGGGGTCCTGGCCTGCTTTTGGTCGACACAGTGGTTGGATGTGACCACTCTGATAGGTGTCATCTGCATCATTAGAGTCAGCCACATACACGCACGCAAGCACGCAAGCACGGACACACACACACACACACACACACACACACACACACACACACACACACACACACACACACACACACACACACACACACACACACACACACACACACACACACACACACACGCACACACACACAGAAACAGACACACACAGTCAAATGTTTGCACATAATCCCTTAACTGCTTTCCCCTTCCCCATGACAACAGACAAACACAGTCTCTCTCTATCATAAACAAGCTATATATCTCTTTCTTCCACATACACACACACACACACACACACACACACACACACACACACACACACACACACACACACACACACACACACACACACACACACACACACATACAAACTCTTATCTAACTTCATCTTTGCCATGACAACACAAAAACACACGCTCACTCCCTGAATCTCAAACCCTCTCTGTTCCACACAGACACTCTCTCAAACACTCTCTCGCATGGCCGCGCGGGACAGAATAAACAACACCTAACTGTTTTGGTGAGAACTTGAGGTGTTTTAGCTGGAGCTTGAGCTTCTCGTACCACTTCTCCGTGTTTTGGAGGGGATTGGGTCTTCCTATGACAGAGCTGTGGATTTGAAGAAATGTTTAGATTTTAATCTTTTTTCAAAGACTCAATTTTACTTGTCATGCAGAAGGCGCATTCTTCACATTAGCGAGGATAATTCTTTTGTTCACAGCCGGGGGGGGGGGATTCTGAGATTAATTACGATAAAACACCACGGGCGAATTGTGAGGTTGCAATTGATGTCTTCACCTAGATGGGATGTCTGCCTCAGATAGCGGTTAGCTGGCAGCCACGTCACCATGGCGCCCGGAAGGTGGGCTTGCTGATTAGCGGTCAACTTTATTTGTATAGGCCTTAATCACAAGTACAGTCTCAAAAGGCCTAAGGTTTAGGACAACCCCTGACCCTAACCCCCCAGAAAGCAAGAAAACACCCTTTAGCACCGAACGTGTCGCTGGTTTCCGCTTCCCCGTAAGCAAGGAAGAAATCTTGAGAAGGAACGCAGAGTGGGGGATCCCTCCTTCCAGGGATGATCAGGTGATCAATGGGTGACATATTTGACACACATTCCATCCATCCATCCATCCATCCATCCATCCATCCATCCATCCATCCATCCATCCATCCATCCATCCATCCATCCATCCATCCATCCATCCATCCATCCATCCATCCATCCATCCATCCATCCATCCATCCATAGAGCAAAACATTTTAAATCGGTGATGGGGTACTGGCCGCTTAAAAGTGTGAGCCACACTGCTCCAATGGTTTTAAAATCAGGGATGTGTGATTGGATAGTATTGTGAAATACATAGTTTAAACTCCCTAGTGCCGTTCTGGTATTGGTGGGGGGTTGGTTCGTATTGAACCTCTACTTCCTGGTTCTGGGGGTCCTGGCCTGCTTTTGGTCGACACAGTGGTTGGATGTGACCACTCTGATAGGTGTCATCTGCATCATTAGAGTCAGCCACATACACACGCACGCACGCAAGCACGGACACACACACACACACACACACACACACACACACACACACACACACACACACACACACACACACACACAGACACACACACTCAAATGTTTGCACATCACACACACACACCACCCACCACACACACAACACAGAAAACAGACAACACACAGTCAAAATGTTGCACATAATCCCTTAACTGCTTTTCCTTCCACGATGACACAGACAAACACGTTCTCTCTCTATCATAAACAAGCTATATATCTCTTTCTTCCACATACACACACACACACACACACACACACACACACACACACACACACACACACACACACACACACACACACACACACACACACACACACACACACACACACACACACACACACACACACACACACACACACATACAAACTCTTATCTAACTTCATCTTTGCCATGACAACACAAAAACACACGCTCACTCCCTGAATCTCAAACCCTCTCTGTTCCACACAGACACTCTCGCCTCGCTCTGTCTTTCTCATAAACACGCACTCGCGCGCACACATGCACGCAAGCACGCACGCACACACACACACACACACACACCGCGCGCGTAGGTGCAGAGGCAGTAAATATGTGGCGGCTCTGCGGGTCCTACCTCTTTGGGGAAAGCAATTAAGTTAAAGCTTATTTATAACACAATTCAGACCACCAGAGCCCTGTGTGTGTGTGTGTGTGTGTGTGTGTGTGTGTGTGTGTGTGTGTGTGTGTGTGTGTGTGTGTGTGTGTGTGTGTGTGTGTGTGTGTATGTGTGTATGTGTGCGTGTGCGCTGATATTTGAGCCGAGATCATATTTCCAGATCAACGTTGTCAGTGTGTAAAGCCTAACAAGTTTAAGATTGAGTTTAAGTGCAGAACATCAATTTGGAGCGAGATGGGTGCATGGCCGCGCGGGACAGAATAAACAACACCTAATTGAATCAGAATTTAAGGGACAGCCTAGCGCTACGGCGCCGCTACCGGCGGTCGGCGGGCTGGTTGTAGTGTTGCCCGGCAACCCCAGAGATGCCTGCCAACCCCCCCCCCCCCCCCCCCCCCCCCCATCCTCGGTGCAGATCAGGTGGCCGAGGGGGTCAAGTGGGACGCAATCACGTGCGACATCTCCCTTTTCTCCTGCAGGACTTTGGGCATCGGACCCAGTGCGTTCTGAGTGGGGGTCGATCACCGCAGTCACCAGGCAAGACCCTCAAAACCCACTCCTTTAAGATTGCTTTCCCCACTTAACCTAATTCCCATCGCCCCCCTTCCTACTTTTTTATCTTTTTACGAAGAGACGTTCTTATTATTATTTTTATTTTGTGTTCACTCTGTAAAGTCTTTGAGTGCTTACAAAAGCGCTATATAAATCGACCCCAGCCCTGTATTATTATTATTATGATTATTATTGTTATTAAGACTATGCTGTTCCCTTCTCCTCAGAGGGTACGCTCAGTACTCCCTACCAGGAGTGAAGTCGATTATTCTGACTAAAATAGATAACACTTGCTTCAGTTTTTCCATAGTGCCACAGCAAAAGAACATATCCAGAATGCATTAGTGTCTTCATAAGTCCCCGCCCCCACCCCCTCCTCCAAACCGACACGCATAAAACTCTCAGACATATCTTCTATCTCTAGTCCACACGCCCTTGTTTGGGCATGTGGTCTCTGTCTTTATGGTCAGTGCTAGTATGGTATTCATCTTAATAGAAGGATTGATGTCAGCAGTCAGAAAGGAGTTCAGTTGTTCAGTTGATAGTCCTTCTGCTCACTCCCTCAACCACACAGTTTAATCCAATATTCGATTTAGATCATTTAGTTATTTTGGCTAATTTAGGTGGCTTCATCTGTATGTGTATGTACATACTGCATGTATTTTGGTGGGAAATTGAGTTTACTGTAGCAGTGCATTTTTTTTTTGGCGGGAACTTGAGTTAACTGTAGCATTGCAGTGTGTTTTGGAGGGAACTTGAGTTAACTGTAGCATTGCAGTGTGTTTTGGCGGGAACTTGAGTTAACTATAGCATTGCAGTGTGTTTTGGCGGGAACTTGAGTTAACTGTAGCAGTGCATTGTATTTTGGCGGGAACTTGAGTTAACTAGCATTGCAGTCTGTTTTGGTGAGAACTTGAGGTGTTTTAGCTGGAGCTTGAGCTTCTCGTACCACTTCTCCGTGTTTTGGAGGGGATTGGGTCTTCCTGTGACAGAGCTGTGGATTTGAAGAAATGTTTAGATTTTAATCTTTTTTCAAAGAGTCAATTTTACTTGTCATGCAGAAGGCGCATTCTTCACATTAGCGAGGATAATTCTTTTGTTCACAGCCGGGGGGGGGGATTCTGAGATTAATTACGATAAAACACCACGGGCGAATTGTGAGGTTGCAATTGATGTCTTCACCTAGATGGGATGTCTGCCTCAGATAGCGGTTAGCTGGCAGCCACGTCACCATGGCACCCGGAAGGCGGGCTTGCTGATTAGCGGCGCTAATGATGCTAGGCTGCGCAGGTAGCGGTGGGGTCCCTTGAGGGGAACCATGGAAACGAGAGAGAGCGAGACGCGTATTGCTTCCTGTCCGACTCGTGGGCCGGTTCTCGGGGGTCAGGTGTGCAGCTCTGCCGCTGTGTACATCGACGTTCGTATGTGTCGTCATCATTCAGCTGGTTCTGCTTTGTGTCTTTGCATGTGTGCGTGTAGCACATGCGCCGTGTGCGTGAGTTGTGCGTCAAAGTTTGTACCTGGATGTGCTCACTTTTAATGCGCAAACACTCTGGTGAGATATTGGTCCCAATTGAATCTGACACCGAGGCGTATGGATTGTAGTTTGTCAGGCCCCCCCGTGATATCACCTTTGGTGGTTATTGTTCCCTAAAAAGACATTTTAGGGAACACTTGACCTAAGCGGGGAATCATCCCAGCGATCCGTTCATTTCCTGACGGGCTAATTACATCACATCCTGCACGCACCGCCATTAGCGGCATCACTCTTGGTGCGGGCTCCTACCCATCGCGGGGGTCGCCATGGACACAATATCCACACTCACGGACGATTTAGACATTCTAATTAACTGTTGATTGGCAACGACCCGAGATTAAACTTAATTGCGCCCTGCCAAGCGCACTGCGTTCAGAAGCCGCTTCCCTCGGCTCTCCTAAGCATTCGACGAGCAAGAATTATTGGAACGGAAATACCCAGAAGATCTGGGTAACACTGCTTCTCATTGCGTCCTTCCATCAGCCTGCCCCCCCCCCCCCCGAATCGGCCCGCAGAAGTCCAACTGGCGACGAGGGGACGGTGGGTTGATTAGCCGGAATGGCGTCCATCGGGAGGTTATTACAGCCGCTGAAATGCGAACCCGGTGCGAAACGAACGTTACATAATCCATAACGTTTATAGGTATATAAATAGCGGCGCAGGTTAATAAACCCGGAGCCCGGGGTCCATTCCAGGCTTTAGCGCTGCAGGCGCGGGCAGGACAGCTATAAAGAAGACCCTGGAATGGCCTTCAAACAGAGGGCCCTGGTCTTCTGTGATATGACATTTGAAATGTGATGGTAGAAGGAAAATATCATATCAATGGCGCGGGGTTGGGGGGTGGAGGTTGGGGGACTTTAGGAAGTGTGCTTTGGTTGCATCGTGCAAAAACGTACAAAACATGCTATGCTTGCCAGCTGTGCGTTAGCCTATTCAAAGCGTCCTGTTAGCTCGTTGCAGCCTGCGTATGTAGGGGTGGGGTTGCGTGACTATTTAGCTCCCAACTACAATTTCCTCTCAGGCCGAAGAAAGCTTTCTAGGCTATCTTCCTGCGGCTCATGCTAATCTGGTTTCAACATCTGGGTCTTATTGTTGTGCAAGCTGTGTTTGGAAATGAAAAGGAGATGTTTCTCCATGCCGGCCTCTTGTGACGCCGTCCAATGATGGCGGTGGTTTAGGTCCTGCGTCCTAACATCATTGGACGGCGTCAGAAGAGGCCTCCCTCCTCCGCGTCGCCACCTCAACCTTCTCTATCTCCTCCATCTTCCTCCCCTCCTGCAGGCTCTGTTCTGTGCTACGTTCTCGCTCTCTCCATATATCGCCTTCCTCTCATTTTTCTCCCATGGAGGGATTTTCCCATTCCAACCTTCATCCTCCCCCTCTCTCCCTTTCATCCCCCCCACCACCTCTCTGCCCCCCCTTCCCCCTTTCATCTGCTTCTTAACTTCTGTCCGTGTGGATCATTCTCTCCCTGTCCTCCATTAGGTCGGTGACGGCTCATCCAGTGTTGCCAACTCTTCAGTAGGGAAAGTAGCTATTGGCTCTCCTAAAAGTCGCTAGAAGTCGCTAGATGACGTCTTCGCCTAATTTGCATAACCGGAAGTAAAAAAAAACTTTAAAAAAAAACACACAAAAAAATATATCAACCCTCCTCCTTTATCCGGGCTTTGTCAGTGCCAATCCCTAGGAGTTTCTCTTTAACAAGAGAGCACTTTCTAAAGAAGCCAACAAAGCACGGGCAATAGAATGGGCATCTCCTTCCGTCCCAACTCAAACAAGCCCCAGAAATGTTGAAACCACTGTGTCCTTTAGTTTCAACTGAAGTATCGGAATGACAACACCCAGGTACTTAGACACAACTGATGTGTCTGTGGCCTCATCGAGGAGGAGGCTAAAATGCTGCTCACCCACACATCTGCCACCCAACTTTTTCAAAAAGTAAGGTTGCTAGGGCACACCATTGATCATTTCAGTGCACTTATAGTCCCTGTGCATTCTGAAATGCGTAGACAGCAGCAGAGTCGGAAAAAGCTGACCTACATGCCTTCCCCAATGTGGTCACATGCTAGGAGGGAGCAGTGTTCAGCAAATTGCTAACGCCTATAGTAGACCTTCAGCCTTTTTGGAGACATCAATTATTAGCTTAACCGATAAAATGGGGCGTTGTTTAGAGCCGAAAAACGTAAGGCTTTTGCCTTTTGATATGTGCTTCCGTGGGTTAAAACTGTGTTTTCTTCCACATCCACTGGGTTTGGCCACAGAAAATCGAACCTTGCAATAGGAACAGTAAGCTCAATTTATCGTCTCCAATAAACGGCTTTAACCAGCCCTTTAAAGGCAGTGTTTGCTTCCCACTCTTTCTCCTATATTTTTGTTGATACAGTTTTGACTGCGGACATCGTAAAGACACAACACACACAGACTCACGGCAGTGGACGGAGGTTGAGGTGAAGTGACTGAACCTACCTGAGGGCCGTGGCAGGTGTGTGAGTCAATGCGATTAATTTATTTAGACAAAGAAAATATTACATTTTCCCGCCCTGGCGGGAATTACGTCAGGGGGCGGGATCAGGGGGCGGGATCAGGGGGCGGGATCAGGGGGCGGGATCAGTCGGCGGCGGCTTGCTGGCCCATTCATTTTCTGGGCTGCCTGTGAGTGCTTTGAGACGGGGGAGGGGCCGCGCAGGCACCCGGTGCTCGTTGTGAAGAGGTAATAGCGATAGTGCTTTCACCTCAAAAAGTCGCCAAAAGTCACCAATAACAGCTGAAAAAGGAGCTAGATTTGTCGCTTGTCGCTGTTTTGAAAAAAAGTCGCCAAAGGGGTCTGAAAAGTAGCTAAATATAGCGACAAAATCGCTAAGTTGGCAACACTGGGCTCATCTTATGTATTATTGAAGCCACCGGCAGTGTGTGTGTGTGTGTGTGTGTGTGGACCGCCACCTTGGTGTGTGCATGTGTGTGTGTGGGCGCCCACCTTCATGTGTGCGTGTGCTTTCACCACAGTGTGTGACCCCGAGTCCGTCCAGCTTGGTTCTATGGAGGCTGGCTCACTTCCGTCTCGACGGGTTCTTCCGCCGCGGACGGAGAACCCCTACAGAACTCGGTGGGTCCGGCGAAATGTGGAACATGTTGAAGAAATCCCATCGCAGTAGCTTTCCCTGAATGCGTTAATCCAGAACGAGTGATCTCTTTATGGATGCCCGCCATCAAGCAGCAGGTTGGGGGTGAAGGTGCCTTTCTCAAGGATGACTCCAGATGGACTGCGGACATCGGGGTTTGAACCCAGAACCTTTGAACCCAGAACAGCCGGGGGTTGGACATCATAACCTACGCCATCATGCACTGTGCGATGAAACTTTGTTGAGTCTTCTCGGCACTTTAAGTTTCCCCCAGACACTTTGATATGAATATAAATGTTGTCCTGGTCTTTGGGTGATTTACATCAGTGAAGGGTTATAAATAATAAATAACTTGATAAAGATATTGTAATGATATTCTGGTGATGGGCATCGACCCTTCTGAAGACGGATGGTTTGACACATTGGAGCAGAGAAGAGATCCTCATTATGGGCTGATGACCAATCGGGTCGCAGCGTTGACTGTTTATCTCTTCCAGCTCGCCCTAATGCGATCGGGAAATTGGATTTCTGTTCCTGTAATCCCGCCGCGATAAAACGGCATTAACGATATCGGGATAATTATCATTACCGAAAGAATCCCAGATAATATCTCTTGTCCTAAACACCAGGACAGAGTCCAGGAGCTATAAAAGAAAAATGGAATCATTGTCTCAAGCTCAAAAATGTCCTCCCTCTCTCTCTCTCTCTCTCTCTCTCTCTCTCTCTCTCTCTCTCTCTCTCTCTCTCTCTCTCTCTCTCTCTCTCTCTCCTCCCTCTCTTTCTCCCCCCCCCCCCTCTCTCGCCCCTCTCTCTCTCTCTCTCTCTCTCTCTCTCTATCCCTC
>OLKM01000424.1:0-33532 GCA_900291075.1 Melanogrammus aeglefinus
TTTTTCTCAAAAAAGCGTAATGTTGTAAATTATAATTGTGAGACAGGGATAATACGCTTAATATTGAATCGGCGGTAGTAGTTTTAAGTGTGGGGATATTATCAGGGATTTAAATAAGACAAAATGTGTAAAATATCAATTATAATACATAGGAATATCATTTATTAAATGACTCAAGTGAGAACATCGCTGGGAAAACCGTAATTCTCTTCATCCTGAATAAATAGACAATGCTCTGCTGACATACTCAGTGTATGCAAATGATAATATGTCTCCAGTTTGGTTTCAATAATGTTCATGATATCAAATACTACAACTCAAAAGAAAAAACACAAAAAAGTAGTGTTGGATAAAATTTTATATCTTAATATTTTTGATTATAACATATTGAACGTTACGAGTAAAGACAGCCAGACAAGCTACTCAAGCATTTTGAAAGGACGTGAGTGGGAAAACTGTCATATTCTACATACATTTGTTTAAACTCAAGGTATTTATAACTCTATTTTATTTAGGCTTAATCGATAACATTGATCCTACTCCCCAAATATCAATAAGTATTTCTAGACGTATAACCTGCATGTTTCCACTTAACTGTTAACAGTTGTTTTTTTTGTCATAATATATGGACAAATAGGATTTAACTAAATATGTAAAGATTGCTTTCTAAACCACCCTCATAAATATCATGAATTACATGAATTACATGTTGGTGATACATTCACTCACTGTCATGGAAACATGAAGTAGGTTACACATCGTCACAATACACAAAAGTAATATTAAGGATTATTGAGCTTCTGTTATGGACCTTGGTCCCCCGTGCCGACCACACTGCCTGCTGCCTGTCATTACCCTCAGAGAAAGCCGTCAACTGGTGGGGTTGGTCAAAGTGAGAGTGGCACTAGTTCAGATCGGTCGTGCAGTGTAGTGGGCATTCTGGTCAGGGCGTCCCAGGGTTTGGTCGGTCCTGGGGTCTCTGACACAACACACAATCACACTGCAGTGCCACCGCACGTCAGTCCAGTGAGATCGCTCCAGCTGGCCTTTAGATATAAAAAGGCTGGCTGGAGATCCACGATGTGAAGCCCTAATCCTCTACTAATCACTTTCACCTTGCTTATCGACGTCATGCGTAGCTTCCAAACACATGTAATTCTCAACCGTGCAAAAGTATGTTGACAATAAATTAAACAACTGACAGAGAATATGGTTGCCTCTGTAGGAGACTGGGAGACTTTGGGAGTCTTGAACTTGTCAATTAAATCGTGTTTTTGAGCTGCTGCACAGGGATGCATCTCATTAGGAGCTTTGTCTTCTAACAAGATCACAAAGATTAGAAATGTAAAGTGCTGCCCTACGGACCTTTGCATGGTTGTAACTTGTACCCATTAAAGTGCATTGAAGCAGAAAGGATAACTTCCTTGTGCATGAAAATTCGAAGTAGTTAAAAAAAAAAGCAGGACATTCATAGTTTTGGGCTTTCAATGCACCCACACACAAAGACACACAAACACACGCACTAAAAAAACATACGTAAACACACACACACACACACACACACACACACACACACACACACACACACACACACACACGCACACGCACACACACACACACACACACACGACACTTAAACACACACACACACACACACACACACACACACACACACACACACACACACACACACGCACAAACACAGACACAGACACTTAAACACAAACAAAAGACTGAATCCCCAAATGAATCACAACCAAATTATTAGAATTGACATTACACCAATGTGGAGTTTGTGTGTGCACTTTGTAAATACGCGGCCGTCCTCCCAGCTCCCTTGAAGAGGTGATTGGCCGGCCTGTGGTGCAGAGTGAGCTGGCAGCTACTGTAGCCGGACATGCTGATGCCCATCAGGCTCAGTGCGACGGCCACAATCGGCATCCTGGGAGCCCCTCTGTGCTGCAGCCTGGTCTGGGCGGCCTGGGTCTGCAGGAGGAGAGAGCCAGGGTCATCCCCGTCACCCAAACCACCGCGGAAACCACCGCGGAAACCACCGCGGCTGGTCGTCGGCAATAAAGCATCTCTTAAATTCCTCCTGGCTCTGGGAGCGGAGTCAACAAAGAGTTGAGCCTGCTCAAAGACCCTCTTCAGCCCGGCCAGGGTCTTAGCGTAGGGGAAGAGCCGCGCTAGGATTTCCATTTTTTAAACTTGCGTTTTTTCTCCAAAATAGTTAATTGAATGAATGCGAGCAGCTACTGCCTTTTAGTTCTTTAGGGTTTCCTCGGCAACCGGCATCTCAGAATTGATGGCCAAATCAAAAAACCTGAAGTCCTGAAGTTCTGAATAGTCAGAGTGAATGTCTTTTTCCATTGGTTATTGGCATTCTTGCATCTAAGAGACTGTGTTTTGAGCCTAGCATGGGCACTGCTGACTGAACAACACTCATCAGTGGTCTGACTCTATAATCTTTTTAACCCTTTTCTCTTTATACTCCACGGCCGCTAACCTTATCTTATGTTCTCTGGAATCAGGTGACTCGTAATCAGGATGGACACATGCCTCCTTAGGGACAAATAAACATGGGCTGCCAAATACAGGCACAGTCTCCCAGAATACACTCCAAGTATCTCCATCCACTGTAATGAACGTCTTAGAGGGCATTTCACCTGAGCCGGGAGGAGCTTGGGAACCTCTGACCGAGCCACTCAAAGGCAGACTGCTAATCCCAGAGGCTCATCCTGTCCTGAAACATAATGACGTTGTCTGGCCATCGCTCACAGTCCATTTAGAATCGTTTCATGCGCCATGGAAAATATAAGGTCAACATTAACATTGAAGTGAAATTAGCAATTCTGACCCCTCTTCTGCTGCTTGCCCGTTCAAATGAGCCATATCCATAGCCAATGTCTGCTTCAAAATCAAACAGTTTTGTTCATTGTTATTCTCAATTTTTTTTTAAAGAAAACGATGTATATCTATATAAGTGTAAATATATGCAACCAAACAGACAACTTTATGTTATATTTTTGAAGGATGCATGCATTTAAAGAATTGAGTGATCAGTGGGCAACATAGCTAAAGAGCACTTTGAATCTACAAGAACAGTGTGATGATGATGTGTGTGGTCTGGGTCTGTTTAAAAGCATCTCACCCACCTGGAGATATCTAAGGTACCCAGGGGTCAGTCGAGGGATCAGGTAAAACATGTTGTTTGTTGTCCCTACTGGTTGAGATTTGAATCCACAAGAAAAAACACCAGGCCTTCAATTATTCCCAGTGGTGTTGTTTGCTAGGCAGGCTGAGTTGCTTAGTGTGCCCACCCCTCTGTGTCTCTCTGAATCTCTCTCATGGATTGGGACTGGGTCCTCTTCTGTGAAGGGAGAATGGCAGACAGGGGCGTGTCCTAGGTCACAGGGTGTGCATGATTATGCACATGTGTGTGTACTTGTGTGTGCTTGTGCGTGTGTGCGGGAGTGCGTGTGTGTGTGTGAAGTCATTTGTGACATGGGGGATTAGCAGGCCCCTGGCGCGGGAGCTGTTCCTGGGTTAATGCTCTTGTTATAGTCTTGCAGACACCTAAATTAAACAATATAGTGCATCAAAGGCAGCACCATACTGGAATGACAGTTATTATCTGCTCTCAGGTCAACAAGATTTCATTAGGTAGGCCTGATTGCAAAATATTGTTAAATTGTTTTTTGGTAAAAATCCAATTCTGTAATTTTTCAGACTAACCATCTTGAAGTGTCTCTCTCTATTAATACTCTTCCTGATAAAAAAAAAAACCTGTTGAATTTAATTATAATTTCGTTGAAAAAGGGAAATTGAAACATTGGCAATGCAAATCATTTCGCAGAATGATTTACATTGCCATCACTTTTTTATTTTACTAAATTGAACATAAAAACGTCCCTCTGTGAAGAGGTTTAAAGCCATGGTTGATGTGCAGATAGTCCTTGTTTCTTCAGCAGGGTCTTACCTGACAACCCGATATCACGGTAACCGAGGGATTGACCCATACTAATCTAATTAATATTTTAGACAAGTGAGTAAAACATAGTTGTTACTGCAATATGTTCTTATATTTATGTTTTTTTTTTATAGAAACCTACCACTATCTTGAGCTCTTTGTATGTGCACACCTTTTTGTCATGCAACATGAAATCGACAATATGAAGGCTACTCCAAGTCAACATGTTGAGTTTTGACCATTTGACATTGCATTATGTACTTCGCCAATGAATATATGCTTAACATAGGCAGACATTCAGTTCAGAAAATGTCTAGGTTTTTCGTATTTCTTGTGTTTAGGAATGTGTGAATTGTGTGAAACTTGATGACGAGTATGGGGGTCAAGGAGCAGACAAAGCAGCCTAGCTGATCTGGTCAGGCCGTACAACATGAATCATTTTCAAGTGACCCTGTTTCAAGTGGCCAATCCATCACTTTCATCAATGATCTTCCGGTGGTTCATCTTGGTCAGGATCGCTGGAGCATAAGAGGGAAATGATCCATCGTCTACTCAAAACGTCCCATACTGCGTCTTCGCACCTGCTCTTATGTGAGCCTATAATGGATGCACGTCGTTTAAGTAAGTATTTAGATCCGTTGTAGCAACTCTATTTTAATGGAAAATTATTTATCAAAGTGTCAAACTAATGTTGGTTCAACATGTAACCGATTTATGTGCCGCAATGGTCTAAAAGTAAACCAAACTTAATAAAACAAAATCAACAGGCTTTCGTTTGGACACCTCTCTGCGTACGTCACTCACGTGTGTCAGCGACGTCGTAGGACCCTAACAAACCCCGAACTACAACGCGCGCGAATGTTGACATCAATAATAAATCACGAATTTGCCAACTTTTGCGTCAAAAAATAAAATGCGGCGTGTAACTGTGCAATTGTAAAGCCTATTTCTAAGGGAGGATTGTGTGTGCTTGTTCCCGTCAGAGGTAGTCTGTGGACCGAGCTGGTGACTGTAGCTGCTAGCTAGTAGCAACACTTTGTAGTTTGAGATCAGTTTCGTTTCTTTACCGAGTTGTCTTAAGTGAAACCTTCTCCTCGTTACGCACTGGTCTCTGTTCGAGCTGCTCCACAAACCATAGCCTACATTCTGGTATGGGCCGACCCCACCTCACCTCAGTGGCTGGCTGTTGATAACTCCTTCGTACCCAGGAGGTAATAACACCAATATCTGCCTCTATGTTAAGAACGCTGTCCTCTCAATGTGCATGTTTAACAGAGACACTCTCTAAAATCCCTCATTTGAAAATGATCAAGGGCAGAAAAGCATGACATTAGTGGTCATATCCTTATGTTTTCTTTTTCGTTTTCCAATGCCAGACTGGCTGTGGCTCATCTCACAACAGTCCCTGGTTTTAAGATAAATTAAACGATTCGTTTGAGCCAATATACGATGGCATTTACGGCCAGTAATCTTGCTGAACCTTTGCAATGGCATCCTCACCCATTTCGAAACCACTGCAGTCATAATGTACTTGGGGGGGGCTTTTAGTGTCTGCCACCTGCTCCAAGTCACAGGGATGCAATGTTTTGCTGTGATGTGTTTATGCACTTCTTAATAATAATGGAATAGTGTGCCTTATTTTATACCCCTTTTGAGTTGTTCTACCAACCGCCCCTTTTCTTCCTTTGTTTCAGCCACAATGAAAAGAAGGGGTGAGCCCCCCGCCACGGCCCCTCTGAGCCCCAAGAAACCCAGACACGATGGCAGCTCGGATGATGAGTCGCCCATATTATCAAACAGTCATGGTACAGATCCACTATCACCAAACACCTTCAGCAGGACACTGTCAAAGAGCACCTGTTGCAGTAAAGCCTAATTTATGGTGGCCGTGCATTTCAATTTAAAGCTCCCATGTTTGAACATGAATTTACATTTAGCAGCCATGGGTAATGTCCATACCAAGGTTACGTTGGCACTTGTCTTTCCTATTGAGTGGCTACGCCAACATGCAAAAATAAATAGAAGTTGAATTGCAAATAATTTCAGGAGCCACTTTTGCTTTGTAGCAGTTTGTGCCCTGCCGCAAAGTGATCCAAATATAGGGTGGGGGGATTGGGTGTCCTTTTTGCAAACTAAACAATTGTCCTTTAGTTTACAAAATGTTACTGGTCAAACGACTATCAATGCCTTCTGGTTCAAACACTCTTAATATGTGTAGTTAAGAACTGGGGCTATTCAACCCCAAGGATGTTTTTCAGTCCCAGTCCACTTATAGTTTCTTACAGTTACTATAATTCTGCATTTAGAAAGACAAGTATAAACGGACAAGTTCAACTTTTTTAGATTCCACTGTTTTTCAATATAGTAAAATACTGATTGCTCCTCAAACTTCAGTTCAAAAATTAAATTTCTTGAATTAGCTGATTAGTTATATAAAGAGATGATGGTTGTTGAATAATGCTGGTGTGTGAATAAAATATAAAGCAATGCAAATGTAAAAGTAATTGGTGAAGGCACACCTGTAGGCTGTAGTGGTCCGTAAATGGCTTTCAGGATCCTCTGCTTCTCTAGAAGCATGCCTTCAAAAGTCCTTGTGCAGCTTGCCCATCTAGGGCAGCAGCTCTACCAAAGCTGGAACCAAAGCTCTGCCATTGTCAGGGGCACCAGGGAAGCACGATATGTCTGCAGAATGACGAAGGAAATAGCGGCAAATACCACACTTCACACATTCCAATAGAAGTTGGGAGGTGTAGTTCATAAATCAGTTTCACCCCATTTACCATTTTGCTTTTGTGAAATAACTTCCCACACTGTGTGGAGATTGGTAATCCTGGTGCCACCCTGTAAACCAGTGACTGTAGCGTAGCAACATGATACTTGGAAGCAATTACAGCATCAACCAAACTTGCCAAACCGACACAATTTGACACCAGGGAAATATTTGTGCCATTGATGGCTTGCAACTAGCAACTGCTTGAAAATAATCTGCTGCATTGCATGCAGCAGACGTGAAGCCATGGGTGTAGAAACCGGAAGCTCATGCTAACACTACACAGGAGTTGGAAGGACTTTAGACACTGTTTTTCACCTAGAGAGAGGCACGAGAATGATAAAGCTGTATGTTATATTTTAAGATAAGTGAGTGGGTACCCAGTGGACAATTACGACTATCAGCTGGAGGTTCAGCAATAGTCCAGGAGGTTTGGTTTAAAAATCTGTTAGAGAATAATGATAAAGTGCACTGGTACAGACAGTTATGCTTTCGTTGTTTACGCTTGTTTATGGAGGACGAATTAATCACTTAAATAGAATGACAGAAGCCAAATAGTTATTCATTAGAAATTCCTCTTATTTATCGGTCAAAAAAGTCAAACTTTTGAGCACAATGAACCATCAATGAAATAATCACGGCCATGGCACGTGGTACATGTGGCCACTCTTGGCATGACATTAACCAGTGACATTTAATAGCTCTGAAGGTGTAGTGTAACTTCACGTCCATAAATGCGACGGCTGTTCATAGACTGCCAATCACACAAACTGCATATCAGTTTCAGCTTCATCGATGCAGTGGTCCCTGATTTGTGTGTGTTTTTTTTTCTCCCCTCCCAGACTCCAGTCAGAGTGACTCCCACAGTGACCAGGATGAGCCCCGAGCAGGATTCTCTATGTCAGCCCCGCAGCCTGATGCCGCCTCAGAGTTGGGCCCTGACACAGAGGGGGGCTCCAAGTTCGCCATGTACAACACGGTCTCACAGAAGCTCATGGTAACGTACTCCGAGCTCTACCTCTAGTTGAGTTGAGTTGAGTTCAGAGTCCACCTCGACTCTGCATAGACACCCTCCCCCCTCTGGCCACCATTGTACACTGTATTGTATTGTGTTGTGTTGTATTGTATTATAGTACTTAACTGTGTATCAACTGCAGTAGCTGCTATCATTGCTGTAACACGGGGAATTGGTTAGCCTAGCGATTGTTGCACTTGGTTCTATGAACATCTCCTTACTTTACTGATAGCGATATATTGTTGCACTTCTTATGACAAATGTACTTATTGTAAGTCGCTTTGGATAAAAGCGTCTGTTAAATGCCCTAAATGTAAAATGTAAATGTAAACGTTAATGTTGTTTATGACTGGGTTGGACATTGCACCCATGCTTTAGATCGGTGACCACATCACTGAACTTCTAATTATTTGTCATCACTTCATTCTAAAGAGCGAATGTCTGTTAAGTGTTTGCCTTCTCGGCCTGCAGGCTAAGATGGGCTTCCGTGAAGGCGAAGGCCTGGGGAAGTTCGGCCAGGGGCGGAAGGAGATCATCGAGGCATCGACCCAGCGCGGGAGGAGGGGCCTGGGGCTCACGCTGCAGGGCTTCCAGGGGGTTCTGAACATCGACTGGCAGGATGAGCCTGAGGTAGGAGAACCACGCACACATGACCACTGACATGGAGTTCTCTTAAAGGGGTGATATCACGCTTCTGCCACTTTTTTCTTTGCTTTAAACTGTTATATGACGTGTTTATACATGTTTTACGCCTGCTAAACTAGTAAAACCGAAGTCACGCCCCTCAATAAGTGTGTGAAACAGCTGGTTTGTGCTCAAACGTCACTCCTGTAACAGTGTGTTGTCAGACGTCGCGCCTCCCGGCCACTCGCAATGTTCACGGCCAATTGCGACAGAGTGGGTGTGCTGACCAATCACAGCAGACTGGGCTCCTCGGGAAGGGGCCCTCAAAGCGACGTGATACAAAACAATATTTGTGAAAGACGCTGAAATAGCTTTTTGCGGAAATGAACAGTGCTAATAATAATAATAATAGCTTTATTTATTGATAGTTTCCATTATCTTCATAGTATCATTATTATCTCAGGTTCTATATCAGATTTAGTGGTTAAAGGAGGGCCATCCGTGGCATACTGGTTAAGGAGGGTGGCCAGATCGAATCCTGACCGGTAGGGATAACATGTGGACGGGGACAGTAGTTGTGCAGCACTCTCCTACGTCCCCTTCCACGGGATGAAGCCCCCACCTGCTCCCCGGGCGCTGCACTCCACTGCTCCACTGCTCCCATGTGTGTGGACCTCTGTGTGTGTGTGTGTGTGTGTGTGTGACTATGATGTCTGTGTTTGTTTCAATAGCCCAGCGCTGTGGAGAAGGTGGAGTGGTTCCCAGAGTCCACTGCTACCATCCCCGATGCAGATGAGCTGAAGCATTGGATGGTACTGGGACCGGTAAGATACCGTCACCACTGTTCTTATGTTTAAGCATCTGTAGGACTCATTAGGTGAGTGCTGCATGCAGCGCTCAACTATTATTCTTCATAAGTTTTATTCTTTCTTTCCTCTTTATTATTCTCTACAAACTTTGGGACCTATCTACTTCCTCAATTTTTCACCTAGAGACTCCATTCTAATTTTCAAATGTTCAGAATAGCTTGGAATGACGTGCTTCTTTTCAGATTTTTTTAATATTTTATACTTTTAAAGTTATTCTACTTTTAAAATACTATATATTTTTTTAACATGGGAGTCAATGGGTGGACGGCAGAGCTGTCCTCTGGTACTTCAAATTGTTTGAGATGTAATTGAATAAATTTTCAACCGTTTTGTCTTCGTTCAAGCCATTTAACAAATCTACACACTTGTATCTTCAATAATATCCAACGGAATTTCGATTTCTTCAGAATCACAGTTTAAGTTTCAAACAGTCATATTCTACAGTTGGTCCCATTTAAGCCGTCTGACACTTAAATTACATAAGACATCGTAACTCGGTCAAATTTCAACCGTTTACCTTTGTTCAAACCAGTTAACAAATCTATACACCTATATCTTCAATAATATCCAAACGGAATTTCGATATCATTTATAATTTATTCAGAATCACAGTTTCAGTTTCTTCTCTCTTCTCTTAAAGACACACCATCGCACGCACACACGCGTGCACCAGCAGTGCATGGCAATACATTTGACCTTTCAGATTCTTCAGTTCAATTCATTTTACATTTTTAGCAATGCTTTGCGCTTTTTATTTCAGCGGTCACTTTATTTGTTTCCAACCATTTACATTTTCTTAAATGGTGTGCGTGTTTACATTGTTCACTCCATTTAGACTTTTGAACTTTTGTTCAAATCCCTTCACTTGATTTAAGCCATTTAACGTTTCTTTATTTCTTAATAATCTATGTGGCTTTTTTTTTAAAAAATATTTTCAACCTCACTTTGCACTACAGCACTCAACGCATTTTGTGCAGGAAATGCATTTTCTATTATCTAGTATTATGGATGCCTTTAAAATTGGACTTTATATACATTACCTATTTTACCCTTTGCATAACTTACAGCGGAAATTAAAGATTGAAGATGAAACCGAGTTCTGCACAGAAGATCTCCTACACACTCTGTTAAGGTGCAAGGTAAGTCACGTTCATCTTCAGAGCGCCGGCTGTAGATGTTTATTTGTTTCAATTTCCATAACCACAAAACCGTTGTTCCTATTAAGGCAAGGACAAGTGTTGAAGCATAAATGAAGGAAAAACAAGGAGAGTGCATACTGTAGGAGCACAGTGCTTTTTCAGCAACAATGACCCTCTCTCTATGCCTCATCAGTCGGTGTTTGACAACCTGGAAGGTGAGGAGATGAGGCGAGCGAGGACGCGCTCCAATGCCTATGAGACCATTCGAGGGGCCTTCTTCCTCAACAGGTAAGCCCCAAGAAGTCCCTCCTCCTTCAAGGCCAAATTCAAAATCATTGAATCAATCCAATGAAATGTCTCTGGTAGAAGGTTGTTGTGGCCTTCTTCAGTTCAATAGCATATAACATATCCTATTCTCTCTTCTGATGTGTTTAGAGCAGCCATGAAGATGGCCAACATTGACCACTGCTTTGACAACATGTTCACCAACCCAAAGGATCCACAAGGGGTATAGAAAAAGCTTGATTATTTTGTGTCTTTATTGTTTGTGTGGTTGCAAAACAAGTCACACTATTGCTATCATGTGTCTATTAGATATTCACTGTATAGTATCTGTGGATACCTTAAGTTATTCTAGGGTATGGGGTTTTATTATTATTATTCCGGTATAAGTCGACATATTAAGCAGGTAAAGCAGGTAAGCAGGTCTCCAACAGGTTTGGAGCTGAAATTCCCATTGGGGGCGCTATAACTTTCTTGAGAAAATTCACTTCTCTAGTTATGATTTATGTTCTAATTATCTCCAACAGTTTTTAAGGTAGGTCAAAAGGTTTGGCATATAAATGCGTGTCTACTTTGAGAGACCAAATATTGAAGTGGCCACCTAGATGTGTGCTGGATAGATCAGTCCTCTAGCCTAACCAGTGGACTGTAGCAAATGTTGCTTATAAGGCTTGTAATCCCTAATTAAGCTCACGCCTGGTGTTAAATTGGGTTAAAACTTGGAGTGCTTGCTCATTAGCCATACAAGCATCTAGCATATTCGGCATGCTCACGGAATATTGCAAGCACGTCGAGTTGGCTCATGCAATCGCACACATTTTCTTCAGAAAACGCGTCGCATGTCATTATTATGACATGCAAGGTTATTATTATTCTAATGATTGTAATTTCAATTGGTTGCAATCTACCAGATCACTGCTAACCTAATGAAGTGTGGTCCGCGCTAGAGGCCGTTGACACGGGAGCTAACTCCTCCACGCTGCCCCTTTAGACCTAATGAAGTGTGTGGTCCGTGCTAGAGGCCGTTGACACAGGGAGCTAACTCCTCCACGCTGCCCCTTTAGACCTCATGAAGTGTGGTCCGTGCTAGAGGCCGTTGACAAGGGAGCTAACTCCTCCACACTGCCCCTCTAGACCTAATGAAGTGTGTGGTCCACGCTAGAGGCCGTTGACACGGGAGCTAACTCCTCCACACTGCCCCTCTAGACCTAATGAAGTGTGGTCCGCGCTAGAGGCCGTTGACGCGGGAGCTAACTCCTCCACACTGCCCCTCTAGACCTAATGAAGTGTGGTCCGCGCTAGAGGCCGTTGACGCAGGAGCTAACTCCTCCACACTGCCCCTCTTAGACCTAATGAAGTGTGTGGTCCGTGCGTAGAGGCCGTTGACGCGGGAGCACGACGGGGAGCTGCTGTACTTCGCCGATGTATGTGCGGGCCCCGGCGGCTTCTCGGAGTACGTACTGTGGAAGCGCCGCTGGCACGCCAAGGGCTTCGGCATGACGCTGAAGGGCCCCTGTGACTTCAAGCTGGAGGACTTCTTTGCTGCGCCCAGTGAACTGTTTGAACCGTACTACGGTAGGGCCAGGGGAGACGTTTGGGATATTAAAGGGCCACACACACACACACACACACACACACACACACACACACACACACACACACACACACACACACACACACACACACACACACACACACACACACACACACACACACACACCCTTTTAACTGATTTGTCGTTTTTGTTTTTTTTCTCCTGTAAGGAGCTATTTGTAACTTTTCGGAAAATATATATTGTGGAAAGCGTGATGAAGAAGTGATGAGACAATTTCTCACGTCGACAACGCAACAGCGTTTTGTTTATTAATTCAACCGAAACCGTTAAATTCAAATATTCCGCCGACCGGCATTTCAACAAACAAGTCGCAGTGTACTCTCGAGTACACTGATGTGTTCGATCTTAAAGAGACAGTGTCCATATAACACAGAACGCGATGGTACATTGATGTTTCGATCTTAAAGAGACGGCGTCCCTATAACACAGAACAAGATAGTACATTGCTGTGCTGATCTTTAAGAGAAAGCGTCCCTATAACACAGAACGAGATGGTTCATTGATGAGCTGATCTTAAAGAGACAGCGGCCCCATAACACAGAACGAGATGGTACATGGGTGGTACCATCAATCATAGTGGTGGGGGAAAAAATCAATTCTGCTCAGTATTGCGATATTTTGCGCATGCAATTAAATCGATATAGTGGCGCAAAGTGTTGCAGTATTTTATATATATATATATATTGTGGGATCCCGCTTTAAGGGGTTTAGGGGCGGGATGCTACACCCCCACCACTTGCTCAGGCCTCCGGTAGACGGGTAACCCGCCCAGGCAAGTATCCCGTCGTGACAGGGCGTCGGCGTTGGCGTGCTCCCTGCCCGGTTGGTGGTCCACCTTGAACCTGAAGTCCTGCAGGGCCAGGAACCATCGCGTCACTCGGGCGTTTGTGTCTTTGGCGCCAGCCATCCACTTCAGTGGCGTGTGGTCGGGGACCAGGGTAAACTTCCGCCCTAGGAGATACTACCTCAGCTTGTCTAGGTTCCACTTGATGGCCAGGGCCTCTTCTACCGTCGAGTAGTTTCGCTCGTTAGGCAGTAGCTTCCGGCTGATGTACGTGATGGGGTGCTCTTCTCCCGCACGGACCTGGGACAGGACTCCCCCCAACCCGACCTCAGAGGCGTCTGTGTGTACTATCAGAAGGGAAGCAAAGTCAGGGGTTATGAGTATCGGCTCCGCGCATAGGGCTTCGCGGAGCGTCCCAAAGGCCTGGTTAGCTGCCTTGGACCAGGTGATCCGATCCGGCAGGGCCTTCCGGGTCAGGTCGTTCAGGGGGCTGGCCAGCGTGGCGAACCCGGGTATAAATCGCTGGTAATACCCAACTGGACCTAAAAACGACTTCACCTGTTTCTTGGTGCGGGGTTGGGGCCAGTCCCTGATGGCGGCCACCTTGCTCTCCTGGGGTCGGACGATTCCCCCGCCCCACCTGGTACCCCAGGTACGCCGTCTCCTCCTGCCCGAGATGGCACTTGGCCGGGTTGGCCGTGAGGCCCGCCTTCCACAGCTCCCCTAGCACCGCCCTCAGCTGGCGGATGTGGACATCCCAGCTGTGGCTATAGATGTTGATGTCGTCTATGTATGCCGCCGCGTAGGCCTGGTGGGGCCTCAGGAGCTGGTCCATCATGCGTTGGAAGGTGGCCGGCGCTCCATGTACTCCGAAGGGGAGTACGGTGGACTGGTGCAGCCGTCTTCTCCGGGGCCGCCCGGGTCAACGGTACCTGCCAATATCCCTTGGTCAGGTCCAAGGTCGAAAGATAACGGGCTGGTCCAAGGCATGGGGCATCGGGTAGGCGTCGAACTCGGACGCCTCGATCAGCATCCGGAAGTCGTTGCAGGAACGGTAAGATCCATCTGGCTTTGGTACGAGAACTACCGGGCTGGACCAGGCACTGTTCGACTCCTCGATGACCCGGAGCTGTAGCATCCGGCAGACTTCAGCCTGGATGGCCTCCCTCCGGGCCTCCGGGATCCTGCATGGTGGAACTCTCATCTTCACTCCCGGCGCCGTCCGGATGTCATGATGGGCGATCGTGGTCCTCCCCGGAAGTTCGGAAAATACATCCCGGTGCTACATGACAAGGTCGTCCAAGTCTTGCTTTTGGGCTGGGCTGAGGTCTTGCCCACCGGAACCTCCGGGATCTCTTGTCGGGCCGCCAGCGCCAGGGGAGAGGGGTCAGGGGGTTCCCTTCCCCTTCTCCACTGCTTTAAAATGTTAATATGATAGATCTGGGTGGGCTTCCGCCTCCCTGGTTGTCTAACCCGGTAGTTTACCTCTCCCACCCGTTCTATCACTTCATAAGGTCCCTGCCACTTGGCCAGGAACTTGCACTCTGCCGTGGGGACCGGGACCAGGACCAGCTCCCCAGAATGGAAGGTTCGCAACTGGGCTCCCCGGTTGTAGACCCTCGCTTGGGCATGCTTGGCTTGCCGGAGGTGTTCTCGGACCATGGGCCACAATCGGGCCATGCGGTCCCACACCTGTTCTACGTGGTCCAGGGTGGTGCGGTGGGGGGGGGGGGGTTGACTGGCTCTCCCATGCTTCCTTGGCGATGTCCAAGATGCCGCGGGCCTTCGTCCGTACAGCAGCTCGAACGGTGAGAATCCGGTGGATGCCTGGAGCACTTCCCGGACTGCGAATAGCACATGGGGTAATAGTTGGTCCCAGTTCTTACCATCTTTAGCCATGGCCTTCTTCAGCATCAGTTTCAATGTCCTGTTAAAACGTTCCACCAGGCCATCCGTCTGGGGGTGGTAGACGGAGGTCCGGAGCTGCTTCACCTGCAGGAAGCTGAGTAGTTCCTTCATTACACGGGACATGAAGCATGAGCCTTGATCGGTTAGCACCTCCTTTGCTATCCCCACCCGGCTAAAACAGGAGCATCAGCTGCCCGGGCCACGGGCCTTCGCGGTGGCTCGTGCGCATCGCTGGTACGGGCCGCCAGCGCCAGGGGAGAGGGGTCAGGGGGTTCCCTTCCCCTTCTCCACTGCTTTAAAATGTTAATATGATAGATCTGGGTGGGCTTCCGCCTCCCTGGTTGTCTAACCCGGTAGTTTACCTCTCCCACCCGCTATCACTTCATAAGGTCCCTGCCACTTGGCCAGGAACTTGCACTCTGCCGTGGGGACTGGGACCAGGAGGAGCATCTCCTGACTGAATGGCAACTGGGCTCCCCGGTGGTGTCCGTACGACTTCAGCATGGCAGGTCTCATAGGTCCGGAGGTGTTCCCGTGCCACGCAGGCCACCTCCATGGGTTTCCCCTCCCTTCCTCCAGCGGAGGAGGGTGACCACGCTGCCGGTGTCCAATATGGTCTGCGTGTCCTAGTTCATAACCCTCGCTGGTATGGTCGGGCTCCTGGATGTCGTCTGTGCCCAACAGGTGGCCAGCATGCAGGGCCGGCCCGCCCCCCTGTCCGCGTAGGCCGAGGGCATTGGTACGTCCCGATTTCCAGGGCGGTAGCGCGTTATATGGCCGGGCTGATCACACTCGTAACACCGTCTCCGTCGCGACTCTCCGGGGTTACAATCGGTGGGACTGGTGCGGATGCCGAGGACCCGCTCGTGGGTCCCCGTCGGTCTCGGCGAGTCGTGGGTTGGTCCCGGTTCTGTTGCTCAGCTGCTGGGCCACCTGCCAATTCTCCAGCTGTCTGACCAGATCATCCACGGCGTCGGGATGGTGGTGGGCCAGTACCCTGCACCTGCAGGCGTCCGGCGGCAGGCTGGACTGCTATGGATGGTAGCTAGAGTAGTTCCTTCATTACACGGGACATGAGCCTTGATCGGTTAGCACCTCCTTTGCTATCCCCACCCGGCTAAACAGGAGCATCAGCTCCCGGGCCACAGCCTTCGCGGTGGCTGCGCGCAGGGGTAGGGCCTCGGGGTACCGGTTGGCGCGTTGTCCACCAGGACCAGGATATATTTCGGTGACCCGAGCTGGTCTTGGAGCGTGGCCCAAGTCATGAGCATCGGGAAGGAGTCTGATCTTGGCGCTCGATCAGGCATCCGGAAGTCGTTGCAGGACCGGTAAGATCCATCTGGCTTTGGTACGAGAACTACCGGGCTGGACCTGGCACTGTTCGACTCCTCGATGACCCGGAGCTGGAGCACAGTGACAACGTAGGCCACGATGTGGGCCCACTGCTCCACTGGCCAGTTCTCCCTCTGGGCGGTCCGCTCGAAGGTCTCCAGATACGCCTCCACGTCATCGTCGGGCGTGGTCGGGGCGTCTCGGACTGCATATTGGGTGAACCGTAATACGGCTTCGCGGAGCAGGGCGATGCTCTCCGCCGTCTCCCGCTGTATGGTTGGGGCAGCCGGCGCGGTCCCATCCGGGTTATGCATGCCGGTTGGGTAGTTCGTCTTACCGGGGGTTCGTAGTGGGTTCTTCCTTTGCCTGCATTCTCCACCATATGTGGGATCCGGCTTCCCCGTGGGTCAGGTTCCTGGAATAATTCACTCAGTCTTGGAGGGGTGAATCCGCAATCGGCATTTAATGCGTAGAACGATGAAAACTAACAAGACTAACACGTCTAGGGTCTCCGTGAGCCTCTAATTTGCTCTAAGTGTTCTCCTCCCGTTGTCAGCACTCCGGCTCTTTATACCATGGCTTCCTGGTCTCGCCCTCCCTCCGGCCAGGTGTTCCCACTCTTGCTGATTAGCGCCAGCTACGTGAGGCTTGTCGCCGATTAGTGGGTGGCGGCGGTATATGCCGTCTAATACAAACCCTCGGGCCCCCCCGGGCTGAGGTTTAAGGGGCGGGATGCCACAATATATATATATATATATATATATATATATATATATATCTCAAATGTAACATTTTGGTTGATGATCTTGCAACAGGACAGGACTCCAGCATTGCACTTTTTATTTTTTTCTTCTCAATTTGATTGAAGCTCTTAAGTTACTCTTATTTATTTATTATTCTCAGGTTTATATTACTATTATTGTGTCTGCTTCATGTTACTCTATTGTATTTAAATAATTATAAATGATGGGCTTGGAGCTCAGCATTCATGTGAGAGGACTCCTATTGAGAGAATAATTACTATGGTCCCGTGTCCTGGATGTTCAAGGAAAAAGTTTTTGCACTTCAGTTAATGTGTAGAAGATAACGTTGATCACAGAATTAAATTTGACATTTGAAGTGAGTTGAGCAGTCTTTTCCTATTTTTGTAATGCCTTTAAATAATATTGGCGTCATGAATTGCAATATATTGCAGAACCGAACCGCAATACTCACTAAATCACATAATTGCAATAATCAAGAATCGTGGCCCAAATATCGCAATACTATCGATCTTCCCATCAATGCCAATTCCCACTCCTAGAACGAGATAGTGCATTGATGTGTCGATCTTAAAGAGACAGTGTCCCTATAACACAGAACGGGATAGTAAATTGGAAAACATGTCAATAACACAGTATGGTGAATTATATCTGAGTCCACCACAATAACTTTTTCAAAATAAAATATGTAAAAAATAAGGGTCTCTCTCATATTGAAAGCTTAATTTTGCCTTTGTTTTCTCAGGGGAAGGAGGCATCGATGGTGACGGGGACATCATGCGGCCGGAGAACATTAGTGCTTTCCGTAACTTTGTCATGGAGAGCACGGAGAGGCGGGGCCTGCATTTCCTCATGGCCGACGGGGTGAGCAGGTGGAAGGGGTGGCCATGAGGCTGCATGTTAAAACGTGTTGAATCTGTTGTTTGTTGGCTCAGTGTGCACATACCTTTCAATGTTTACTTTCTCAACCAGATTCATTCCTTCATCTCGAACGTCACTTGTTAAACATGCTTTCTAAATCCTTTTGAATCCACCTCTGTCATCCCGGTCCGTCGGGGGTGCAGGGCTTCTCTGTGGAGGGCCAGGAGAACATCCAGGAGATCCTCACCAAACAGTTGCTGCTGTGTCAGTTCCTCACGGCCATGTCCACCGTCAGGACCGGTACGTCCTGAGCTCAGCCCCGCAGTGTGCCCTCAGGGAACAAAGGGAAATGTAGGGTGAAAGGAAACACCCCAGCTCACTTAGGATGCCATTAAATACTAGTGTTCATGTGTGACAAGCAACTAGCATTACAAAATGCATTGTAATATTATTATTATTATTATTATTTTTTTTTATTCAGGGCATGCCATTGAGAGCAGGGTCTCTTTTTCAGCGGCACCCTGATTGCAGCATACAAATGTACAATAGATGTAAACAGTAGGTCAAACAACCACTAGAACATTTCAATACATATGAATAATACAATGGGACAATTAAGAAAGCTATTTAAAACACAAGCAATCCTTATTTAATGTGACTTCAGTCATCCCCTTTGACGTCTCACTTGAGACCTTGTATTTAGACCAATACATTTGCAGTCAAAAGAATACGTAAAATCCAGGAAGATGAACCAAGGGCTACCGTCTCGGATGGCCTAGAAAGCTTTCATGTCGTTCCTGGTCACCGTTGATACGACGCCGTCCTGCGCCCGGTCTTCATCAGTTATTCGCCCTTCTTGTCTCCCATAGGTGGTCATTTTGTGTGCAAGACGTTCGACCTGTTTACTCCCTTCACCGTGGGTCTGGTCTACCTCCTCTACCTCTCCTTCGACAGGATGTCTCTCTTCAAACCCGTCACCAGCCGGCCCGCCAACTCAGAGAGGTAGGGAGGGTAGGGTCTGTTGTGAGTGGCCATAGAGTACCCGTAACGGGTCGGAGCCAGAGTTGACCCTTCACCCGGCGTCCGTCCACAGGTACATCGTGTGTCGCGGTCTGAAGCCGGGCTCAGATCCCATCAGGGAGTACATGTTCAGGATCAACCTGAAGCTGAACCAGCTGAAGCAGTCCGACACCGACGTGCTGGAGGTCGTGCCGCTGAGCGTGATCAAGGAAGACATCAAGTTCTACCATTACATGGTCAACTCCAACGAGGGGTAGGAAGACCCCCCGGCCGATGGGCCCAGAGGACCCCCGGCCTCAGACGCTACTGTGAGTCCCAGCGGTGACATGTCAGGACGCAGGACTGACTGTGTGTGTGTGTGTGTGTGTGTGTGTGTGTGTGTGTGTGTGTGTGTGTGTGTGTGTGTGTGTGTGTGTGTGTGTGTGTGTGTGTGTGTGTGTGTGTGTGTGTGTGTGTGTGTGTGAATTGATATCTCTTCCAACAGTAACTGCGCTGTCCAGATTAAGGCCCTGGCCAAGATCCACGCCTACGTCTTAGACCAGTGAGTGGATCCTCTCCCGCCGTTTCTCCTCAACATGCGACTTGTAGGTTCCAGTGAAGCCCGTGTACTGGGAGCTGATTCTTCTCTCTGTGTATTTATGCCCAGAGCTCTATCAGAGACCCGGCAGGCTGACATCAGAAAGGACTGTTTGAAGCTTTGGGGGGTGAGTGCCCACAAAAGAGGAAACTCTTGAAATGCACGGAACCCCCCCTTTTTTTTTCCCTGCCAAACTTGTCTCACTGCCGTCTCCATGAGCTCTGAACCGCGGTGCGCGTCTCTCTTTTGACATTCCTCCTCCAGGTCCCTGATAAGGCGCGTGTCACTCCATCCTCCTCAGACCCCGTAGCAAAGTTTTACGAACTAATTAAGGTCAGCATCCTAAGCACAAAAAAACAAAATGCTATTTTTTTTCAATGATTTCCTTCCGACTGACCCCTCGCGACTTAACCCTCCTATGGTCTCTGTTCCTCCTCCAGAGCTCAGACGTGGACTCATTCCAGTCCAAGGTCACGGCTCTGAGCTCCAGCACGCTGGAGAAGGTCCACCAGGTCCTCAACTTCCGCTGCATCGTGGGCGGAGGAGAGCAGAACTTCCTCCTCTCCCTTGGGGTGAGTGGGAGCCCAGGGAGAGAAGGGAGACGCTCGCATTCGTTCTCTTATCAGTTCCAGGAGTGAACCACTGAATATTACTTTGACAATGTCCTGCCTGTGTTTCTGCTGTGGTCAAAGACACGTGGTGTCACCAGAATAGTCTTGAGGCAGTGGGAGAGGTTGAGGGTCAGGCTGAAATAGGATAATTATTAGCGACGGAGAATATTTCAGAAGGGGATTCTAAGGCCCAATCCCAATGTTCACCCTACTCACAACCACTAGCCCTCATCCACTACCACTAGAATTCATCCACTACCACTTCACCCTCGAAATGAAGCCACAAGGGGTAGGGCTTGTAATCTTCCCTAGGGATTGGGACACCACTTGCTACGTCACTGCATCGTTTACGTTCGGGCACGTAAGCGACTACGTAGTTACGTTACGTTACGTCCGGGGGCCGCCATTGTTGTTTGCTATGGTATGCAAATGGTGACGCAAAGCATTCTGGGAAATTTTCTCTGGCCCTCCCTCGGCGAGTCAGCATCTGAAATCCCTCGCTCTGAAGGGCTAGATTCATACCCCCTCCCCCTCGTTATGTCCACTACCCCTACATGCAAAGAGCAATTGGGACACCACTACCCTCGCGGGAACGCGCGCAATTTAGGGATAGGGTTAAAAAGTAGGGCTAGGGGGTGTATTGGGACTCGCCCTAAGTGTCCTTCCTCGGGGGGCAGGCTAAACAAGGGGGGCAAACGTCTTTTACTGGGCAAGCTTGTCCCTTTTTGTGTTCATTTTCCCTACTTCTTACATTTTATGTTCTGTTGATTATTTTGTTATTAAGTTTTGAAGCAGGGTATATATAGCTAAATAGTCCAAAATACAGCCTTTAGTGTTGCCAATTGACCTGTCGCTAGGTCACGCCCCCCTCCCGTCGTTACCATGACGAATTCGAACAAACAAACTAGACTCGGTTACAAAAACACATGGAAAAAGGTCGGCTGACAGTACATCAAATCAGGGTCTGGGCGAAAATCGATTTCATTTCTTCGAGGGTCAATCGAAAGGGACTACATTACGCAATGGAGGGGTTTATTCAAAACTTTAAAATACAGACAGAAGGTAACAAGCTTAAATTCAGTTGGTGTCCTGGCCTGCAGCACAGTCTGATCCACATTACACAGTTTTTCTTGTCCCGTTGTGGCTTTGGAAAAGGGATGAAATATACCTCTCGGGATACCGACTGTCTGTTTCACATCCCCAAGCACATCGTATGACCATGATTATTTTTTTTTTACACAAACAACATAAATCCACCATTCCACCATTCTATCAGCCTACCCAGTGGACTGAAGTAAACGTTGGTTATCTATCCAGCACAGATCCAGGTGGACACGCCCACTTGTGATGTCATATGGGGCCGATTTTCGAAACGGCTTTTAAGGCTAATCACACTCACACCTGGTGGAATAAAACACCAATGGAACTATTGCACGAGTACTCCTTGAGGTCTGGACCATGTGATGGATTAAGTTTGGGGTATTCCTTGCATCCCCCTCGTCTACACAGTGTTGATTTGACACTTTTTCACAGTTCGCTACTGTTTGCAGAGTTTGTGTTCGCCAAAGATACGCTGACATTTCCCCGCTTCCAGCAACATGAT
The DNA here is from genome assembly GCA_900291075.1 of Melanogrammus aeglefinus. Classification (NCBI taxonomy): domain Eukaryota; kingdom Metazoa; phylum Chordata; class Actinopteri; order Gadiformes; family Gadidae; genus Melanogrammus; species Melanogrammus aeglefinus. The sequence continues at coordinate 21,742 of OLKM01000424.1, forward strand.
TGGTTGAAGCAAACGATGCAAAAGATGCAATCTGAATTCTGAATAGTCAGACTCCCCCTGGCCACCTGCTCTGCCTGTTTCTACTCACCTAAAACATCTCCAAACACACCCGTTTCATTCTGGTTTGGACATCTAAATCTTAAGTTCTCAATCCCATTTCTTATTTGAACACTTAATAAGATGTTTTTTATTTTGATATTGTTTTGAAAGTGTTAGTTAGTTTTAAGGTGTCTTTGAGAACCCTAAGAAGCCCCATATATTAAACGACATATACCATTATTCTGTTGGCCTGTGCAGAAGTCCCAGATCTACGTCTGGGAGGGCAGGATGCCGGTGCGCTGGAGGAAGCTGGAGAACTTCAAGCTGGAGCTGCCCAGGGAGACCCTGCTGAGTGTGGAGGTGGTCCAGGAGCTCAAGGGGGAGGTGAGGAGGACTGATGTCATCCGGAAACGAATAATGAATCATTTTTTACTCGCATTTAGTATTTGAGTAAAGAGCTGTGGAGTCAGGTCCCTTCACTGTTAATCAAGGCTTGTGTTAAAAATGTCATCAGCCATGCCGTTTGTCATTTAGCTAGGTAGCGTAAATCAGCAAGTACTGTAGATACTATGGCATTCCTACAGCACAGAGTAATGTCTTGGTAACATTGAGTATGTGTAGGGATACGTGTTTCTTGGGCATGGGGAGGCCCCTGTTCTGTTTGTGTTGGAGGTCCTATCTAGCGTGTTCCGGTGTGGTCTGTGTGCTCAGGGCAAAGCGCAGCGGAGGATCAACGCGGTGCACGTGCTGGACGCGCTCATACTCAACGGCACGGACGTCAGAGAGCTGCACTTCAACCAACGGTAGAGCCCCTCCTTCAGTCCCTGGGATGTGTTATTGTGCCTTTTCCCAAAGGGCTGCACCATTCTGGGAAACACGGCAGTTCATGTTCCTCCCAGTGGGGTTGTGGTCTGAATTCTGGTCCTTATGCGCAGTGGAAGTGGATCGAAAAAAAGGGGAGCAGAAAGTATAAAATGACGAAATATAGAAAACCTTTACGTTAACAAATGTACTGCAACTGTCCCATTCGTGTTATCAAATAGTGCTCTCAACACTGAACCGGATGGTGGCTTCCAGGTGAACTCGTACCTCTGGTAGAACATTACTGCCCCCTTTTGGTCTGTGTGAGTCACTGTTCACAAAAGATCATTCCTCATAAAACACAGAGAATGCTTCCACCTTAGCTCAGGAGGTAGAGCAGTTGTCTTGTAACCTAAAGGTTGTTAGTTCGATCCTCCTAGCTGAGTGTGGATGTGTCCCTGAGCAAGACACTTAACCCTAACTGCTCCTGACGAGCATGTGTGTGTCAATAAATGATGTAAGTCGCTTTGGATAAAAGCGACTGCTAAATGCCCTAAATGTAAATGTAAACATAAGCTTGTTCATTTGAGAATTTTTATTGAAAATATACTAGAATAATTATTTCTGTTCTGGTTTTGTTCCCCTGTTCCTTTTCATTTGGTTGTATACTGTTAAGTCTTTCAGTTTTTTCAAAATAAATGTATAAAGAATACTTAATAATCTCCTATGTCTCTCCTGATACACACATTTTGCTTATTATATTGTCAAAATATGAACTTTATATAAATGAACAGGGGGGCTGTGATGTTAATGTGAAGTCTCATCGCCCACCCACGAATATGTATTCCTCTATATAGGTTTCTTATGGTAATATTTTAGCTGTGGCCAACAGTGCTCCTGTAGATACTGTTCTCAATGGTCAGGTTGTATTGATGCATGGCGCTCTCTCTTCTACAGAATCCAGATGGCGGAGAAGTTTGTGAAGGCCGTGTCCAAGCCCAGCCGCCCGGACATGAACCCCATCAGGTACGCCGTGTCAACCTAGGGGCCACGACGAACTCACACATGGACCCTCTCTCACAGCTACCAATGTGGTGTCGCTAAAGAGAAGACGGGCAGGAACAAATGAAACGTGACGTTTGTGTTGGTCTCCGTAGGGTGAAGGAGGTGTACAGGCTGGAGGAGATGGAGAAGATCTTTGTGAGGTGAGGAGGGCCATGAAGAGATTCACTCTTGGATGGTATCGTGCTGCCGCGATGGAGGTGGATCCCGTGAGATCCTGCCCTTTTTTTTTAACGACTGTTTTGTGTCTCCAGGCTGGAGATGAAGGTGACCAAGAGTTCTGGCGGAGTCCCGCGTCTGTCCTACACCGGCAGAGATGACAGACACTTCCTCCCGACCGGCCTTTACATCATCAAGACCGTCAATGGTGTGTGTCCGTCCGTCTGTCTGTCTGTGGGTGTATTTTCACTCCCCTAAACCTGCGTGCTTTAACCGATTTCGTCATTACCTCTCCCTAAATAGACCCGTGGACCATGGCGTACAGCAAGAACCATAAAAAGAAGTTCTTCTACAACAAGACCACCAAGGACTCCACCTTCTCCATGCCCCCGAGCTCCGTCACCCCATTCCGGTACGCAGGCCTCCCAACCACGCCCTACGGCCCGGGGTCACGTGTGTCGGGTTCTCTCTGCACTCGTTCTCACGCCATGTATCGTCTTTTCTGCCCTCAGCGTGTGCCACTTTGAGCGTCTCTTCTGGGCGTGGGAGGAGGGGGTCATCGTTCACGACTCCCAGACGCGAGTGGACCCCGATAAACTGTCCAAGGATGAAGTGCTGGACTTTATTCACCAGAACTACCAGCCCTGAAGACCCGCAGCGTGGTTCTGGCTGGCCGAGACCTGGTGTGTTGAGACAGACTGCCCTGAGTCGACCACGAAGGATGGTTTGGGTCTGTGAGAGACTGTTTCTACATCCTGGACGACCGGGTTTCTCGGTCTATCTCATTTTCTCCAAGCTCAATATGAATTACGACGATGAAATGATGAAACACACAAAAAATATGCCTGCCATTGTAACCCATTAAGTCTAGCATGTCCTTCTTGTTCGATTTACAGTTTCCCCTCCATGCTGCGTGTTCACGGGCTTGTTTTTGTCAGGGATAGAGGCGATTAACTTACAATCGACTGATACAATTGTATAACTTATGGCTTCAACTATACACATAGAAATGTGTGGTGGCTCTTTTGCTCCGAGTCTTGTCCAATTTCCTTATCAAAGGGGTCATATTTTACTACTTTATTTTCTAAATTCTCTAAGCCTTACCCCAAATGTAGCTGCAACCAAAATGCAATAATCACAAAATATTCTGTATATATTTGGCAAGCTCATGATCACCTCTATCAGTGTACTCTCGGTGGCCTAATACCTGACCTGATATTTGACAGAGTGCTGGTTTTAACTTTTTTTTTAATCTTGCAACATGTTTGGGGTTCCGTTTTGTTCCTTTTTCATTGTTTTGAGGATTTGTTCTTTGTGTAAATGTATCTTTCAATATACACAGTAATAAACAGAAAGCCCCCCAAGTTTGCCCTTGATATACATTATTGCCAGGACACATTAAATCCATTTTCTTTTTTAAACTCGATGCCATTCGTGTGATTATTGTGTGGTATCATTAAAGTTATCGTAGATAGAAACTATGCACTGGATTTATATAGGCAGTTTCTTGAAAGAAAAAGAGTTGTACAAGCAGCTAGAAAACAACATGATAAAATGATAAGCTCTTGAGCTCAAGGCCACATCAAAGCCGTACCGGAGCCAAAGAGTCTTGATTGTGGAGCTATGGGTGGACTGGATTGTTACATTTAGACGCTATAATACTACTACACACACTACAATAGGATACCAATCAACCAATCAAATCACAAGCAGCTATGGTCATCATCACTTGAGCAAATGAAAAATATGAATTCAGTTTTGTTACATATAAGTCAGTGGGATGTCTTCATATATGTATATTATTATATTATATAGTGCCACTGTGGATCCTGGGGGGGTTGGCGGCGCCGATGTAGGGGTGTGTCTGTGTGGCGTGTGTTTACATAAAGGCCACGAGAGTTACACATGTGTATATATGACCCTGTATATCTGTCTGTGTGTATTTATGACCCTGTTCATAGCGGCTGCATATATGAACGCATGTATATGTGTGCCGCTGACCCCGTACTAGATACTATGTGTATATATGACCCTGTATATTGTAATAGATGTTCCTGTATTTACAGGGTCATATATACACATATATATATACAGGGTAATGTATACACAGACATATGCAGGGTAATCTATACCATGTATAATCTTCAGTCATATATTCGAATTTACATCAGAACGTATGTCTATGTAGGTATCACTTATGATGACCCCACAGCTTGAATGTCTAGCCAATTATGTTGACGTATGCAATGCAGAAAAGTATGATTCCGCAATAGTGTACGTCGTATATTGTGGTTTTGGGACCAGATAATCAACCACATCAGCGAAGTGCAACGATCCACATGGCGCAGTTTAATTTTGCAGGTCTGAAGTGACCCCCATCAAAAGTTACAACACAAACACTGCTGTAAAAATCACTGCTAAACATACGAAGTTCAGCTACGTCCGAATTGCACCAGTCTTTACTTTTGAATCACCTTTTATAAAACCAGACCATAAAGAAAAAAATATGGCCAAGTATAAAGACCTTCGAGACCAGACCATTGATAATTTTATCATTTAAACATGTATACAAGTGAAACATATAAGCTCCATCTACTCAAAACACAATACCTGAGAAGTTAATCATTTCGATCAAAAGCTCCACAGATTCAACTAAACGTTTTGTGGTTCCACCAACAGTAACCAAGCTCTCAATGAATAACTCTTATTGTGCATTCATCATGCCTTCAGTGTGCAATATTGTATACACAGTCCTCTATACTAACCATATGGTTGGCATCATGCCTTAATGTGTCTTGAATCGTCACACACACTAGTGTGATGTGGAATTCATATTTCAATTGCAATTAGGTGTTAAATGCATGCAGTATGTTAGATATATTTTATGAGTGAATTACCATACACAATGGCTTGGCCGGTAACACACACACACACACACACACACACACACAACACACACACACACACACACACACACACACACACACACAGCACACATCACACACACACCAAACACAAGGAGAATAGGTTACCATATGTAAATTCAGTTATTGTAACCTGGGCAGTCCTACCCATGTTGCTGAATTCTACAAGGCAACTATAGAACTTAACTTGGGTCCTCGTGGGCTCGGAGAGGTCTGGGAGAGCACTGAAATGAGTCTATTAGCAGGGCTATTATTTTGCCAGAATGCTCCACCAATGCTTCGCTCAGGTGTTGTCTGAAAAATCACAAAAAATTGTCCCGGGGCGGGTTGACCCCAATACACCCTATAAGGTTTGGCATTTACAGCAAACGTTACAGAATCCGATACACTGCATAATTTGTCCATCCAACCAGCCGCCACTGGCCTGTATAACATACATATCTAGCTATCCCAGAGTCATATTGTACCCCTATAGTTGATACTGTATACATTGTTCAGAGAATGCACCATGTATCTATCTTGGCAAACCTCATACATACAGTAATATGCACTGTTAATGTATACACGAAAAACATGCACACTAATGATAACATGTATAGACTGGTCATATAAACGATGTAGGACTGAAATATGTATGTCTATGTATATATCACTATGAATGACCAGGTACAAATATCTATATGTTACTGTGTTTAGTAAATGTATCACGATGAACTCATCTGATCGTCATGTCATACGGTCATCTCGCTTATCCGGGTCGGGTCGATATAACCGCAGCACTGAATTTCAAAGCCAGGGGCCCAGACTTCCATTTCTGCCAGGCCACATTGACCAGTCTGACGCCCGATCAGAGAGTTACAACCACAGCCAGTGTAAAAAAAAAAGCTAAACTAAATCCACCATTACCTGGGTCCGATCCGCAAGGTTTGGTCCCCACTGGTCGTGCCTTGTATACAATCCAGACCATACAGTACAGTATAGGGCCTCCTTACTAGATGCCCTGTAGACACTGTACCATTGACTTATTTCTAACATCAAAGCAGGCTGCTGGACTAATCCGAGCTCCATTTCTCGAACATGACTGAACCTTCTCACCCTATCCTTAGGGAGAAACGCCACCAAATTCTCCTGCAAAACGTATTTTTTTTCCACCAACAGTATACCACAGTGATCTAATGATTATCGGTCAGAGCGCATCAATCATGACCACTAGGTGAGGATCATTCAAACACTAACATTCACCGATACGATCTACAGAGATTTGCCTCTGCGGCTCAGCTCTCTTTTCGTCACAATGGTGGTAAATTGTTTAGAAATAGCATCTCTATTTTAAAGTTGGCAATCTAGTCGTACATCTACTACGCTTAACAACGTGTCCTGAGATACTTTGAAACCTTCACTTGGGCTAACGGACTCATTGTCCCACCCGGCAGTAGGTGAGCGAAACCGCCTCCTGCCCAAGATCAGGCCTCAGACTTCAGAGGTGCTAATCCCATACAAGGCCGCTTCACACTCGACACCATCCGATCCAAGTGAGTGCTGAAGGTCACAGGCACGATGAATGCCATCGAGACAATCATCTGCAAAGAGCAGTGCCGAACCTCACGACAACGTATTTGCAACCGCCCTCACCACCACGACGAGACCTTGATATCTGTCCTGAAAATAACAAACAGGCATTGGTGACAAAGTGCAGCCCTGGTGGAGAACACCCACTGGAATCGAGACTGACTGGCTGCCGAGAACCGACACAAGGGCGTGTTTAGTCGGATTCAGGAGATGCCTCAAAGTGTTCCTCTCAATGGTTCGACTACGGCTTCCTACTGAGTCCCATCCTACTGTACACAAGCTTGGATGGTTCCCCGTGTTCCCTCCTGAAGGTGCCAGGAGGATCTTCCAGAAACACTTTGATGTAGACCAAAGTCTTCTCTAATAGGAACTCCGAACTTCTGCCCAACCCAATGCTTAGCCAATCCAAACCCGGCATCGCTGCAGCCCTTCGAGCCATCTGTACCCCTATAGTGGATACCTGCAAACAGTTGTTCAGAGAATACACCAATGTTATCTATTTTGGCAAACCTCACAGTACAGTAATTGCACTGTTAAGTAAAATGAAAAACATTACACTAAGAAAATGTTTAGACTGTCTTCTGAGGGATGTAGGCTGATATAGGTAAAGTAGGTATAAAAAGCTAACCAGGCAAATATCTATTTGTTACTGTAATTTAGTAAAATGTTCAGATGAACTCATCTCATCTTCATCTCATCGTCATCCGCTTATCCCGGGTCGGGTCGCGGGCGTGCGGCACAGCTCCAAGCAGGGGGGCCCAAGACTTCCCTTTCCCGGGCCACATTGACCAGGCTCTGAACGGGGGATCCCGAGGCGTTCCCAGGCCAGTGTTGAGCTATAATCTCTCACCCTATTCCTGGGTCTTCCCCGAGGTCTCTCCCCCACTGGTCGTGCCCTGGGTATAACCTCCCAAGGGGTGGCGCCCAGTGGGGCATCCTTACCAGATGCGCCGAACCACCTCAACTGACTCCTTTCTAAGCAAAGGACGCAGCCGCTCTAATCGAGCTCCTCACGGATGACGAACTTCTCACCCTATCCCTAAGGGAGGAGCCAGCCACCCTCCTGGGGAAAACTAATCTTGGCCGCTGTGGAACCCGTGGTACTTTGTCCTTTCGGTCATCACCCATCCCGCCTCATGACCAGTAGGTGAGGATATGAACGAAGAGTGAACCGATAGAATCTAGAGCTTTGCCTTGCGGCTCAGCTTCTTTTTCGTCACAATGCGGATGTCGGTAACGTCCCCTGTTGCTGCCAATTTCTCCCGGCCAATCTCATTCTCGTACTGGTCACGTCGCGGAACAAGAAACCCCGAGGTTTACTTTGAACCCCTTCACTTGGGCTAAGGACGTAATTTCCCACCCCGGAGTAGGCCAATTCACCGGTTTCCTGCTAAGAGTCATGGCCTCAGATTTCAGAAGTGTGCTTGATCCTTCATCCCAGCCGCTTCACCACTTGGCCGCCATCCGATCCAGGTGAGTGTGAAGGTCACAGGCCGTATGATTGCATCAGGAACCAATCAACGCTGCAAAGAGCAGTGAACAAGATCCTCCAGACCACCGAACTGCAAAACCCCTCCCCCACCACGACTACGCCTTGGATATCCTGTCCATGAAATATACCAACAGGAGTTAAGGTTGTGACAAAGCAGCCCTTGGATTGGGTGGTAGCGAAACCACAGCCCACGGGAACTCGAGACTGACTGGCTGCTTGATGAACGGCCGAGAGCACCAGGAGGGCGTGTTAGTCGGATTCAGGGAGTTTCCTCATAAGTGTTGACCTCCCAAACTCAATGTATCGACTTGACCTCCGTCGCCTTAGTACCGAGTCTCATCCTTTACTGTACACAGCTTTGTGTGATGGGTTCCCGTTTCCCTCTGTAGTTTGGGGTGAGCTGCCGGGCGACCGTTTCGTCTTCCAGAAGACTTTGGTGTGCCGGACGCAGGATAGTCTCTTTCTCGTGATGCGACTCCTCTCAGAACTTCTCCACACCCGCGATGCTTAGCCTCCAAACCACGCGGCAAGCCTGGCTGCCAGCCCTTGAGAAGCCCGTCGGTTACCCTGCGAACTGCGTCAGGGAGGTCCTCCGGGATAACTTATCCCGAAAGGCCTCCTTCTTGCAGGTCAGACGGCTCTGCCCTGAAACCACCGGTGTGTTCCACGACTGTGGTCCGGAGGGGCTTACTCGCCCCTTAGGAACCTAAGACCCTTGATGGCCACAACTCACCCGCTGCAGCTTCTCAGCAATAGAGGCTTTTGAATACAGCCCACTCCGGCTCAGATGCCCCCAGACCTCCACAGAGGAATGCTCGCGATATGAGTGCTGCCGGAGGTGTTTGAGTTGAAGATCCCGAGGAACAGGGGCCTCCTCGCGAGGCCTTCCCAATTCACCCGCACTACCCGTTTGGGCCTTACCAGGTCCGTCCAGAATCTTTCCCCCATCCCTGATCGAGTGGTCGAAAACATGCCGCCTCACATCATGATGACACGATCACAAAATCGATCTTTCGATCTTTGGGCCTAGGTGATTCTTGCTGGGTACCTATGTACACTTACATTGAGAGCACCCTTATGTTCGAACATGGTGTTTGTATATGGCCACAGTTCATCGATCTGACGTAGCACAAAAGATCCGTTTTAGTAACAAGACGGACCCACTCCGCGGTTTAGAATCAGGGAGGCCGGTTCCTGCCCCACACGCCTCTCAAGGTGTCTCCATCCGTTGCCCAATATGGGCATTGAAGTATCCCAGTTAAAACTACGGATTTCCACTACTGGAGCCCATTACAGGACTCCATTCAGGTTCTCAAGAAGCCGAGTATTCGGGAACGGGCTGTTCGGTGCATACGGCACAAACAACAGTAGGAGTTTTCCTCTTGCACCACCCTTACGTAGGGAGGACGACCTCTCGGTCCCACCGGGGTAAATCCAACCCCACCGGCGCTCGCCGGGGATTTATGAGTATCACCACCTGCCCGGCGCCTCACGCCTCTGGCAACTCCAGAGAGGAATAGAGTTCAACCCCTGATCCAGGAGGTACTTGAGTGTAACAGAGCTGGAGACTGTGTCCGTAGAGGTAAGGCCCCCACCAGATCTAACTGTACCACTCCCACTCCGTCACAAGCTCCTGCTTCCTCTTTCCCCCAGTGATATTGTGTACGCTTCCACGTCCCAGCTGCTGCGGCTCAGGTCTGGTCCCGTCGGGATCCCCTGATCCTTTCACGTCTCGACCCGGAGCACTTTGTCAGCTGGCGCACCCGACCCCGCGGGTCTCCTTGCATCTTGCATGGTTGGCTCTGGTGGGCCGGCTGTGCCCCGCGTCCTCGGGGTCTTCGTCGTGGCAACCCCGGCACCAGGGCGCTCGTCCAACGGGCCCTCCGTCTGGGACTGGCTCCAGACGGGGCCACGGGGTTGTTCCTGGCATTGAGGGTCTCTCATCGCTTCATTGATTGTTTCCGATTGGAGGTCTAGGTGAACCATTCTTAGTCTGGGCCCCTCTCCTAAGATCACTCTGCCATGAGAGACCCTACCAGGAGCACAAGGCTCCAGACAACACAGCTCTCAGGTTCACTAGGGACGGTGAAAACTGCTCCACCACCGATAAGTGATGGTTCCAGGAAGGTCAGCTGAACTGCGCAGCATAAAGCTTTTCCGTAGGCCACACAACAAAAGGAGACTATAAATGAGGTGAAAACAAATCTACATTAAGTCAGTTCTGTATCCCACCGCCGGTCCTGATTCAGCCAGAAGAACACTCTACAACACAGAGGCTCCCTGAGCTGGTTAAACAGTGTGTTGCGCAGTTGAGTTTACACGGTGAGAGGTGATTAGGACGTTATGGTAATTGAGTTAGTTGGGCGTTTGGAAGGTCGCTGTTCTTAGGTGAACCAGTGTGCTAAACGATTGGGAATTTGCGCTAAGATTATGCAAAATCATGATGATTAAATGTCTATGCATGAAAAAAGTGGAATTGTTTTAGCAGTCTGGAGTCTTGTAGTTGATACATGAGCTTCAAGTTTTCAGAATTGTGTGCAAAGTGAATTTTTTTGTGGATACACAAAATACAATCGAGAAAAGCTGTAAGGGCAATTATACAATTGAATTGAAGTGAACCAGTACCAGCGTCGGCCAGTAGAGGGAAACCTCGGCTCGTCAGATCTACTATCAAATACTTAAATACGACAATCTCAGTTTACCATTCTCCCTTTACCTACAGAAACGTACCTCAATCTTAACAAATAAAATAATCGTACTTATATATTATACTATATACTAAGATAATCATATCGACACAACTATCAAATGCTACCTTCTCATAGGACTGCATATCAAAACAGAAAACAAATGATCGAACAACAACAAATCAAACCAAATTGCCAAAACATGCAAGATTAAAATAATTAATAGTATGGCATACACTAATATTCATACTTATGTGTGAACACGTTTCTAAAAAACATTTAGGCTCATGATTTTGTCGAACGTATCCATGCACCAAATAACAGTTTGAACAGAGAAGATCTGTTGTGTAGGTCCCCCTGAAAAGCTGTGCCACATATCATATTATAAATAAAGAGTGTGATCGTTGCGAGCATTTTGTGCAGTAATAATAATATCTCTGAGGCTTCTAATTCAAAGTTGAAATCTCATCTTTTGTGAATTGAGGTGTTTTGGGAAATTGTTGAGCCTGTAAGAAAGAACAAATGTCCTATAACTTCAATCAATCATCTTTTATTGGATAACTTGGTGGAGAATGCATTAAAGAAGAGTTAGAGGTTTAGGACTTTGAGTAAAAGTTGTTTGCTTGTAGGAGTTGTGACTTACTAGCTACTGTTCTGAGTTATTCAGAAAAGGATGCAATCATGAGGTGTTTGTGTCCAGCAATTTGGTGTTCAATTGACCAAAGAACAGCAGTAACCACAAAGAAAGAGGAGACAAAGACACAAGAAGTGGTGAGATGAAGAGGAAAGTATAAGCTTTCATTGCACCTGGAGAGTGGCAATGATTCATGAGAGCATCCGAAATGGTCACAACATGGACTGGTGTGCTCTTACCTTTAGCTTGGTTAAGCATATCTCAGTGTTGAATGAGTGCCGCACATGTGAGAGCTAATTTGGGTTGGTTCGTTATTTAGTACATCAGAAAAGACCTTCACCAGGTGGTTTAAAAATGTTTTTCTTAATTACTTATTAGAGACATTTCCTTCTTACTCTTGACACAGTTGGTTGACAGGCGGGGA
>OLKM01000424.1:38641-141141 GCA_900291075.1 Melanogrammus aeglefinus
CAACAATCAAAAAAGAGAATAATAAATGAGGTGAAACAAATCTCATGTAAATTTCAGATCTGATATCGCCACCGCCGTCCTGTCAGGCCATGATGTACCACATCCCCTACACAAACACCAGATGCTCCCCTGAGGGTGAGGTTAAAGTGTTTTTGCCAGTTTGAGTTTTAAACAAGGTGAGAGGTGAGTTAAGACTTATTGTATTAGTTGATTGCCGTTTTGAATATGTCGCTGTTCCAGGTGCAACCAAGTGTGCGTAAACGATGAGCAATCTCATGTGCTTAGAGTCATAAGATCGGATTTTCAATATCTACTACATGCATGAAAGTAAGGATTGTTTTAACAGTCTGGAAGCTTGTAGTTGGATACATGAGCATTCAAAGTTTTCAGAATTGTGTGGCACAGTGAATTTTATCTGGTGAGATACACTAAAAGTATCCCACATCCATGCGAAAAGCTGTAAGGGCATCATTAATACATATTGGACACTTGAAGTGAACACCAGTACCAGCGTCCGTCCAGTAGAGCGGACGACTCGCGGCTTCGTCAGATCTACTGATATCACAATACTTCAAATACGACAATCTCAGTTATACCCATCTCTCTTTACCTACAAAACAGTACTCAATCTTAACCAATAAAATGAATCGTACTTATATATTATACTATAATACTAAGATAATCATATCGACACAACTATCAAATGCTACCTTCTCATAGGACTGCATATCAAAACAGAAAACAAATGATCGAACAACAACAAATCAAACCAAATTGCCAAAACATGCAAGATTAAATAATTAATAGTAGGCTACACAATATTCATACTTATGGCTGTGACACGTTTCTAAAACATTTAAGCTCATGTTTTTTCGAACGTATTCCTGCACCAATAACAGTTTGAACAGAGTAAGATCTGTTTAGGTTCCCCTGAAAAGCTGCCACATCATATTAAATAAGGAGTGTGATCGTGCGAGGCATCTTGTGCAGTAATAATAATATCTTGAGGCTTCTATTCAAATGTTGAAATCTCATCTTTTGTGAATGAGGTGTTTGGGAAATTGTTGAGCCTGTAAGAAAGAACAAAATGTCCTATAACTTCAATCAATCATCTTTTATGGAAAACTTGGTGGAAAATGCCATAAAAGAGAGTTCAGAGGTTAGACTTTGAGTAAAAGTGTTTGCTGTAGGAGTTGTGACTACTAGCCTACTGTCTGAGTTATTCAGGAAAGGGATGCAATCATTGAGTGTTTGTGTCCAGCAATTATTTGTGTCAATTGACAAAGAACAGCAGTACCCCAAAGAGAGGAGGAGACAAAGACAAGGAAGTGTGAGATGAAGAGAAAATATAAAGCTTATTGCCACTGGGAAGTGGCCATGATTCATGAGAGATGAATGCTCCCAACATTGACTGTGTGCTCTTACCTTTAAGCTTGGTAGCCATCAGTGTTGAATGAGGCCGACAAGTGAGAGCTAATTGGGTTGGTTCGTATTAGTACATCAAAAGACGTCACCAGGTGGTTTAAAATGTTTCTAATTACTTATTAGGACATTCCTTTACTCTGACACAGGGTGACAGGCGGGGAGATTATGGGGATGGAACAAATGAAACATATGAGTATATATATACATATATATATACATATATATGTATATATGTATAAATGTACACATTAGAGGTTTATTTGATACAATCGTTATATAGATCCTAATCATTTTGATATAAGAGCATTGAGACACGGGTCACATATTCCATTTCCAAACAAATCCTACATAATATAATATGAATATATACATTATAACAAAAGCTGTCACTCTTAACATTAGGATAATACACCTCTGAAACAAGGGGGATCAAATATTCATAGTTTATTTTACAATAAATGATAGGTTGTATTTTCAACTGTGATTAATTTGGTTTGAAATAAGAAAGAAGATTGCAAGACAATAGGAATGATCGAAAAAAGTATTCTGAATTCATGTCATTCATTCATCTTTTGCAAAGACGCCCAATGCAGGGGTCCTGTGTCTCTGTCCTCTATCGGCTCAGCCTGGGAGAAGGACTCATCCCTGGGGCTGGTAAACACCCCAATACTAGTTTAAGATAAGTTATATGCTCATCATGAAAATGGAGCATTACAAACAAATAATACAAAGAGCACAGTCTTTATGGAGGCCGTAGATGGTGCCACATGTATCACCTGTACCGTATCAGCTGTAGGGGAGCCCCCGCCTGAAGGCTGTAGATGGCATCCCCTGTATCACCTGTACCAGTATCCCCTGAATCACCTGTACCAGTATCCCCTGTATCACCTGTACCAGTATCAGCTGTAGGGGAGCCCCCACCTGAAGGCTGTAGATGGCATCCCCTGTATCCCCTGTATCACCTGTACCAGTATCACCTGTAGGGGAGCCCCCACCTGAAGGCTGTAGATGGCATCCCCTGTATCCCCTGTATCACCTGTATCACCTGTATCACCTGTACCAGTATCACCTGTAGGGGAGCCCCCACCTGAAGGCTGTATGGTGTGTGACGGTCCTGATGAAGGCACTGGATACTAACTGTCTACAGAAACTACCGACTGGATCGTAGAGAACTCCACTGACTCCAATGAAATCTGGGACTGTTGCAATTTCTTCATTAATTATAGTTCTGGATCCATGTTGCTAAGATAAACAGAACATACTCTGAGCCAGAGTCGAAGACTCATTATGTATGGTGGATTATGGAATCAAAATGACTTAATAAATAATAAATGAAATGTTAATCTTAATGCTTTCTATCTAACCAAAGCCCATTCAAAATAATTGATCACATGAGAAGGTGTAGTAGTAGTGACAACATAGTCCTTTGTCATAGTGATATTATAATACACAGTACTTGAAGTAATTATTGGAATGGAGATGAAGTAAACAGAGATGAAGTGAACAGCAAACAAGGCGACCTGATAATGACATCCCATCACATGTTGTAGATGAACTGCTGAGTGTATTGATTGCATTGGCATCCAGTAGTTCCTCGCTCCATTGGACTGTTGAGTGGACTGCATGGATATTGTGGAGAGGCATGGCACGGTACAGAGGTGTGTGGGAGCGCAGGAGACCCATGTTGTCGGCCTTCTTTCACAAGTGGTGAAGCTGGAACATTGAATGGTTGAATGGAATGAACCGACATTTTCCATTGGATGCAGAACTTGGACACTTGTTTTATAGCGGTTAGCTCTTCCAGGACTCGATTCATCTCGAAGTCAAACAGAACAAAATGGAACTCAACGACAGAACAAGAGATTGTATGTTAGCGCTGATCTCAGCACATTTCTTTTTAGCTGAATGAAAAAACATGTTTTGTGCTGGCCAACGCTTGGTATTATGCATCCCCAGACTGCCAAGGGATACCTTTTACTGCACTTTCAAACAAATTCAGATTATATGTAATGAAAAAAGTATGCCTCTTCATATTATTTGGTGGTATACTTTCAATTCTCTCTCTACCCCCCAGACAGACACGCACACACACACACACACACACACACACACACACACACACACACACACACACACACACACACACACACACACACACACACACACACACACACACACACACACACACACACACACACACACAAACACAAACACAAGCAATTAAAATTGAATGATCTCACTGAAAAAGTAGCTCTAGTTAAAAGCCACACATTATGGTGAAACAATAAAGCACACCTTCTTAGTGGGAATAGGTTTCTCTTCCCTTCCTTGTTTTAAGATCATGTTCATTTTGCCAAAAAAGAGGTGTGTGTGTGTGTGTGTGTGTGTGTGTGTGTGTGTGTGTGTGTGTGTGTGTGTGCGTGCGTGCGTGCGTGCGTGCGTGCGTGCGTGCGTGCGTGCGTGCGTGCGTGCGTGCGTGCGTGCGTGCGTGTGTGTGTGTGTGTATGTTTGATGTGGGAACACAAAATTACGTCCAAAGCATCAACATGTGAAAATGATTGCTTTTATTTTCTTGACATCTGGCCCAGACAGCGGTGATCCAGAGGGCCTGGGTGGCTGTCCGCGTCTCGCCTTAAGGCCACACTGGGGCCCTTAACCTGACATACTGGGACCCTCATGTGCTGCAGGGTACGATGTGAGAGTATGAAGAGAGAGGGCAGAAGAGAGCGCAAAAGGGCCCCACATTGACCCCACCATGACCCCGCCTGACCCCGCCATGACCCCACCTGACCCCACCATGACCCCGCCATGACCCCCCCATGACCCCACCCCATGACCCCACCCATGACCCCACCATGACCCCCGCCTGACCCCACCTGACCCCATCATGACCCCACCATGACCCCACCATGACCCCACCATGACCCCACCATGACCCCACCATGACCCCGCCTGACCCCACCTGACCCCACCATGACCCCACCATGACCCCGCCTGACCCCACCATGACCCCACCATGACCCCGCCTGACCCCGCCTGACCCCACCATGACCCCACCATGACCCCGCCTGACCCCAGCCGACCCCAGTGAACGTGTCCCTTTACGACTCCAGCTAAGTGTGTGAGACAGTCTCCTATGACGGGGCATTTTATTACCCTCTACCACCCCAAAAGAAGAAGGGAGGTCTTCAGATTAATTCCATTTAATTTATAACTTCCATTTTTCTCGTATTTTTTGTCTTCTGCCGTTTCTATCCTTGGGCATTTGCCTTATATGTGTGCCTTTGAAAGCACCTTAACATATTGCAGTTATGTAGCCACTACAGTTCTCAACAAGGGGACACAGTGTGTCTCCCCAATGAAAGACAGCTGAGGAAGGAAATCAATAAACTCTCCATGGTCGTGTGGGCGCCATGGCGACGTATGCTGTGAGAGTCCTCTGCCGTCTCCCCGTGTGAGGAGATTACTATGCAGCTGGCTCCCTGATGCCTCCTCGAGCCGCTGGTAGCGGGGTGCACATGGCCCTGCGCACCCCGTCTGTAAACTTCAACACGTGCAGACAAAGGCTCACATGTTGTCCTGGTTATTACCAGAACATAAATTAGAACTGTATATGTATATACTTAATAAAATACATTAATAAAGTGTTCAATGCAACGCTTGTTGCGCATTGTGTCCAGGCAAACAATAATATATATAATAACAAAGATACACACATACAAACACACACACACACAGAGTTAGGTATGCAAATAAACATGCAGGCACACACACACACACACACACACAAACACACACACACGTACACACACATACAAAGACACACATACTGATCTCTTCCAGTCAGCTTTCCGCTGAAGAGGTTTCAAATAATGTCCTCCACGGTACTGTAGTAGAGACCCAGTCTCCCACCAGCCCTTAACCTTCATGTTAACCATGAGCGCACCCCACCTCCACCTCCATGAGCGCACACTGGCGCTCTCCAGAGCGTAATCTGCATGGATGCAGCTGGCGCTGTTGTCTCAGGAGATAGCCCAGCAGCCACACAACCAAGCTCTTCATTCTGCAGCCTTGAACTCTGGCTTTCTGATAGATGCAGCCTCGTATTTGGGCCTCAAAGTCAGAGGCAGACCTGACCAACACTATTGTGTGGGGTGAAAGGGTTTGTAGAAGTGTGTGTGTGCATGTGTGTGTGCTGTGTGTGTGTGTGTGTGTGTGTGTGTGTGTGTGTGTGTGTGTGTGTGTGTGTGTGTGTGTGTGTGTGTGTGTGTGTGTGTGTGTGTGTGTGTGTATCTTTTTATACTGACTTATAAGCTGGTCTCAGTGGCTGGAGAAGAAGAGATATGTCTCAAAGTCACCATCAATCAAGAGTATAACATATGTTTTAATAAAATAATAGTGACTTCATGTATATCACTTTTAAGAAGCAACAGATCATAATTCCACTTTTCAGCTCATTTAGTATTTTTTATTATTCACATATTAAATGTATTCAATGATAACAAACCTCCTCTATAGTGGTTTAATTGGTCACAATGGGTTGGTGACCTTTCAACCAGTTCTAGATATGATAGAAGGTTCCTTCCCCCTCGCTTCCTGTTCGGTCGGCTTTTCAGTTTGGAACCATCAAACCAAATCCCCTTCCTCCTCTGTCTTTAACATGAATGCGTACACTGATAATCAGAATGCTCCTGTTATGATATCGACGGCTATGCTCAATTTATCTTCATGTGGAAGCTCCTTCCTGTACTCTTAATTAGTATTCACTTAAAACAAATATTGCTGTCAATTCCTATCTGTAACATTTTTGCATTTTTTCCTTCCCTGAAGTTCATCTGACAAAATGTAAATGTTATGCTTGAATCAGGTTCAGGACAATATGAAAGCCAAACTAACAACTAGAAGAAGAACTTTTCAGGAACCAAAGAGGCCCGGACAAGGGAGCGCTTTGTCTCAAAACACAGACAACCTTTAGGAGAGTCACTCTGCTCCGGACCTCACACACACACACACACACACACACACACACACACACACACACACACACACACACACACACACACACACACACACACACACACACACACACACACACACACACACACACACACACACACACACACACACACACACACAAACACGGAGACAGCAAGACACACACACACACACACACACACACACACACACAACACACACACACACACACACACACACACACACACACACACACACACACACACACACACACACACACACACACACACACGCGTAGACACACACACACACTCAAACAAACACACACACACACACACACACACTGACACACACAAACACACAAAAACAGATACACATAGACACCACACACACACACACACACACACACACACACACACACACACACACACACACACGCATGCACAGAAGCATGCACGTATCAAATGCTACATTTGAAATAAGTTTGAGATACCCCGCTAACGCCTAGTATCTGGACTGAATGAGGCATGGTCAGAAATCAAGGGCCACAGAAACATTGTTTAAATCAAGGCTAAGAAGTGGGGCGACGCAGTGAAAAGGCTCTCCAGCAGAGTTGGGCTATTAAAATGAAGCAGAGCGAGGAGATAAATAACCACATTCTCTCTGTTGGTATGCTGAGGCCCTGATTGAATAGTGAAGGGTCTGTTGGTTCAAGACTTGACTTTCAGAACAAGGAGGAACTGTTCTAGTATGCAAAGAAATGCAAACTGTAAAAGCAAAGAGAGAGGGATAACAAGAGGAGGCAGAATAAACAGAATGAAAGTACATATAGGATATTTTCATGCATAAATCCCTTATTTTACTTGTAAAAGGAAGAAAGTGACATCTGAGTTTCATAACTAACCTTACTTTTGGCGCATTCACATCGCTGGAAATTATGGGGAAAACATTTCGCAACGTCGGAAAGTTTGCGTGAACAACACCTCATGACGCTGTTATGATTCTACTTCCGTTCGGCAACTCGGGCCAAATTTTGATGACAGAGTTGGCCAGTTGGTTATGTGTGGTATACATCCACCTTTTTTTACTTATCCATGACCCTGGGACCTGGTTTCAGAAAAGTGTGTTTTCGGGATCCGTCTTGATGGTCGGCCAAAATGCACAAGACGTATTAGTTTTCACCAAAAAATCAGTTCCATGTGGATGGGGAGACTAGACTCTAGACTCTTCAGAACTCTTAATGAACCATTTTCATTTCAATGCATGTATCAGAAACAAACACAACGCAATATATTAGCTTTGGCTATCTGATAAAAAATACATTACAAAACTTAATTTCAGTTAATTAAAACACAAAGACACAGGGAAATGTGCAGCCTTATGAAAGGCTCTGATGGACTCATACACATAAATGACACCATTCATTTTAGGCTTTATTTGACTTCCACCTCAATCATATTTTCCACGTAGCTGTTTCAGAGGATATGCAAGGATCTTGTTTGTGGACTTCAGCTCCGCCTTCAACACCACCATCCCAGCCCAGCTGCAGCACAAGCTCCAGGTACCTGACTCCAGGTGGATCACCAACTTCCTGTCCGACAGGAAGCAGTATGTGAAGTGTGACACCCGGACCACCAACTCCGGCCCCGCCCCACGGCTGCGTCCTTTCTCCCCTCCTCTTCTTCCTGAACACAAACAGCTGCCCCTCCAGTCATCAGTCAGTCAGACGCAGCCTCCTCACTGGGCTCACCTCTGGTGGGCATGAGTCTGCCTACAGGTGGGAGGTGGACCATCTGGTCCTGGAGCGGTCAGAACAACCTGGAGCTCAAAGCTCTAAAAACACTAGGGATGGCTGTGGACTTCAGGAAGAACCCAGTCCCATCCACCGCCGTCACCCTGTTTGACGCCCTGGTCCCCCTCACCACTGAGGCCCCGGGCCCCTGACCGCTCGGGCCCCGGGCCCCTGACCACCCGGGCCCCGAGCCCCTGACCACCCCTGACCGGGCCCCGGGCCCCTGACCGCCCAGGCCCCGGGCCCCTGACCGCCCGGGCCCCGGTACCCTGACCGCCCGGGCCCCTGACCGCCTGGGCGCCGGGCTCCTGACCACCCTGGCCCCGGGCCCCCTCACCACCAAGGCCCCGGGCCCCTGACCATCCAGGCCCCGGTCCCCTCACCAGCCCAGGCCCCGGGCCCCTCCCAGGGGGAGGGGTCAAAGGGTTGAGATACTGGCTGTAATTACATTACATTCATATTGGCTTGGGGAAATGCTGAGCTTTCTATGTGTGTTACTTTGCTTTATAAAATGTTTTAGTATGAACATTTACCTTACCTACCTTTGTATTTTATTGCATGTGGTTTAACCCTTGATGGTTGATAGTGAACACTGTGATAGAAGAACACTGTTTTACATGTGGACACCTGCTCTGATGACTACTGAGCTCTTTGAAAATCTGCATTACAACCTGGACAGCCACAGGCTGGATAGACTGATAAATAGGACATGTCAGTAAGTATATATTTAGATTTCCAGGAAGTAATGGCCCCAATGTTAGCTACCCCTCGTGTTTGTT
This sequence comes from Melanogrammus aeglefinus, assembly GCA_900291075.1. Taxonomy (NCBI): domain Eukaryota; kingdom Metazoa; phylum Chordata; class Actinopteri; order Gadiformes; family Gadidae; genus Melanogrammus; species Melanogrammus aeglefinus. Next base: position 47,612 of record OLKM01000424.1, read on the forward strand.
CAGTCTTGCTTTAATAAGTTCAGTGTTGTGTGAAGTGAATGCATAATGCCACCTTAGGGGGAAAAGGACAAATCTAAACACAAGTAGACTGTGTCTTTTTTTAAATAATGAACTATTCTGGGCAAAATGTCTCCCTAGGATCCCGGAGACCTTAAGACAGTGTTTTGTTGCTAAAGGACAGTGTGAGAGTAATGACTCTCACACCACTCTGCTGTGCTGAATAATTAACTATACACAATGCAAATGTTAATTAAGCTGCTCCAACCGAAAACGTGCACTTGTTAGGGGTCCTGCGAAATCCCTAGGAACCCTATTGTATATGTTAGTTATTGTTATATCATTCTTCCTGCCGTATCTCGTATAAATTAGCAGGCTTTTAGAAATCGAAAAATTAGTTAGGGAGGCAAAGAACCAGCCAGAATTAACCATAGACGGCGCTATATTAAGCAAAATGTAAACAAGCTGCCATTTCCGCTAGCATAGTGCAAAATGCATGAAGCTGTGTATGCATGCAACATTTGTCATAAGTCATTTTCATGGTGCAACTTGAATGGTCAGATCATTTCAATTTCATGCAAAGGCCACAACTCGAGCAAACACCAACAAACTAACTGCTTTGGGGCCGGAGGTGGTAAAAGGACAACATGGTCTTACATTCATAGCAATTAATGGCCAAAGATGGTGGAGAAGATATACAACTTAAATTGAAATCGTTCATTAATCCCCCAATGTTTAAAAAGCTATACATCTAAGTCAAAGCCATGTGGGCTCGGCTGTTGAAAATATGGCTACTAAGAGCAGATTCTGTAGCATCCATGCCAAATTTCAAGTATATGTCTGAATTGAATAATTGCATGCATTGGTTTGAAGTTTGCCCATCCAAATTGAGGCATCCCGCCAATCCAGGCTTAGTCTTAAAGGGGTACACACATCATTTCTCGAAAGTCTGTTTTTGAGGGGGAATTTCGATACTGTATACTTAAAAACCAGTAATCTATGAATCAAAATCGTCAAATCATATAGTGGATTATCAGTCTAAATGGTTGGGGATTCTTTTGATATGTTTACTTCCGGTAAAACCATGAGGCATACAAACACCATTTCACCATACCTACCAAGCTCACCATACCGCCACATATGGAGACTTCTCCTTCTCAAAATATACTGTCATCTGCCGTTGGCATTACACATGTCAATTGTAGTATAGTGGTACAGCGTTGGCCAAATGACCATGGGGTTGCATGGTTCGACTCTGACCTCAAACTAAACTTTTTGTGAGGCATGGGATAGGAGGTCAGAAGAAGACATGCAGTGTGATAGGAGGTCAGAAGAAGGGCTGCAGTGTGATAGGACGAGGTCAGAAGAGGGGCTGCAGTGTGATAGGACGAGGTCAGAAGAAGGGAACAAAGGTGGAGAGCGTATACCTATATACCTCTATCTACTATTTATAGTCTAAACCATAAACCTCACCAGTACAGCTGTGCTAACATTACCTAACTCTTGCATTTCTTTTCTCACTACCACAAAGTGTGTGGAACCGTTAAACATAACAACAGAGTAACAAGTAACAAGAGGAAGCTTGGAAACCAAAGAACCCCTTGTATAGAGCGCCTCATCCCCCTGACTTCATATCTGGTCTGCAGAACAGAGATATGGTCAGAAAGTCTTCAGCCTCATGGCAGCAGATGCTGCAATGTGTGCTTCATTAATATAATATTAAACACATTTGAATGAAAGCGCTTTCTCTTCCTGGAACTGACGAGGCGAGAAGGAGCCTCCAAGAGTTTTGTCACAAAGATCCGCTTAAGCATCAACAAAAACAACCCAATCATTCCAGTAATATTCACGCTTTGATGTCAAAGGCAGCATAGGGAACAAAATGGACCTGTTTAGTGTTTGGCTTGTACTGGTCTCAATTAACCCGGGTCTCTCTCTGAGTCTAGTCTCTCTGGGTCTAGTCTCTCTCTTGGGCTCTCTCTGGGTCTAGTGTCTCTCTGGGTCTAATATCTCTGGGTCTGGTCTCTCTCTGGGCCTAGTGTCCCTCTGGGTCTAGTCTTTCTCTGGGTCTAGTGTCTCTCTGGGTCAAGTCTCTCTGGGGCAATTGCTCTGTCGCTAGCTGGGCATACGCTGAAGTGACGACCGTTAACTAATTAGCATAGGAATCTGAGCATGCGCATTCGGTCGAAAATACAGATTAGCATATCCTCGCACTTCAGAGATTTCCCGCGTCGAACGCTTGACTAGTACACCACTACATGGACACAAACTCTGATCCTTCATTCAAACTCTTTACGACCCTTTTCAATAATGCAAAGCAGAAAAACGGAAGTTGATGTCGAAGAAGCATCTAGTTAAGCTCTTGTTGGCCAAGAAACGCTAGTTGTAAGTCTAAATCCAATACATTTCGAATTCTATTCGCGCCTTGATGTTTTATCTATCGGAACTCTGAAGAGTGAAGGAGACTTTCCCTCGATTGTTGCCGCAAACGGCAACAATCTCTTTCTCCTCCATGTCGTGGTTCAATCTTGACTTCAGATTGATGTGGAAGGACCAGAGACGTCCGAAAACCCGACGCAGACATTAAGATTCATGATGTCATCCGGAGGCGCATACAGCTTTTGGCTGTTATATGATATATTATACAGATAGATATAGACCTCCAGGACCCCCCCGCCGGAGCACCCGGAGTGTTCCAGATTAGAATATTTTATAGAACAGATGATTACATTTACATTTACATTTAGGGCATTAAGCAGACGCTTTTATCCAAAGCGACTTACAATAAGTACATTTGTCATAAGAAGTGCAACAATATATCGCTGTCGGTAAAGAAAGGATGCTCATAGAACCAAGTGCAAGTACAACAATTGCTAGGCTAAACAATTCCCTGTGTTACAGCAATGATAGCAGCTACTGCAGTTGCTACACCGTTAAGTACTATAATACAATACAACACAATGCAATACAATACAGTGTTCAATGGTGGACAGATGGTGGAGGGTGGCTATGCAGAGTCGAGGTGGACTCTGAACAGGTGAGTCTTGAGTCTTTTTCGGAAGATAGCGAGCGACTCTGCGGTCCTGAGGAAGGCAGGGAGCTCGTTCCACTACTGAGGTCCCAGAACCGAGAAAAGTTCGGACTTTGCTGAACGACCTTTGCTAGCTCTTAGCGATGGCGGTACCAGATGTCCAGCTGAGGAAGTTGAGCGGAGGGATGGAGCTGGGGTGTGTGGCTTTAGCAATGCTTGGAGGTAGGCAGGGGCAGTTCCATCGACTGCCTTGTATGCCAGTACCATCGTCTTAAATTTGATGCGAGCTACTACAGGGAGCCAGTGGAGGTCCCGGAAGAGGGGGGTCACATGGTAAAACTTCGGTAGGTTGAACACGAGGCGCGCTGCCGCATTCTGGAAGCGCTGCAAAGGTTTAATCGCAGAGGCAGGAAGTCCAGCCAGGAGTGAGTTGCAATAGCCGAGGCGGGATATGACCAGTGATTGGACTAGAAGCTGAGCTGTTTCCCTTGTGAGGAAGGGCCGGATTCTGCGGATGTTGTTAAGTGCAAATCTGCAGGATCGGGCCACCGCAGTGATGTTTGTGGTGCAGCATAACTGATTGTCGAATACCACACCGAGGTTTCAGGCAGTTGGAGAAGGAGATACAGTGATGTTCTCAACGGTGACCAGTAAGTCCATGTGTGGGCAATCTTGCCTAGGGATTAGGAGGAGCTCGGTTTTGTTGAGGTTAAGTGCTGACGTCCGCCAGACATTCCGATATGCGTGTTGCAATCAGGGCTTTATCAGATGAGGGGAAAGAGAGAAATAGCTGAGTGTCGTCAGCATAGCAGTGATAGGAAAAGCCGTGTGATGCAATTACAGAGCCCAGAGATCTGTGCCGTGTTCCAATACCCGTACTGTCCGTACTTACTAGCCAAAATTTGAGTACACAGTACGTTCCAATTCAGATCCGGCGAAAAGAAGTACATTCCATGTCACTTGATAGGTGCGGTTCATCAGGTAGGATGTGAACCAGGAAAGAGCAGATTCAGCGATGCCAAGTTCAGCAAGAGTGGCAAGGAGGATCTGGTGGTTCACCGTGTCAAATGCTGCGGACAGGTCGAGGAGAATGAGAACCGATGAGAGGGATGAGGCTCTGGCAGCACGGAGGAGACTCAGTCACTGCAAGGAGAGCCGTCTCAGTGGAGTGTGCCTTCTTGAAGCCGGACTGGTGAGGGTCAAGAGTACTCGATTTGGAACAGCATTGCATCTGAAAAAATAGTGTACTCAAGTGAGTACGGATAGTGCAGAAAGTGTACTTCCTTTAAGTATACTCATGGAAGTACGGGTATTGGAACACGGCACTGGTATAGAGGGAGAACAGAAGAGGCCCTAGTACAGAGCCTTGAGGGACCCCAGTTTCAAGCGGGCAACGTTTGAACAAGGAGCCATTCCATGTCACTTGATAGGTGTGGTTTATCAGGTAGGATGTGAACCAGGAAAGAGCAGATTCAGCGATGCCAAGTTCAGCAAGAGTGGCAAGGAGGATATGGTGGTTTACCGTGTCAAATGCTGCGGACAGGTCGAGGAGAATGAGAACCGATGAGAGGGATGAGGCTCTGGCAGCACGGAGGGACTCAGTCACTGCAAGGAGAGCCGTCTCAGTGGAGTGTGCCTTCTTGAAGCCGGACTGGTGAGGGTCAAGCAGGTTGTTAGATGAGAGAAAGGAGGACAGTTGATTAGCAATGGCACGTTCCAGTGTTTTAGAGAGGAATGAAAGAAGAGATACCGGTCTGTAGTTCTGGATGTCGGTGGTATTAAGAGTTGGTTTTTTGAGGAGCGGCATTATTCTGGCAGTCTTGAAAGATCCTGGAACAATGCCTGAAGTGAGGGAGGAGTTGATAAGTGAGGTGAGAAATGGCAGGATGTCACTTGAGACATCCTGGAGGAGAGAGGAGGGGATAGCGTCAAGGGGGCAGGTGGTGGCATGGTTAGATGTTATTATTCTGTTGACCTCGTCAGAGGTGAGAGGGCTAAATTGGGTAAAGACGGAGGAGGAGGGGATTGGAGGAGGGAGGATGGAGGCAGGGATGAAAGAGGAGCTGATGTCCTTCACTTTCTGGGTAAAGTAGGTAACAAAGTCATCAGCAGTGAGGCAGGAAGGAGGTGGGGGTGAGGGAGGGTCGAAAACAGGGAAAACAGTTTCCTGGGGTTTGAGGCGGAGGAGTTGATTTTGGTCAGGTAGAAGGCAGATTTGGTTGTTGACACACTAGAGGTGAAATCAGAAAGAAGGAAAAGATAGTGGGATAGATCATTAGGACAGTCTGATCTCTTCCATTTCCTCTCAGCTGCCCGCAACTTTGTTCTACAAGATGATATTATGAATCCTAAACGACTGCTTCAATTTTTCTGGAGTCTTTGGTACTTCCACAACACGTAGAGACAAGCCATGTTTGAGAATGAATTGGCGCTCACAAGAGGAAGCCTCTCTCAAACTCAGGCGACAACACGAACGTGATATTTTTGGTGCGAACGCAGCCAATCAGGAACAAGTCAAGTCAAGTTTATTTATATAGCACATTTTAAAACAACAGTAGTTGAACAAAGTGCTGTACACAAATACAATATAAAAACAAAACAAAAAACAAGAAGGCTTAAAATTGCATGTGAGCAACCAACAATGAATAAGATCTTAATCTGTATTAAACGCTAATGTAAAAAAGTGAGTCTTTAGTTCCGTTTTGAACTGGTCGATAGACTGGGCAGTTCTCAGACTTAGGGGGAGACTGTTCCAAAGATTAGGAGCGGCCACAGCGAAGGCTCTGTTGCCTTTTGTTTTTTGTCTGCACCTAGGTACATCCAGCAGTAGTGAGTAGTGTGTCACACACACTAATATACTCTCTCACACACTACTATAGTTTATTGCATTAACAACTATACTCACTCACATACACTACTATATTCTCTTGCATAAACATATATACTCTCTCAAACACACTACTGTACTCACTCACACACACACACTACTATATTATCTTGCATAAAGATATATACTCTCTCACACACCACACTATATTCTCTTGCATACTCTCTCACATACACAACTATACTCGGTCACATGCACTACTATTCCCTCAAATACACTACTATACTCTCTTACATACACTACTATTCTCTCACACACACTACTATATTCTCTTGCATAAACAACTATACACTCTCACATACACAACTATACTCATACATTACTATTCTCTCTCACATACACTACTATACACTCTCATACATACATGTAAAAGTAGTATAATAGTGTGTGTGTGTTTATGAGTATACTGGTGTATATGCAAGATTATAATAGTGTGTGTAAAACCAACTATGAATTCTGCCCAGGCGGCCCCTCATAGGCACACATGCCAGGCTGTTATTCTTAGATTTTCTTTCATATGGACACATGTTTTAGCTAGGAAACGTTTTGCAGCCTGGGTCCTTGAGTTCTTAACATTTAGATCACAGAGGGTAAGGGTTAATGGCGGTCACTCAGAGCGTCGCCTCCCCTCCACCGGCTCTCCCCAGGGTTGTGTCCTGTTGCTGTTGCTGTACATCCTCTACACCAGGGGTTCTCAAAGTTTTGCCGTCAGCATCCCAGTGGTGACAAAAAAACATTGCAGCGAGGACCTCTGGGAGTGAGATCAAGTGAGGTCTAAATCACCAAACTGAGGTTCTTCCTTTCACCCTGTCGGGTTAAAACTAACACATTTAAAAGGATTTAATTAAATGCTAGAGAGAGTCGACTTTTCTCTTTATATTTATTTATTTTTGTTTAAATTAGTATTGATATAATAATTAAAAAAAAAGAAAAAAAGAAAAAAAATTTTTATTACATTTTTTTCCTTACATCTGTATGTCATTGTGGGCCGACAGGAATGTTTCTGCGGGCCGCCATTGGCCTCCGGGCCGCACTTTGAGAACCAATGCTCTACACCAAGGAATGTAGAAGCCAATACGGGGATACGCACATTCTTAAATTTGCCTTTTGTAGATGTAATAGGACCTAAAAGTCATTTTTACCTAGGGCAATATCCTTGCTAAATGTGTACACTACTGAATTACAGACTGTATTTTTGTGTATTGCCTGTGTGTCTTATGTTAATTGGTCATTGTTGATGTCTTAATGGATTTCATGCTTTTATCTGATTACCTGTCTGCAAACCAAGTTCCCTTTGGGATTATAATAAACCTACTACTACTATTCTAGTAGTACCCCCAAATGCAATTTTTAACCCTCGAAAAGCATGATATGGGATCTTTAATATAAGATTGTAGTGTTATTGAGGTATTATTAAATACTTTATTAACAATTCAGCAACAAAATAGCAGTACATTTTACTGTGTAGATAACTAAAATCTATATTTGAGTTTGCCACAATAGATTCAGATGAAAGTATTTTGGATAGAGATTTGTATTCAGGAAATCCTTCCAGTCAGGATTCCTTCCAATAAATATACAGGGTTTACCTTCTCCCATGGCTTTAGGTCAAGCATGGATTATGCTTTGCAGGGGTAAGAACTTGAGTACGCCATAGATGGTGTTATATTAGCCAACATCTCCCAAGGGGAGTCTCTGTTCAACATGTAATATTAGGCTGTTGAAGAGGAATGATCTGCAAATATCCAGGTTGTCCTGTCTTCCCAGGCTCAGAGTCTTTCAACTCTGCTTGACTCTCAGTCCTTTCATTTCCTGTTGCCTGTCAGCCCTAGAGACCTGGGAGGTAAACAACACACACAGACACACACATGCACGCACGTATGGAAGGCGAAAAGGGTCAAAACTACGTCTCATTGTAGACGGGAAATGATTCAAATCAGCATAAAAGATGAGGTTGAAGTTTTTAGAATGTCGCATTTTACTCTGTTGTATTTTATTATGCTGTAAAATGTGTTTTGTGGTTTAAATGCAATCTTATAAGCCACTTTTCTTCTACAACAGCCCAAAAGACAGCTTTTAGACATATAACTAACATGTAATCCAGCGTTTTGATAACAGTCAATATGCTGCTTCTTTGGAAGGGATATAGGCCTTCAGTAACACACAGAAGGAATATGGACCCGTATGCTACTCTCTGAAGACTGAAAGGAGAATAAACGTGGGGATCTAAGTGAAAATAGTTTTTATTATACAGTGTATTACTGAATTAAACATGGATTGAACACCCGCTGTAGCCTACATAGTGAAGTGAACAAAAAAAAGCTCATTAATGAGCTGACTTTGGTTCTCTTTGATTGGGTGAAGTAAGTTCTTGTGAGATTTAAGAGGAAGAGCTCACTTGACTGTTATCTAAACCTACTTTTCAATGCTAATATCAAAATAGCGCGTTCAATCAGAGAGAGTTGGTGTGCAACCACTGCGTTTTGAACCACTGCGTTTTGAATTTGAATGAATGTGCCACTACATTGAGCCAGAGCTTCTCCCCTTTGGGGTTCCATTCACATGCACGCAAACTCCCTCTGTTTGTGTTTCATACTTCAAGATAAGTCACAGGGGAATGAATAATGTGGTAAGTAAAGTCTAAAGCTCAACCAAACTCATCACTGTATCAAATATTGTGATTATAAAAATAAATTCATAACCACAATTCTGAAGAATCATATTCACGATGCTATCATTGGTAACCCATGATAACCACATGCTCGCACACATAATGAAAACAACAAAGCCACAACAGAACATAAAATCACACAGCATCAGGGAGACAACGTGAGAGCGAAACACGCAGAGCTAGTGAAGACTTGTGTTGACAGCGCTGGTGTCATGGAAACTCCTCCTCAGCTGGCTTTGTGTAGTGTTACGTATGCTCTCTCGAGCCCGAGTCCGAGTCCAGAGTTGGGTTTGTAGGCAACACGGCTCCTATCAAACCTGCAGTGACCCCGTGGTTAAGACCTCAGTGAGGGGTAGATTAATATCAATATATATCAAGTACATTCCCACTTGACATGTTCACCAAGACAAAGGGTTGCAAGTTAATTTCCACATGCATAAACATAGAGTCAGGAAGAGAGATAGCCCAGAAGGTTATTGTTGTTGTGAGACCGAATTCAGATTGAAACCTGAATGAGATCCATAGTTTGGAGCATGACCCCCCCCCACCCGCCCACACTAACTGCCAGACTAGAAGGAGCTGTCTTCATTCATCACCCTGGTCGTGGTGCTGCTGTAAAGGGCCCCCATACGGCCTGGAAGCTGAACCTGTAATCAACCATGGATTATTGTGAGACAGAGAGCCAGAAACAAAGAGGAAGAGAGACTTAGTGACCAAGAGAGAGAGAGACAACTAGAGAGGGAGGGAGACAGACAGAGAGAGGGACAGAACGAGGGAGATAGAGAGAGAGGAGACAGAGAGAGAGAGAGGACAAAGAGAGAGAGAGAGAGAGAGAGAGAGAGAGAGAAGAGAGAGAGAGAGAAGAGAGAGAGAGAGAGAGAGAGAGAGAGAGAGAGAGAGAGAGAGAGAGAGAGAGAGAGAGAGAGAGAGAGAGAGAGAGAGAGAGAGAGAGAGAGTGTGAGTGGTTGTTCCAGGGTCAGCCTCACAAAGCTGTTGCTAAGCTAGCTCCTCCAGCTCTGCAGCTATGTACTGTGGGCTCCTGGCACTGGGCATGGGGGCATGGGGGCTGTGGCTGCAGGGGGCAACTACCTAGGGATGCCACAAACCCTGTGTGTGTGTGTGTGTGTGTGTGTGTGTGTGTGTGTGTGTGTGTGTGTGTGTGTGTGTGTGTGTGTGTGTGTGTGTGTGTGTGTGTGTGTGTGTGTGTGTGTGTGTGTGTGTGTATGTCAATGTGTGTTTGTGTCTGTGTGTATGTCAATGTGTATGTGTGTGTGTGTGTGTGTGTGTGTGTGTGTGTGTGTGTGTGTGTGTGTGTGTGTGTGTGTGTGTGTGTGTGTGTGTGTGTGTGTTGTATGTTTTAGTGTGTTACTATTTGCTGCATCATATGAACTACTAGGATATACAGGACTTCAAAAGAGGACAGTGTGTGTATGTGTGTGTGTGTGTGTGTGTGTGTGTGTGTGTGTGTGTGTGTGTGTGTGTGTGTGTGTGTGTGTGTGTGTGTGTGTGTGTGTGTGTGTGTGTGTGTGTGTGCCCAGGCTTTAAATGCGTAGAGAAGAGTTCCCCCGTTTGTTCCCCATGTTATTGGCACCCTGGAGCTACTGAATCATGTGGACAAAGAGTATATTCACAAGGACCTATAGCCCGGCATGCATGTGACTGCTTGGGCACACTCACAACACACACACACACAGATACACACACCGTGCTGTGATGTAATAGAACAAACAAAAGTCACATGCTCATTAAACAATTTGTGCTTGTTAGGACACAAAAACACGCGCAAAAAAATGGTGACCACAATAACGAACACGCGAGGTCCTCAAATCAAAGTACTTCAGTTTACTTTGTGACTAAAATTAATCCATCCTTCAGTCCTTCTTGATAATTAGCACTCTACAGATGCTTGAGCCCCTCCCCAATGCTTTGCACCACAATGAGGGAATGTCAGTACAGTGCAAGATCAACACATCTCTCTCTCTCTCTCTCTCTCTCTCTCTCTCTCTCTCTCTCTCTCTCTCTCTCTCTCTCTCTCTCTCTCTCTCTCTCTCTCTCTCTCTCTCTCTCTCTCTCTCTCTCTCTCTCTCTCTCTCTCTATATATATATATATGAACACCAATGGCTTGTATACCAGTATTAACATTGTGAAATTACCACATTTTGCAGTTTGCTACCACTGCATCAGTCCAGGAGACGTGGCCTCACTCCATTAGCCAAACCTCGGTGACCTTGGTGACGTCAAAAGCATGGCCTCTGCTCAGTAAATGTACTTACTTCTACAACTCCTGAGACAGATTGATTAAGGATAACATAGCCTTATCTCAGGACTATTTGGACGTCTAAGGTAAGTGGATCTCCGGCCTGGTTTAATTCCATGGACCCAGAAAGGGCCTTTGAGCGGGGGGAGCACCAACCCCTTTGGGAGGTCTGCAGGACTTTGGGGTTCTCCCCTGGTCTCATCGGCATGATCAGGATGCTCTGTAGTGAAGTCCCTTAAGTAACCGGTTGATCCTTTTGACCTCGTTAATGGTATGAGGGCTGCTGGTATGCTTTACTTTCTCTCAATCTAACCACAACTGTAGGATTAGGGAAGAGCTGCGAAGGTAGCTGATGTTCTCCATCATGTCCCTCTGCTTACGCATTTTATCTTATTTTTGCTATGAGGGGGGATAGTGAGGTTGAGAAGTTAACGCACAATGTGGAGTGTTATGGGGAAATGTGATCCTCAAAGGTGAATTGCGCTGACAATTGTATGAACACAGTGTAGGAAAAAATCTAGGACTCAGTCAGTGTGATATGATGGAGTCAGTGTGATATGATGGAGTCAGTGTGATATGATGGAGTCAGTGTGATATGATGGAGTCAGTGTGATATGATGAAGTCAGTGTGATATGATGAAGTCAGACAGCTATGATTGAGCAGTGTTCATGGCATCACACACACTGATCCTTAAAGGGGCATGGCTGGACGATGTCCTGGTCAGAACTGCAATGGGTTTGAACCCACCACTTCATTGGCTTCTAAACACACTGATCCTTAAAGGGGCATGGCTGGACATGTCCTGGCACCCGGGCACTTGAATGCCTGTATAATGTATTTGACTAGATTTTAAGTAGGATCTGGATTATTTTGTTATGACATGCTGGATGTTAATTCTGCCTTTTTCTCCTTAGTCGATGGTCTTATTTTTTTTTTTTAACCAAGGCATCCTTTATGTGTTCATTTACCAAGGTGTCAATGTCAATTATTTTAGTGTATGCTTATTTTTTACCACATGTTTCAAGCTAACACCAGTTATGAATGGGTTCTTCTCCACACAGTGGACAACGCCACATATGGTTTTATGAGTTTTGTAGATTAGTATGACGCGACAAACATGGCCTCTTTGCAATTTCTGCCCATGACAGATCAAAGGTTTACCTGGGTAAATTAGAACCTGTAGGCCTGGCTTGTTTACCATTTCACCCACTTCCAACACTTCCAACAGATGAACCACCTCCAGAACGCAAGCTTGTTTAACTTATTTCTCTGAATAAACCAGGTGTCGAACATTTACCACTCTCCCAGTCATACCTCGCCCAAAACATCAATACCACAAAGGATCAAATTCGTTTTTCGTCAGAGTGTGTGTGTGTATGTGTGTGTGTGTGTGTGTGTGTGTGTGTGTGTATGTGTGTGTGTGTGTGTGTGTGTGTGTGTGTGTGTGTGTGTGTGTGTGTGTGTGTGTGTGTGTGTGTGTGTGTGTGTGTGTGTGTGTGTGTGTGCGCGCACAACCTTTCTAGGAACATGCTGTGGTTAAAGCAGCCGTGTGGATCCAGGTGTCAGCCATGAGGACAATAACGTGTTCACACACAGGCACGCACCCACAGACACACCCACACACACACCCACACACAAAGACACACACACACACACACACACACACACACACACACACACACACACACACACACACACACACACAAAGACAACCACCCACACACAAAGACACACGCACACATGTTGAGTGGATGGAGTGGGTGTGGGCTGTTGGCTGTCAGGCTTCAGATCAAGGGTTTGGCTTCTCCCACAGGCCCGCCTGACTGTCAGCCTCGACGGGAATGCGTGATCAACAGCAGGTCCACACCGGCCAGAGGGAGGCTCTCCACCCCGTAGGGGACCGCTGGGAGGAAGAGCTCTCAGGACAACATGCTCTGAGTCCGTCTGGGTCTTTGGGTCTCGTCACCAGCCGACACAGTCGACTGGTATACACACGGCATCTCTCCCGCAGCATGACGCTTTTATCGAAAACGCCTTTGTTACGGCTCCCAGATGTAAGCTGGCTAGGGGGAGTAGGGGAACCATAACTCAAAAGCACGTCAAACTGACTGGAGGAGCAAGAAGCACGCCACAGACAGCAAACGAATACACGTGTGTTTATTAGTCAATTATAATAGGAAAAACACGTCAAAGGGAATAGCGAAGTATAAGCGGAGCCAAATCAAAGAAAGAATAAATAAATTGACAACTACTAGTGAACACACACTAAGCTAATAAAAACAAACCTGCGTGATAACATAGGGTAAGGTAGGTGATGTTAATGTAAACCCAAGGGTATCTTACCTAGTCAGCCAAACCCTTATGGCGTAACAAGCACAACGGATAACCACAACGACGAAAAATAAAAACAGAGACGACTACAACGGGCAAACAGGTGCAATTTATCAAGGTGCTGAGTGTAATGGGCAGACGGAGAGCTGCCAGATTGGGCAGGGGGTTAGCCGATGACGCCTACAGGGAACCAGAGGGGAGACACAGAGGGACACACAAGGACAACAACCAAACATCTACCAGCCAGTCGTTCACAAACCGACGGCAGAGCAAACCACGCAGGGCCGGCTCATCAGGAGCAGTCAGGGTGAGGGGCCGTGCTCAGGGACGCCTCGATCATCGAACTTGCAACCTTCCAGTTATCATTTAACCACCTCCTGAGCTACTGCCGCCCAGTCCATAACACTGCTCAATCTCTTAATAAACACCAATGAGTGGGATGACTTAATATACTAGTGCAGGGGGATGACGGCACCAATATATAACTTTTAATGCACACTGGGAGAAATATCCTGCCATTCAAGACCGAGGGAACCTTGGTTTGTTTAAATCATCAACCAAAGTTGCGGTGCAGGACTAAACATATACTTTCATACAAAGGGCAACATGCAGGAGTACTGCCTGCTTAGTGTGTGTTTTATGCCTCCCCTTATTCAATGAATAAGTAGACAGTGAGCACGTAGCAGAGGTCCAGTGGACAGGGCTGTGTGCTGCACCTAACACTGGCCAGACCTGTGTCTTTCACGCTCACATCTGCAACCGTCAGGCTGGGGTCCTGTCAATGAAGGAAGTGTGCGTTCCAACCACAGAATGGGCTTTAGAGAAGCTACCTAGAGGGAGAACCAGAGGGCTCTGTCTCAGCAGGGAGCCATCTTGATCTACTAAAGAACATTTTTCAGATGCAAAGGAAAAAGGATTCTACCAAAAGTAATTTAGGAGTTCATGTCCCATGAGCAATTCTTGTAGCTATGTCACATGTTTTTTTCAGTGCAGATGTGCGTGTGTGTGCGCGTGTTTGTCTATGTGTGTCTGTGCATGTGTGCGTTTGTGTGTGCACGTGTGTGTCTGTGTGCATGCATGCGTGAGTGTGTGTGTCTTGGCATATGTGGGGTGAAAAATGTTAAGCAGGATCACATGGTTTTTTGAAGACAAGCAGGGGCTAAATTAAGTTTATAGAGTTGTGCACTTAGGGGACATAGATCTAGCTCAAGCTTACTGTTCAGTTCACTGGATGTGCTCCAGGAAAGCATATGGAGAAAGAAACAAGAAAGGAGACAATTGATTTAAGTGTTCACTGTTTTTTTTAATAAGAATCAGTAACTTTCTATATCTCAGTATAAAAGTCTACATCTATATCAGTATAGAAGTCAATACCGATATCAGTTTAGAAGTCTATATCTATATCAGTATAGAAATCTGTATCTATATCAGTATAGAAGTCATATATATATATAAATATCACTATAGAAGTCTATATCTATATCAGTATAGAAATCTTATCTATATCAGAATAGAAGTCTATATATATATATATCAGTATAGAAGTCAATATATACTGTATATCAGTATAGAAGTCAATATCTATTTCAGTGTAAAAGTCAATAACTATATCAATGTAAAAGTCTTTATCTCTATCAGTTTAGAAGTCTTTACATGTGTATGGCCGTCTATGAGTATGTCAGCATAGAGGTAACAGTATCTGTGGGTCAACAACATCCTGTGTTTTGGGTCCAGGTCACGCTCTGTCCCTCAAACAGCCCGCTGAGCCCAGCCAGGGCTGGAACCAACGGCACCATGAGAGGAGAAAGAGGGGCGAAGAGAGGGAGTCCCAATGTGAAAAGATGGTGGCTTATGCAACAGGGGACTTTGAAACACTGCCAAGCGCCCCCCCCCTCTCCTCTCCTGTTTAAATGCAGAACCAGCAGCTCACCACAGTGAGCTTCAGTTTGTCCGGCGTCATTAGTACTGCACAACATCTTCTATGTGTGTCTCTGTTTAGGCCATCACGCACTGGGCAGAACTCCCCTTTGTCTCGCTTTTACATCCAGTTCACTAGACTTCCCTCTCTCTGTAGAGCACACAAAGCCCACCAGAACAGCTCTAGGCCGGCTCCGTTGGGCCAGACCGCGTGAAAATAGTTCAAATAGACCACGAGCACCTCAGTACCAATGTCAACAACAACAGGAGTGCAAGGGAGGGTACAGTAGGGGAGGGTACAGTAGGTTAGAGCAGCGTAGAGTAGAGTAGAGTAGGGTACCGTAGGTAGTGGGTTCACATTGCTTTAAAGGTGCAATGTGTCAGCATCTGTTTTACAGCAGTGGTGCATAACACCAAAAGAGCCAACAACAGCTGTACAGCTGTCGCATGTATATCAGAGCATCATGTGTGCACTATTTATATGCATGCAGCATGCATAAAAAGTTGACACTGCATTGCTTGGAGACTGTGGAATAGCAGACCTTTCTATTGGTAAACAACAGGGGGTATATATGATCAGATTACAGTTTGAATTTGGGGCTGGGCGATTTTTTGATTTAATTCATTAATTTGTACTTTCCTACGGTTTGTGAAATGGCTGAATCGCAAAATCATGATTTACAGTTCAAGACTGCGCAGATTTGTCTTGCTTTGGTAAGAACACCCGCAAAACTCAGCCACATACAATCACATTCACCACGCCCCCAACAGAAGTACCATAAAAATGTCCACGAACACAAATGAGGAAATCATTTCAAAAAAAGGCGGTGTTACTTCAGTTGTATGGAAGTGGTTCGGGTACAAGCAGTCAGACATGGAACAAACAACTGTTCTGTGTAAGGTTTGTAGAAAGTCGATCGCTGCAAAACATGGGAACACCACCAACTTATTCCAGCACCTGCAAAAGAGACATGAGGTGGAATGGCAGCACTAAGAGAGTGTAGCAATAAGAGATGAAGATGCTAGCTCAAGCCAAAAGCGCTTGCAAAAAAGCAGGTAACCTTGGCAACAGCATTTTCAATAGTCATTCTTTATGACAATAAAAGGCCCCGGCGGCAGGCGATCACAGATGCGGTGACATATTACCAGAGGTGGGGGTAAGTCAATCATGTGCAAGTCACAAGCAAGTCTCAAGTCATAACCTTCAAGTCTCAAGCAAGTCCCACATCACTATGGTGAGAATCAAGCAAGTCACAAGTCAAGTCATTACTCAGGTCAAGCAAGTCACAAGTCAAGTCACACAAAAATCTGATGATCTAACCCAGTTTCCACATTTAAAAATCGGTAGAGTGGTTCATAAGTTGAGTTTATTTCCGCGTTAGCAATAACAATGGCTTAACATTAACAATAACTCAAACTATTGCAAAACATTCCAAAACCATTATGTGAAGTTTGAAAAATGTTTTTTCATGATCATAATTTCTAACTTAATCTAACTTTAAAAAAGTCATTTTGAGTCATCTGTCTCAAGTCTCAAGTCATGAAGACCAAGTCAAAGTCAAGTCAAGTCTTTTATCAGTGTTAGTCAAGCAAGTCTCAAGTCCTCAAATTTGCGACTTGAGTCTGACTCGAGTCCCCCATGTCTGCATATTACATCGCAAAAGACATGGTCCCCATAGAAAAAACGGGTTCATTAAGATGCTGCAAACGATGGACCCGAAATATCAACTGCCCAGCCGCAAGCATTTCGCTGCAGTTGCATTGGCCAATTTATATAACAAAACAAGAGCTAGAGTCACAGAGCAGCTGCAAAACAGTTTATTATTCCACTACTACCGACCTATGGTCCAGCCGAACCACCCACCCATATACAAGTTTGGCCGTGCATTTTATTGACAGAGAATGGACCCTGCGAGCAGGTGCCTGCAGACATCATACTTGCCGGACGACCACACTGGTGAAGTAATAGCACAAGGGCTAAAAGACTCGCTGGCGTCCTGGAAGCTTTGAAGGGGCCGTCTTGTTTGCATGAATGCAGACAGCGGTACCAACATGGTTAAAGCCTTGAGACCGACTGAGTGGCCCAAACTCCAATGCTTTGGAAACAGACTTCACAATGCCATCAGCAAGTGGCTACACAATGCATAACAAAGTGCTACATGGGATGTATAAAAACAAATTGAATGGATTGATGCAGCTGTAACATTTTTAAAACATCACAAAAACATGATTTGAGTCATATCTATACATAAACAAGTTGCATATTAGGTTGCATTTACATTATGTGTTCAAGCTATATTCAGTAAAAAAGTCTGGAGCCTTGATACAGTTATGCATATTTGCTCATTAGTGCATAAATAATGTAATACTAGTGTGTGTGCGTGTGTGTAGGCTATGCATTAATTACATTTCCTGCAGAAAATGCGGTGAGTGGTGTAGTGCAAAGTGAGTTTGAAAATATTTTTTAATAAATCCACATAGTTAAGACATGAAACGTTAAATGGCTTATGTCAAGTGAAGGGATTTGAACAAAAGTTCAAAAGTCTAAATGGAGTAAACAATGTAAACATGCATGCCATTTAAGAAAATGTAAATGGTTGGAAACAAATAGAGGGAAAATGGGGAAAAGCGCAAAGCATTGCTAAAAAGGCAGAAATGTTCAATGAATTGAACTGACTGCTGAACGTCCTCACGCTCCAGCGTCAACGTAAATCAATGAGACCAAATGAAAACCAAGCCGGAATGAAACTAAAACTGATTCTGAATAAAGTTTAAATGATCGAAATTCCGTTTGTATATTATTGAAGATACAAGGGTGTAAATTTGTTAAATGGTTTGAACAAAGGTAAATGGTTGAACAATTATTTGTCAGGCGGGCTCTAGAAAGAGGACTCAGATGCAGAAAGGCAAACGGTCCAAACAAGCTTTATTTTGGACTGCCTGTCCTCTCGTCAAAACGAGGAAAATTTAAAGGTGCCATGGCATGAAAATCTCACTTTTTGAGGTTTTCTAACATTAAGTATGAGTTTCTTATGTTCAGTGTAAAACGAGCACTAGGTGTTGCTCGCCTTCGAAAAAAACGGAGGCTCAAGCGCGCTGATTTGGAATGTGGTTTCTTATGTCGTCACACTGCAGTAAGCTCCTCCCCTTACTCTGCCTGGCCCGCCCAGAGACTTAGGCCCGCCAATGAGACACGGCCGTGCGAGCGCCACATTTGTGTGTGTGTGAATACACACACTGCAACGCAAGTGTTTGTCTTTTCTGTGACGTCTCTTGTATTTCCACGACGAGACTGTAGTGGGGGTTATCTCAGCCATGGTTAAGATGGAATTGGGGGAAAGGAACTTTGGCTTTGACTCCCTGAAGTACATGAACTGCGACATGCCGCCGGTTGCCGCGAACCACCACCACCGCGAATCACTACTGTCCGGCAGCGGGCAGCCGGCCAGCGCGAAGCACTACTGCCCGGCAGCGGGCAGCCGGCAGCGGGCAGCCGGCAGCAGGCAGCGGGCAGCCGGCAGCAGGCAGCGCGCAGCCGGCAGCAGGCAACGCGCGGTACAGTCTACTTCAGATTGATGTGAAAGTGGAAGAACCAGAGACGTCACAGAACCCGACGAAGTCGTTTGTGATTCATAATATCGTCTGGAGGCGCACACAGCTTTTGGCCGTGATAATATGTATTATATGATAAAGATAGATGTATTATGATATTATTTAGATATAGAGCTCCAGGACTGTAACGCAAGTGTTGTACACTTCCTTGTTATTTGGATAACCGTTCTGCTTTTGGTGTTATGGCGCATAACACGTCGGACTCTCGTCTCTGGTATTTCTACAACGAGACTCGTAGTGGGGGTTATATCTGAGCCATGGTTGAGAATGAATTGGGGGAAAGGAACTTTGGCTTTGACTCCCTCAAGAACATGAACCACGACATGGAGGAGAAAGGGATTGTTGGCGGCGAATGTCTCCCGCTTGAGCCCCGCTTCCCGCTGCCGAGGGACCACCGCCTCGGCGCTGCAGGAGGCGGAGGTGCCTAAACGCTGCCCGGCAACAATCCTTTTCTCCTCCTTGTCGCGGTTCAGTCTACTTCACATTGATGTGGACGTGGAAGAACCAGGAACGTCGGAGAACCCAACGAGGTCGTTTGAGATTCATAATATTGGCTCACACAGCTTTGGCCGTGATCATATATATTATATCGATATCTATGTAGGCTATATGATATTATTTAGATATAGAGCTCCAGGACTCCCGTGTGTTCTAGAATATTTACGGAACACAGCAAAAGGCTGTGTACGCCTCACCATTGCGATACATCCATTGTAAACAGAGCGCATGGTACCGTGGCTGCAAGCTGCTCAGTGGCCACACCCCCACCCTCCTCCTTGACCCACCTCCCTCCTCCTCATTTGCATTAAAGCTACAGACACCAAAACAGCGCATTTGGGGGAAGCTCAATGTGCGACTGGCTCGGAGTGGCTGTAACTCCGCACCACGGCTGAATTCCGGGAATGTCTTTGAATACTGTGTTGGTGGCCCACTAATACCTATATTAAAGTAGGCCTATCCATAAAATAGCATGACATGGCACCTTTAACAAAACACAAGAAACGAAAAGCACACTTACGTGGAAAAACGAGAAACTAAACTTTACGCTCATTTTTAGTTCAGGACGTGGCAAAGACAAGGCTGTAAGTCAAGAGCCGGAGGTACACGGACAGTGACGAAGAAAATACTCTCACGACAAGGACAAGGGACGACAAAGACTATATACACATGAGGAGGGGAGACACTGGTGGAAACAATCAGGGATCAGGGAGACACCGGACCGGTGACACAGGAGGAAGGGCCAGTGACCTGAAACGAGAGGGAAGTCACTTTTCAAAAATAAAACCGGAAATTGACAAGACAAAGAACCCAAGACATGACATTCCTCTCCGCGGTGTGACATTATTGAGTTAATGAAAACAGCTGAAAACGAAGCCGGTATGAAAATAAAACTGTGATTCTGAAGAAAGTTTTAATGATAACAAAATTCCGTTTAGACGTTATTGGAGATACAAGTGTGTAGATTTGTTGGTTTTGAACAAAGATAATCGGTTGAAAATTGAAGAATATCTTCAACACAAATCTTTAAGTATAAAATATTTAAAAAATCTGAAGAGAAGCGTGCGATTCCAAGCTATTCTGAATATTTTTAAATTTGAATCTAAGGGAAAAATTTAGGAAGGAGATAGGTCCCAATTTTGTAGGGAATAAGAAAGAAAGAATAAAACTTATGAAAAACAATAGTTGAGCGCTGCATGCAGCACTCACCTAACTACAAGACTCCAGACTGCTAAACTTTAGGCACAATTCCACCGTTTTAGCAAACTTGGTTCCCCTGGAAACACTGGCCTTCAAAATGCAACCACTAATTACCAATAAGTCTCACTTCTCAGCTGCTCAAACTCAACTGGCAAAACACTTCAATCATGTGTCAGAACATAAAAGAGGCCTCAGGCGAGCTCTACTGTGTTGTAGATATGGTCTTCTGGCCTGATCAGGATCGGAGGTGGGATATAGACTGATTTACATGTAAATCTGATTCACCTCATTTATATTCTTCTTTTTTTTTTTTGGCCTACGAAAAAGCTTTTTTTACATTCAGTTCAGCTGAACATTGCAATTGATCAGTGCAATTACTGTACTGTAATTTGCCAAAATAGGTAACATTGGTGTATTGTCAGAACAATGCAGTATCAATTAAAGGTATACAATATAACTCTGGGATGCTATTGTGAGTTTAGTCCATTGGAGATCATTGGATAGGCAAATATGGATTGTATCCTATTCTGATACGATTCTGTCAATAATATTAATGTAATATTTATATGATATGTTCACAGTATTGCATTACAATATGGCAACAGTCTTTACACTGTATGTACCACCTAATTGCAACTTTTAAAAATAAAGCTATTTCTAAACAATTTCATACATTGGAATATGTAACATGGCCTCATGAAGCCAAAACATATGTAAATAGTATTTAGATGGAAGTGTTTTGAATTGATCAGAGCCGTGTTTAATTGATGCTCTCTAAGAGATATTGATATAGCGGTGTTTACTGTTTGGTGGAAAAAAACAGTTTTGAGAAGAATTTGTGGAGTTTTGACAAAATGATTAACTCTTCTTAGGTTTGTGTTTAGAGGTTTGAGAAATTGAGCTATAGTTTCAGAAAACGAGTTTGATGGATTGGGAAAACTGTAAATTATGCTTACAGTTTTAAAATTTTATTTTCTTTGTCAAACAGAATTAAGCTTGATTAAGAAGTGTTAGACTATCATAATGTGTAAGATAATTTATGTGTGTGTTTCTGTGGACACACTTTGTGTTAAAGACACATGCATAAAATAATTGAACACTGCCCTCCCTCCTCTCACTGGTTTGTCTGTGCTACAGTCATGTCCTTGTATTGTCATACTGTTTTTTCTTGTGTTTGTCTGTCATGGAAAAATTATAATAATATTTAAATCATGGAAAAAGACTTTCACATGTGTGAATGCTGTCCTTGTCAAATTAATGATTAAGTGGTGCCATTCTAAAATGTTCCTTTTTGGTTTCCTTTATTCTTTCCTGTTTACAGTGAATGGTATGAAAGATCCATGGATTGACCGTGCCATCGGGGTTTGCAAAAAGGTTGTAAGTGCCTTTTCCTTCAGTTGGAGGAAGAGAAGAGATATGGCAGTGGTACAGGCTGAGCTCGGTCTACTCTCTCATAACCTCATCACTGAGTCCCTAACCAGGTGGGGTCGAGACAACTGATGGTAGAACGAGTGTTGGAACACGGACAAGGCCATAGCACAGGTCCTGGGAGCAGACAAGAAAAGCAGGCACCTGGTGCCCACCTGTTAGGGCATTGACGTGTTGGAGTCAATGAATAAAGCTGTAAGTTCACTGAAGGAATTCACTGATGCCCTATTAAGTGAGGCCTACATGAGTGTCTCCTACCTCAAACCGGTACTCCACCAGTTAAACAACAGACTTCTGCAGCCAGAGGGTGCGACCGAGCTCACAAAACAAATCAAGAGCAACATACTCAACTACCTCAACAATAAATACATTGATCCAGTAACACAAGAACTCCTTGACATGGCCCCGGTTCCGGAAAACCTTTATAGCACATGACAAAGTGGACAGAATCAAGAAAAGAGCTCTTACAGAGCTGATGTCTCTTCCAGCTGAGAATAGCAAATCCCAGCCTGGCACATTTGTGCAGGACCTGCACCAAGAAGAAGCGGCTGAACCTGTTACAAAGAAGAAGAAAACTCTGGCAAGCTTCTTCTAGAATAAGACAGTGTCGTCTACCTCCCGGTCAGAGTAGGACAAAATTGAAGCTGAGCTGTCATCCTACTTGTTGTCGTCTGAGACAGACCCTGATACAGACCCACTGCAGTGGTGGAAGCTACATGAAGCTAACCTCCCAAGACATATGAAAGAAATATCTCTCCATTCCTGCCACAAGTGCCCGTTTGGAGAGGGTTTTCAGTACGGGGGTAACATTGTAACATGCAAAAGAGCATGCCCCTACCCAGAGGCAGTATACAGGCTTGTCTTCCTCGCGAAAAAGTATTATTATTTATTTTATATAAATGTTATCGTTATTTTTTATGTATTATTATTTATTGTTTCATAATATTTCATTTTAGAAGATTTTTCAGGGATGGCCTACAAGAGACATTTTTTTCAATTTGATTTAAAAAAAATCTTTTCACGATAATGACAGCCAAGTGGTTCTGTTTTTGTTTGGTTGGTTTTTTATTCTTGAACAACTGATTTGTTCACATAGGCCTAAACTCCCTGGTAATGTCATTTATTTTTATTGTGTTAAAGAAAATATGTATTAAAATTTTGCCCTGGTTTTTTTTAGATTGCTTGGATAAAAAAAAAGAAAAAAATCGAGGTTTAAATCGAAAATTGTCCATTAGTTAGAAAAATGTAGACTTATTTTTATGCCAAATTGCCCAGCCCTAGTTTGAATTAATAAATTAATTTACAGTGAGCCAACACCAGTTACTCGTTTCTAATTTAGTGAAATCAAATGTGTAGACTCTCCCAAAACACTCCCCCCCCCCCTCCCACACACACAACACACACACACACACACACACACACACACACACACACACACACACACACACACACACACACACACACACACACACACACACACACACACACACACACGCAATAACGCATGTACCCCCACATGTCTTCAAACTGACATAGTGCTGACCAGAACACGTGTTTGGTGGGCATTCTAAAAGACTTGCAGGTGTTGAAGGCTGACACAATTTGGATCGCCATGTATCCTGCAGATGGAGTGAACAGACAGAGGTCTGCTACTTTTAACTGAATTGACGTATACCTAAACTGATTAAAGTATACTGGTCACAGATTAATTATGGGAATGGGATGTCCATCATAATCTCTGTGAGATTCAAATTTGGCCGACCCCCATTGAACCTATCTCTAGTCTACCACAGTCTACCACTACAATTTTGAAAGCAGCTGACAGCACAGTAGAGCCAGAGAATCTGTTTTGATGAGCCCAGATGTTCCAGCGTGTGTGCAGTGTGTTTGGGCAGCATTGGCCGTCCACCGAAGACGTCCACCAGGCCACCGTCCCTCCCCCTGAAGCAGCAAGCAGGCAGCTAGATGCTCCATACGTATATGCTGCTGGTGAGAGGTCCGCGCCCCGCTCTTCCCTCACCAACCCCTTCAGCTCTTCCTGTCCTGCGGGACCAGACCAAAGCTTTACCCACTTGTGCTGGCAAGGTTTAACAAAATGTCTGTTCTGTTCTCGTGAGCGGGAAAGTTTCCACTCAAAAAATTGTAAGTGGAAGTATAAGTTAATAACCCCCTCGATGATTCTCTATATATGATCTTTAAATAACACTCCTCCTGCCATCTGGACAACAATTATTATTTAACAATTATTACAGCCGGGCCGAAACAAAATTTGTTTCACTACGACTCCTTTCAGCTGCCCACCCCTCCTCCTGTAAAAAATACATAAATAAAATAAAACGCTTGAGGTGGCGTTTTGAAAAGAGAAAACTTACATTTCTTTAGTACATGGTAGACCTATAAAGATAATTATGAGCCTTTGATTGATATCTAGAATTTTTTTGTGGAGACACATTCCTGTTCCCCACTTGTATTGGAGCTATCGAGATATCTACTTCTGGGACTCCATGAATCGAGGGACCTGTTCAGTTATGTTTAAACACAAGACAGTGATGTTTAAAAACATAACCTCTGTGTGTTCTAACCTGCGCGCAGTGTTGTGAGTAACGCGTTACAAAAGTAATGCATTACTTTTTGCTGTAACACGGTAATGTAAGGCATTACAATAAAAAAGGTTATATTTTACTCAGTACAAATCCCAGTAACGCACGTTACAATGCATTTTAAACCCGAAATTAACTAGTGTGTTGTTTTTATACAAATTCGCCAACACCGGGAGATTCGCAGAGAAGAAAAAAATCTGCGCAAATGTTCCTTCCTCTTACTGCTAGAGGAGAAGATCATGGCAGCAGCAGAGTCCAGGGGGGCTGGTTGTAGTCTTTTTGCTCGATTCTCCGTATCAGTAGGGCTAGAACGGAGCAAAAGAGTACAACCAGCCCAACCTTTCTATTTCCGGTCAAGGAGCAATGAGTCTTCCAACCGAAATCAATGGATTTACAAAATAATAATAATAGGAATAAGAATAATAATAGACCAGTTTTTTTTATAGTGCTTTTCTAAGTACTCAAAGATGTTTTACAAATAAGAAAGGAATACATACAGACAGTACAGACAAACAAAAGGGAAAAATAAATAATTAAATAAACAACACAACAACAATAGGCAACATATTAAGAGAGCGGGAGAGAGTGGAAGATGGTGGAGGATGATTTGTCAAATGTTGTAGGTGAGTGGGGGAGTGGTGATGGAGGAGATCTGTTATGTATGAGGGTGCAAATTTCTTTAGCGCTTTGTAGGTGGTGAGGAGAATCTTGAAATTGATGAGTTGTTTTATTGGAAGCAAATGAAGTTGACGGAGGATGGGAGTAATGTGTTCTCTGGAGGGGGGATTAGTAAGCAGTTGGGCAGCAGAATTTTGAACATATTGTGAATTTTGTAGAATACTGGAGGGGAGGCCATACAGAATGCTATTGCAATAGTCGAGTCTGCAAGTGATGAAGGCGTGGATTAGTGTTTAGGCAGCTGAGGATGAGGTGGAAGCGGAGGTGGAAGACGGATGTTTTCCTGACGCTGTTTATGTGTGACTTGAAGGAGAGCGTGGGGTCCATTAGAATGCCGAGGTTTCTGAGGGGGAGGGAGTAACAGAATGACCATCGATGCAAAGAGAAGTTCTGGGAGGTGGGGATGATGGTTTTTGGGCCGAAGATGATAATTTCAGTTTTATTCCCATTGAGTTTGAGGAAGTTGTGGTCCATCCAGGTTTTGATGTCCGTGAGACAGTTGGTGAGGGTGGATAGGATGGCAGGAGTAATGGCTGTGGTGGTGATGTATAGTTGGGTATCGTCGGCGTAACAGTGAAATTGAAGACCATGGCGGCGGATGATGTGACCTAGTGGAAGCATGTAGAGGATGAAGAGGATGGGGCCAATCACTGAGCCTTGAGGGACTCCGTGTGAGACAGGGGTGGTGTGGGATTTGTGGTTGTTGATGGAGATGTATTGGAATCTTTCAGACAGAAGGTGAACCAGGAGTGGGCGGAGTCAGTTATGCCAATGGATTGCAGACAGCTGAGGAGGATGGAGTGATTGACGGTGCCAAAGGCAGTACTGAGGTCGAGGAGGAGGAGAATGATGAGGGAGCCAGAGTCAGAGGAGAGTAGGTCATTGGTGACTTTAATTAGGGCTGTTTCAGTACTGTGGTGAGTTCGGAAGCCGGATTGGAATGTTTCGAACAGGTTATTGGAGAGTAGGTATTGCTTGAGTTGTGTTGCGACGGCTCTTTCCAGTAGTTTTGAGAGGAATGTGGGGTTGGAGATGGGTCTGAAGTTGTTGGGGTCGTCTGAGTCAAGGCCAGGTTTTTTAAGGAGGGGGGTGACGGCAGCAAGCTTAAGAGGTTAGGGAACGGTGCCAGAGTTTAGGGAGGAGTTGATGGTGTCTGTGATGAGTGGGGCGAGAGAGGTGAAACAGGCTTTGACGAGTTCAGAAGGCATGGGGTGCAGGGGGGAAGGTGGAAGATTTCATGGTGGAGAGTATTTTGGAGAGGTCTGCTCTGGTTATGGGTGAGAAAATGGAAAGCCGGTGGTCAGGGGTTGAAGGAAGTGGAGGTTCTGAGTCAAGGCTTGTGGCAGAGGAGGTGGCAAGCTGGTTGTGGATGATTTCTATCTTGGAGTGGAAAAATGATAGGAAGTTATTGCATTTCTCCGGGGTGAATGAGGGTGAGATGTTATCCTGGAGTTTGAGGAGTGGAGAAAAGAGTGTGTGGGTTGGAGGATCCAGAATGAATGATGCCAGAGTAGAAGACAGAACAGGTTTTGTAAAGGTGCATGTGCTCTTTGTAGGCGAGGGCGTGTACTGTGAGACCGGATTTCTTGTGTAGTCGTTCTAGTTGTCTTTTGAGTTTGTGAAGTTCCGGGATGAAGTGAGTGAACGCGACAGTTTTAGTTTTCAGTGGGGCCAGTTTGTTGAGGGAGGTAGAGAGTGTGTTGTTGTAGATGTTGACGAGGTCCATGGGGGCTGGATTTACAGTAAAGGTGAGGCCGGAGAGAGTGTTTGATATGCAGGTGGAGAGAGAAACTGGACAGATGGATTTAAGATTGCGGAAAGTAATTTTGCGGTCCTGTTTGGGTTCGGGGGCAGGAATGTCAATAACAAGTGAGATGGCCAGGTGGTCAGAGATGGAGAGGTCGGTGCTGGAGACATTGTGGATGTGGAGGCCAGTGGAGCAAACCAGGTCTAGGATGTGCCCACGGTTGTGGGTGGGAAAGTTGATGTGTTGGGTAAAGCTAAAGCAGTTGATTAGGTCCAGGAAGTCCATAGTGTTTTTACATTCCGGGGAGTCAATGTGGAGGTTGAAATCGCTGAGGAGTAAAATAGATGGCGAGATTGAAGATAGTGCAGTGATGAATTCCGAGAGATCTGGAAGGAATGATGTACTTGAAAAAATAGACAGATATTCAAAGATTTCCTTGAAAGGCACCTTGGATGTTTTTATTTTCTGCAGTTTAGACTTCGTCTATCACCTATTTCTGAAAGCAAAACACCAAGCTCATTGATTTAATGAGGCAGGGTTATTTGAAACAATTAATTAAATATGTGTGAGAGGTCATTCCTCTTCCTGAGTTTGCTTCCTATTTATGTCTAGTGTACACACCCTACTGTCCACAAGCACCCCCCCCCCCCCATATGGATTGGGAGAATTTTTGCCACGTCCCAGTGGTGGTGGTATACAGTATATGAAAGAGGGCATTCAATTATACTACAATGATCAATTCTGAGTCACCCATTACATTTACAAGTAAGCTATACCTTGGGGTCTCTTATATATCAAAGGGGGTCTTAAAGGATGCATACGCATCAACCTGTGACTCCAGCCCTACAGGAAATGACTCAGCAAGTGCTCCATCTCGTTCCACCTCACCCAGCAGCTCGCTTGCAAGCAGTGGCGATTTTAGCCTGAAATTTCTGGTGGGGCAAATTTATATGACGTCATATTACGTCACAAAAATAGAGGTAGCTGATTATTATAACAGTAGGCCTACGTATATAGAACCAGTCAGGTATACTATTACCTGCATTTTGAGTGCCAGCAGGGAGCAGACATCCTATTTCAAATACATTTCACATGCTTTAGCGCTCAGTACGACACAAAGATGTTGCCTATAATAATAATAATAATAATATTGCATTATATTTTAAACGCCCTATTCGTTCCAAAGAATCTCAGAGCGCCAACATGGTACGCACTATAATATAAGCATTAAAGTAAAACAATTTAGACAGACACATAGCTTCAATAACTTCCATAAATTTATTAAACAAAAAAGACGAATCTCCTTCAGCTCAAAAAAAAAAGAAAAAAAAAAAGGTTTTGACTCACCAATGCCGATCACTTAAAAAGGAAGTTGGCTCGACGGTTCTTTGCTTGAGCAAACCTCTCAATTACTTAAACGTTAAAATCCAGCAGTCCATTAATGAAGGTGTTTTCAATAGAAAGCATGGAGAGGGCGTTCAGTCTCTTCTGTCCCATCGTGTTCCTAGTGAAAGTCTTTATCCTTTTCAGCGTTCGCATTATCCCAGTCTACATTACGTAGAATACGTAGATTACGCAGTTAACGTCTAGGGGCAAATTTGAAATTGCCCCTAGCCTCAATGTTAACTTTGGCCGGTGTGGTTCGCGCTCATTGGTGTTTCTATGGTAACGGTGGGGCAGCGTGGGTCTTTGCCCCTCCGGAAACAGGAAACGGAAACATAGACATAACGTTCATTCAAGCAAGCACACAGGCAGTAGAACACACGAATCAAATTACTCCAAAACAAGGCAATAATGCTTGTGAGTCAAGTTATTCACACAAATATGTACGCTACTTTGCATATAAAAATATATATATAGTTTGCCACGAAGTAGGAATGGATTGAGCCTTCTGCTCAACAGCGCCATCTCGTGGGTCTGGTGGGGCACTGCCCCACCTGCCCCTAATGTAGAAACGCCACTGCTTGCAAGATTTTGGCCTGAAGTTCTTCCCAAACCTACATCTTAGCCATCCAACATGCATATCAGAGAATCAGCCCTCTCTTTAATAATGACAAAAAGTTATGAGAGAAATACACAATAACTTTTTGTTATCTCATAAGCGGCGTGGTGCCTGCTCCTTTTGACCTTTTGACCCCAGTTTAAAAAAACGTGGCCCCAGGCCAGCTGTGTCTACACACCTTAAGCCACAAATGCACACCTCCATCCCACAAAAAATGGGGACTAGAACCTAACCTCTGTCTTATGTACATTTACTGCACTGTTGGAGGTCACGCCCCTTTTCTGGCCTTTACGAGATAACTATGGATGCTAAAATGTTTCCACATTTCCCGGGGTCCCGAGAACGACATAAACCATTTGGTCTTGCAGGCAACACTTCTGAGGGGCTTAGTCCAAATGACAGTCCATTTGGGAAAACTTTTTTTCTCTAAGGGCTAGAACTCCAAATCTCAGATGTCGTTCTCGGGACCCCGGGGAATATATGTGTAAACATTTTAGCATCTCTAGCTATCTCGAAAAGGCCGGAAAAGGGACGTGACTGCCAACAGTAGAGTAAATGTATAAGACAGAGGATAGTTTCTAGTCCCCATTTTTTGTGGGATGGAGGTTTACATTTGTGGCTTAAGGTGTGTAGACACAGCTGGCCTGTGGCCACGTTTAAGAAGTCTGGGGTCAAAAGGTCAAAAGGAGCCGGCACCACGCCGCTTATGAGATTACAAAAAGTTAATAGCTCCACAGAGTCAGCTTTCCTGATCACTGGTGGCAGCCTATTCCATAGGAAGGGGGCTCGATAGGCAAATGCTCTCTGTCCAGCCGATTTCTTTTTAACCTTTGGCAGTAAAAGAAGCCCAGCTCCCGAAGACCGGAGGGACCGAGAAGGACTATAAGGAATGATCAGGTCCTTCAGGTAGGATGGAGATAATCCATGCAAGGCTTTAGAGGTTAGCAGTAGCACCTTAAAGTCCAATCTGAAAGTTATTTGTAGCCAGTGCAGAGAGGCGAGAATAGGTGTGATATAATCAAACCTTCTCGTTCTGGTCAGCAGTCTAGCTGCAGCATTCTGTACAAGCTGTAGACTTTTTGTGGTAGAGTTCGGTAATCCCGAGAATAGTGCATTGCAGTAATCCAGTCTTGATGAAACAAATGCATGAATCAGTGTCTCTGCATCCGCTGCAGATAACATTGGTCTGATTCTTGCAATGTTTCTCAGATTGAAAGAGGCAATTCTAGTTATACTTCTAACATGTTGGTCAAAGCACAGTTGAGGGTCAAACAGGACACCAAGATTTTTGACAGACACACTCTGTGGGATGGCGAGGCCATCCAACCACAGTGAGACATCCTCAAACTCTCTCCGGTCCCGCTTCGAGCCGATAATTATCAGCTCTGTCTTCCCGACGCTAAGCTGTAGGAAGTTTTTTGACATCCAGCCCTTTACTGCAGCCAGACAGGACTCAACCCTCTGAATCTGGGCCAAGTCCCCGGAATCTACAGGAATGAAGAGCTGGGTGTCATCCGCGTAGCAGTGGAAACTAATTCCGAAGCTGCGGATAATGTCGCCCAAAGGAAGCATGCAGCATTGCAAAAAGTAATGGACCAAGGACTGACCCTTGCCTCGGTATGCCAAAGCGTAATTTGCAGTGCTTTGATTCTGAATCCTCATGAAGCACAAACTGGGTCGATCGTGTCGAACGCAGCGCTTAGGTCCAGCAGCACAAGCATTGAGCTTGTATTTTTATCGAAAGCCAGATGCTCTGGTACAATGTTTTTTGAACTGCTCCAATGCCACTAAATCACCCAGTTGTTCCAAGGTTGCTACATTTACTGCAGAACACCAGCGGTGTGTTAAATTGTAAATGTTAAAGGTATGCTTACCTGCCTGCATGTGTGAGTGTGAGTCTGCATTTGTTTGTGTAATTGTGTGTGTGTGTGTGTGTGTGTGTGTGTGTGTGTGTGTGTGTGTGTGTGTGTGTGTGTGTGTGTGTGTGTGTGTGTGTGTGTGTGTGTGTGTGTGAGAGAGTGCCAGGAGTTTTGACTATTCAGATATTGAGTTAACATGAAAAGCATGACATCTACTCTTCTAGAGGAAGGAACCATTAAAACGCAGATGTGAACATCGTAATGTTTATGACGAGGATGTTAAGGCCAAGTTCCTATCTCAGAAAAGCCTGTAACGATCAAGATGCAGCATACCTTTTGGGATTCAAATGACATGTCTAGGTCAAGAATGAGATTTAATAAATTACTGCACCTGGTGATGTCAAAGAACCTTTCACCATCACGTGCAGCACACAGGAGCCTGCGTTGTTCATGTAGCATATGATCTTATCACATTCTAGGAGCCAGACCACTAAAATTAAATTCAATCAGGCTTTCTTTGAAATCCTGCTGTTTGTATGCCCATTTTTGCTGTCTCCACATCTGTAAGCAAAGTGTGTTGTCTTGATCACCTTTAAACGTTCACATGCTACAGTCCTTATTAAAACCTTATACAGTAAAATAGCTACAATCCTTATTATAACCTCCTAAAGTAACATGCTACAGTTCTTTTTATAACCTTTAAAGTAACATGGCTACAGTCCTTATTATAACCTCACACAGTAACATCAGGTCTGACAGTATCTGGATCCACAGTCTCGATTTGGTGACACTCAAGTGTTGGCCCCAAAATGATAGCTGTCTCAAGATAAAGGCAGTATAATTGTCATATAATAATAATAATAATAATAATAATAATAATAATAATAATAATAATAATAATAATAATAAATACAGATGCGAATAACCACGAGTACGGTTGTGGCCTCATGAATACATTATGGTGAACATTATCCGATTTAATGCGATGTCTCACAGAATGTTTGATCAAGGTTGAACTTTAACCAGCGACCCCATGGTCACGAGTAGCCAATACCACCACACTACATGGACTAGTGGCTGCCAATGGCAGATTAGTATATTTTGAGGAATAGAAGTCTTCCGTACGTGAAGGTATGGTGAGCTTGGTCGGTATGGCAATATGGCATTGGTATGCCTTGAAAACTGGTTTACCAGAAGTTAACATATCAAAACAATTACCAACCATGTTTCTAAAGCATACGTTTGTTTTTTTCGATATAGTCTTCAAATTTGGCATGGCTATATAATGGAATCTCCTCTTCATAGCCACGACAGCTGAGCCAACGTGTTTTTGACGCAATGTTAGATCTTTTTAAACATGTTGTAAAGCTGTTTACATTTGACTGCATTCCACTTTAAAATGTATATCCCTGCCTTATTGCTAATTTTTAAACCATATAGTCCCAGTCACCTGATACATGCGTTCAGAGTTTGCAGCTTTTACCATCTCTGACACCAAATAGTGTGTTGGCCTTTGGTCAAGTTGTGGGCACTGCACTATCCAAATGTTCTGACCGGGTTGCGATATGAAAGTTGTTCATCATGACGAATGGTGCGTGTATATTAGTTTCATG
The DNA here is from genome assembly GCA_900291075.1 of Melanogrammus aeglefinus. Lineage (NCBI taxonomy): Eukaryota > Metazoa > Chordata > Actinopteri > Gadiformes > Gadidae > Melanogrammus > Melanogrammus aeglefinus. Next base: position 79,942 of record OLKM01000424.1, read on the forward strand.
CATATTGCACCTTCCTAGTGGTAATGGCAGCCTCTTGAAATGCTGAACTTCCAGGCCTTGTTATAGCGCACCATATGTCTTATTCTTGCCCATATTTTCGTTTCCATACTCATTTCACAAGTTCTACAAGCCAAATTTTTATAACTTTTGGAGCCAAAAAGTCAGGTTAGAAATAATAATAATACTAATGAATACAATAGGGTTCCTATGTTTTTCGTAGGACCCCTTAACAGCTTGATTTTTATAGCCTAACAAAGTGCTTAAAGGATAATGCCGGTATTTTGCACTTTGAGCCTCCTTTCTGGGTTGTCAGGATGAAATAGAGTGCTTGTAAACGAAATGGTTGATTGGTCCTGTCTCTGGTATTCGGCTCATTTCGAATCGCCCCTGCCTGCTTCAGAATGGCTACGGGCATTCACAAACCTGTCCTTAAAACAAGCCTAAACTCAGAAAGTGGGGTCAAAGTGCAAAATACCGGAATTATTCTTTAACAAAATACACTACCAATCATTTTAGGTGCACAGATAGCAAAGTTGCACATTGAATTTCAGAGGTGTCAAGTAACAAAGTACAAATACTTTTTTACTTTTTGTTACCTTACTTAAGTAGACATTTTGGGGATCTATACTTTACTTGGGTAATTGTTTTTCAGCCGATTTTTTAATTTCGACTCCTTATTATCTGCAATTATCTGTACTTTCTACTTCTTACATTTAAAAAATAGCCTTGTTACTCCTATTTCATTTCGGCTTGCTTTCATTCCTGTGCTGTGCCAATGTAGTTACTCTGATAAGAATTGTATCCCCGGCCGCAGGAGTGTGCATGCATCCAGTGCAGGCGGAAGGACACATGTTGATTATCATTGAGGCTGTAAAGTAGTAATTTATCTGTCAAACATGTTTACAATCTTTATTCATTCATTGCATGGCGGCCGAACTTACAGCTGTCTACTGAAAACCAGCTGATCGTATTCACTCCTATAGGCTAATCTCCATTTCAGTTGCAAAATCTGAGGATATTGTTGCAAATTATTGTAAATAACTAACAATAATAACAATGATCATGGCAATCAACGTAACTTTAAATACGAAAAATAGCAAAAATATGTGTCCCTTCACTATAATGCACTTCTCTAGCCAAAGTTATTAGGGGTGGCACATATTTTGTCAGACTTTGCTTTCGACCTGCCAAAATGCCTTACCCTAATCCTACAGAAGTATTTTTAAACCCTAGTATCTATACTTCTTCTTGAGTAATGAATTTGAATACTTTTGACACCTCTGTTGAATTTTCCCCTTTCAGAAAATACAATAAAACGGGGATAAAAAGGGATTTTATGAATTGAGCAAACCTAATGAAACAAAAATAAAAAGAACATTCAAGCATTTGAATAGACATTATCAAAATTTGTGTAACGGTGGGTCTTTAGGAGTGTTCAGTGAATGAGAGCTGATCTGATACTGAGGGGGAGTTCTGTTTCTAAAATCAACCTTTTTCTGTTGCATTGTCAAAAAAGGTTTTTCATCCACACAACCTCGTCCAGCCGGAACGCAGCAACAAGGGAGAATGATGAACTACGGTAAGTATGCGAGGCCAGTAGGCTTCTGCTCAAATATGCAGAAACCCCTACCCAACGGCTATCTACTCCAGCGTATCTTCATAGTTTTCACAAAACAACAGTTTTGGGCCAAACCGCCCCCAAACCTCTTAATCTAGAATCCCTCATGACCCTCCACTTCTTGACCCTGACAGAGCCTTGGATCACTCCAGATAACTCTGCTACTCCTGCTTCCCTCTCCACCGTCTACTCATTCTCACACACCCCAAGACCATCAGGGCGAGGAGGAGGGACCAGATTCCTCATCTCGCCGAAGTGGTCCTACCAGGTCCTTCCACTAGAACACATGGCCAGATCTCCAGGTCCCATTCGTGACTTCTACGACGAGATGAATGCCCTTCTCAGCTGCTTTCCCACACACAGGGCCCGGAACCTACTTGACCTGATATTCACAAGGTCCTGCGGCACCTCTGCTCTCTCTGTTACCCCACTCCCCGTGTCTGACCATCACTTTGTTGCTTTTTCTCTCCCCTTGAAGTCCTCTCCCCCCTGCTCTCTAGTCCCCACATTGTCACCACCCGCCGTAACCTCAAACCTCTCTCTCTCTCTCTATGTTTGCCTCAACTGTTTTATCTTCTCTACCTTCTGTCGAACAATTCTCTCAACTATCCACCGAGGAATCCTCCGACACTCTGCTATACTCCCTCTCCTCCTCTTTGGACTCCCTCTGTCCCTTCCACTCCAAACCTGCGCGATCCTCACCACCCCCTCCTTGGCAGTCCGAATCTCTGCAGACTTATAGAGCAGAGTTAGAGTTGAGAGGAAATGAAAGAGATTGAAAGAGACTGTCCTAATGATCTATCTCACCTCCACTGTGTCAACAGCCAAATCTGCCTTCTACCGGATCAAAATCAACTCCTCCGCCTCAAACCCCAGGTAACTGTTTTCCTTGTTTTCTTCCCTCCTCAACCCTCCCCTCCACCTCCTTCCTGCCTCACTGCTGATGACTTTATTACCTACTTTAACCAGAAGGTGAAGGACATAAGCTCCTCTTTTATCCTTGCCACCATCCTGCCTCCTCCCATCCCCCTCTCTGCCGTTACCCAATTTATCCCTCTCACCTCCGACGAGGTCAACAGAATAAAAACACTACTCCTATATTTGTTCTACACCATAGTCAACGTTGAAAAGGCTGACTCACAAGAGTATGTTGAAGGGAACATGGTGAGAATGTTCAGGGCCATTTCTTGCAAGACGGGACAGCTGCTGCAGGTACCATCTTCATCCAAAAGGTGCCAGGGTCACAAAGAGATTCCTGCAGTGCAAGCTTTTCCTGAAGCTCAATCAGCACTGATTGAAGAGAAGCAGCACTAGCCCTTGGGTGACCTTCAGGGCTTCAATTGAGAATTCTGTGATATTTTTCACCAGGAATTGTGAATATACAGTAAGTTTTCAATAAACAGTAAGAACTGTTTTCCCAGAGGGAAATCTCTAAACCGGGTTTCAAAATTTTCAATCAATTTGTCCAGGAATTCCACATAATTGTGATGCATTTTTCCTGAAGCTTGACTTTTCAGTTTTGGGAAGTGAAGCACGTCCTCTTCCTGCATGTAACTTTTGAATATTCCCAGTTTCCTTTGAAAGGCACGGATAGCTGACATGAGGATGCACACTGTGTTATTTTTGCCCTGGAGCTTCAAATTCAGATCATTGAGGTGTTTTTTACAAGTCTCATTAAAGCAGTCAGTGAATGTTTTTTTGTGCTTGCCTAAGGGCCCGTCCACACGGAGCCGTTTTTTGGTTAAAACGCAGATGTTTTGCATCGTTTTGGCCGATCGTCCACACGAAATCCTGTCAACGCATCGCATGAAAACTGAGTTTTCTGAAACCAGGTCCCAGGGTGAATAAATTCAGAAACGCACCCCTTGAGTGTTCGTCTGGACGGCCAAAACGCTTACTTGCGTTTCGATGATGTCATCGCCACACCCCTCGAGCGGAACCTCTTGTAACCTGTGACGACGTCTCATAACAACAGCTATGGCCGACTACATGCTCGTGTTCCTGCTGGAGAAGATATTGTGTATATATTATATATTATATTATATTATATATATTATATATATATTTGTATACAGCGCTCAAGCTTTTTGTCATGCTCCCGCCTCTTCCTCTCCGTTTCCGGTGAATTTCTAAAAAAAACAGCGCCACCTATACGCCTATATACGAACATGAAGTAGCGTTTTTGAGTCGTATTGAGATGGATCCGTGTGGACGCAAATGTTCTTGAAACGATGCCAGGGAAAACGGAGAAAAAAAAGATCGTTTTGGTACGTGTGCACTTGGCCTAAGACCCATGCCACTCGCAAGTTAATCATCTGTGGAACGGGCAGGGCTCGAAGAACTCCAGCCAATGATTTCCAGAAACACCGAGTGGCATTGGACAGTAAGTACGTCAATCAAACGGTCGTACTGCACTCCCCCTCCCCCTCTCCCCGCGTGTGACCCCTTCGTGCACGTACTCAAAGCTTGTGACCCAGAGCAAGCTTCTGTTTGTTGTTATCCTGCAGTAGCAACTGGAGCTAGCTAACTAGCTTATCCAAATTTGGACCTAGCACTAGAAGACAACCGTAAACTCGTGCATCTATGTTCGCGCTCGTGCATGATTGCGCGTCTATGTACTTGGAATGGGTGGAGTCAGAGTCAGCGTTGAAGGAGAGGGGGTAGGACCATTTGAGATGTGTTTTTTCATAATCTGCTGGCGTTTCGCAAATCCCATACCCAACCGTTAAGCATACATTTTTTCCAAATATTTACATAAATGCTATTTTATTTCATTGTTAATATTCTGCGTTTAATTTTGGGTAAAGCTATGTAGGCGGCCACAGTTTGTGTCCGTTCTATAAAATATTCTAATCTAGAACACTCCGGCAGCTCCGGCAGGTGTCCAGGAGCTCTATATCTAAATAATACAATATAGTATAATCTAATATATATGTATCTATATAATCCGAGTGTCGCGCCCGCGGAGCTGAGCACCCGCCGGACAATCTCCAGCGGTAGTCCAAGAGTGCCCGGAGCTGAGCAACGGCGGGTGTCTGGTAGTGCGCACCAGCAATAATCCCTTTCTTCTCCATGTAGATCTGGGTTTCAGGGAGTCAAAGCCAAAGTTGCTTTCACCCCAATTCCTTCACAACCAGGCATGCATGCGTGCCTTAAATTCCCCCCAAGGAATGTGACCCGAATGGGCTGACAGACTGCGGAGGAAAAAAGCACTCGCAGGCCTTGCTTGCGCTCACGGCCACAATGTCATAGAGATGTTATTGTACGCTGATAGGACATTTGGATTGGGCACAATTTAGATACGTGATTGGAAACACATCCAGAAATCACATGCTAATGAAATCTCGCTTGGATCATGTTAAAAAAAAAAAAGATCTAGACCGGAGACCGCCAATTGAGTACCCCTGCTCTAGAACCCTCTGGCGTGGTGAGGACTCTGGGCCAAACCTCTTTCTCTAGAACCCTCCGGCGTGGTGAGGAAGGGGTCTGGAGTGGAACAGGGTGTGGTTGATGGCTGGTTTACCCAGCCTCACCCTGTGAGTGATAATGAATCAACTCTGGGAATGGGTAAATATGCACACCTGTTGTGCAATCAACAATTCAGAATTTTAAATTTGAATTTACTACCTTTGAAATTATTGTCTAGCGTGTACCCCACATTCAACAAGCCAACACCAAACTCACTCGGGATTTCTGACATGGCAGCATCCAACACCTGCTCTGAATTCTATGTTGCTTCAAACTGTACTCCAATAATCCAGTTTCAACATGAACCTGTGTCCTGTTGTCAAACGAGGTAGTACAGACCCCTTGGACGCAGGGAACCCTAATACAAATGCTTACAGATGTTTTTTCCCTCTTTGTTTGAAGCCTGGGCCGTGGAAATGTAAACAGCTTTTAATTCTCTGATCTGAGGGGTCTGAGGAGCAGAATGGGGGGCTATGAGTTCAGACATTTACAGTGGAGCCATGTAAGCATTCAAAAGTAATCAATATAATTTTAACCTGATTCCGAATGAAGGGAGCCATTGTGAATCAGGATTGGAGTAACAACAACTAAACAATGAGTTGCAGTAGTCTAGTTGGGAGGAAATAAGGATACGTTTTTTGGGGAGCATTGGTTTCACCTTTGGAATGTTTCTGTTTCGTAAATAGCAGCGTAATGTGCTAATTGAAGGGGAGCAACTGATCCAAACACCAGCAGAGCTGCTCATTGTGCTATGAGTTTTATCACTTTACGGTCTAAAATGCACCGCTGACTTTTTTGCTGCATACTGATTCTCGGAAATCGCCATTCTTGAAATGCGAAGGGATTTTAGATCAAGACATACTGTATATGGATATCCTTGCATCATGTGTAATGATTAGGTATTTAAGATTAGGGGGACAACGGGTAGAACACTCAAATGTTCAGTGAACATTAAAGTTCAGTTCACTGAAGATCTGTTCACTATATGAATAAAGGGCACTGTTGTGTGAATTTGGTTTTCCTGTGTGGCAGCAGAGGGTGTCGCTGGACACCGTCACTCTAGCGGTGGTGGGCTACAGCCAGCACACCCACCCCGTGCCCCATACACCGCTCCACACACAAGGGGGGAAGTGATGTGTTTCTGTTGTAGCAAAGGTTTTCTATTAGAAAGTAGTCTTGGTCCTGGTCTTTTTCATAGCCATTGGAAACCTAATCAGCCATCAGTTAACTTGGTGTCTCTCTGTGCCATCATATGCTGCTGCTACTGGCAAAGATACCGAGAAGATAAAACATGAAATAGCTTAGAGCTGCCAGATGACTTCTGCGTCTTACAATACGATTATCAATAGATCAAAGATAGCAAGATAACATGAACATAAAATACAAGATTTAAATAATTGTAACATGGCTGAAAGGGATTTGTTATTTACTACCACTATTGCAGTGCATTCATAGCATTCCTAATCGTGACACAACTTTCGTGTCAGGGTTTAAACTGCTTTGTCCTGCTGTGTGGCTTCCATTCAATCTACAGTCAGGCGATTCATGATTTTCTATGACCTGTATTAATATTTGTTATTGTTTTTTCAATTGATTATGTATTACAAAGAAGCAAGCACAGTTATATGCCATCCTTTGTCACCTTTTCTTATTGTGTTACAAGTATTTCGGTATGGTAACTATGAAGCAAAAGGGAGGGAATTGTACAGTGGCGTTTCTACATTTAAAAAACAGGTGGGGCTAGGCTAATATTTTTTATTCTTTTAAATGACGAACCAGTGTTTGTGACGTCACCCGTTTATTTTCACAGTCGTGGCGATCTTTGTAGACGTTGACTCCGCCTGCTCCCGGCTATCCTGCACAACACAGGACTGTAGGTAAAAATGTAGTTCAACATCTGACCTGTGAAGGGCAGTCATACGCTAAACAGCGTCTAAACTGCCGAAATCATTCAACAAAAATGGTAGACCCCTTCACTTTTATTAGTCTTTCTACTGGCTTTTCAGGCATACAGACATCCATCCAAACAAATTATGGGGCATTTTAATTTTGTTTGAAATTAATTTTTGGAAAAAGTTATAGCCCTAATATATTACAAATAAAAATGGTAATTTTCATAAAAAAGCAAAAGTATTTCAAAATAGAGATTGAGCTTCCTTCATTGGTCTTACTTAGGCCCCGTTTACACAAGGACGCTTGCGGGTAAAAAACGACAAAATATTTTATCGGAAGGGCCTTTCGTTTAGACGGTGACGGCGTTTTTGGGGCATGAAAACGCATAAATCTGAAAACGCCCTCCAGAGTGGTAAAGTTGAATACGCTCCACTGTAGCGTTTCCGTCTACACTGCCAAGACGCAAAACACTGCTCAGATCTGCTCACGTAGAGTACGCGTTTACGTCATATACATGTGGCAGTACAAGGAAATAAACAAACATGTCAGATTATTTCCATGCGTCAGACCGTCAAGCTGCTCTGACAGCTCTAATAAACTTACAGGAGTCTTTCCACGAAATGTACAGGATATGTACAGATAGTATTACTTGAACAGAGAAGGATCTGAAATTATGTTTTGGTTTTCGCGGCGTAGGTAAGAGAAGTAAGATTTTACGCATGCGCTCAGACATGGCGGTGTTGTGTAATAGTGTATCCCAGCACCATCTAGCCGCCTGGCATGCATACCCAATGGAATTCCACACACTTTTGCGTCACCGTATGCACGCAGATTTCCTCCCGAAAACGCTCGTCTAAACGCGGAATAAAAAGTGAAGACGCAACTCCACTTTTGCGTCTTCTGTTCAGAACGTCATCGTGTAAACGTAGCCTTAGTCAGTGTCCCACCATGCTGTCTGTAGCCCTGGCTTGTGTTTCCCATTCTCTATTCAGCCCTCAGCTCCACCCACAAGCACCTGCCAGGACAGAAGGCAGGTACTGGGGCCATCCCAACTATTACAGATAAAAACATACTTTTAACACTATTAAGTATGCTGGGCTTTTTGTTTTTTTTAACTAAGTGACTGTTCTCCATGTATTAGATAAATATATATATACCGGTAGTGCCGAGAGACGGGAGTCGGAGGCGGAGTATCCAGAACTGGTTTTTAATTAACGACAGACGAACCGGTACATTCGAAAGGACAACAGGAATGAATGAATGGAGACGGTCGTTCCGACTACCTAAAGTGTCCGTGCTAAACACGTCCCCCCCTCCCCATAGTTCCGTGGGTGAATTATGTTAATCACCACACAAGCCCCCCCAGAATTCACCCATAGACAAAGTCCTTGCGACGGGAAGGGGCGACGACCCGACCCCGGCGCGTGCGGACGACAGGGGTCATATGGAGGGAGCAGCAGGCACGTCGGTGTCGACCACCAACTCGGAGGGCCCGGGGGTCAACGAGGTCGAGGGAGTCCCGACTGCTAGCGGGGGATGCGGCGCAGGTGGACGGCCCCGACGCGGGGGTTGCGCCACCTCCATCGGTCTGGAAACGTCCACGGTAGCTGGCTTAATCCTATCCCAGGAAACGGTCTCAGGCCTACCCCCGACGTCCACCACCAGCGACTTGTTGCTGTGGCGTAAAACCCTGAATGGGCCATCGTAAGGAGGGCGTAGGGGACCACGGGGGGCGTCGTGGCGAATGAAAACATATTCAACCATACGCAGATTGGGGGGCATGCGGAAAGCAGGGGTCCCTTGTTGCGACGTGGGAACGGGCGCAAAAACCTTGGCGGCCTCCAGGAGGGAGGAACGTTGTCTGGCTGCAGACCAGGGAACTGAGGCATTAGGAATAAAATCCCCCGGCACTCGCAGGGCCTGCCCGTAGACCAGCTCCGCCGATGAGGGCTGCAAGTCTTCCTTAGGGGCGCACCTGAGGCCGAGCATTACCCATGGCAGCCTATCCACCCAGTCGCCATCCTTCGAGCTGGCTCGTAGGGCTGCCTTCATGGAACGGTGGAAACGCTCGCACAAGCCGTTAGCCTCGGGGTGATAAGCGGTAGTGCGGTGCAGCTTGACCCCCAACCCCTCAGCTACCGCGTTCCAAAGTTCCGAGGTAAACTGCGAACCCCGGTCTGAGGAGAGGTCCGAAGGGGTCCCAAAGCGTGCGACCCACGTGCCGATGAACGCACGCGCCACGTCGGAAGCCGATGTCGAGGAGAGGGGAACTGCATCAGGCCAGCGGGTCATCCTGTCGACCATGGTGAAAAGGTAGGTAAACCCGTGAGAGGAGGGAAGCGGTCCAACCAGGTCGACATTGACATGGTCGAACCTCCTCTCGGGAGCAGTAAACTCTCCAAGGGGGGCCTTGATATGGCGGTGCACCTTGGACCGTTGACAGTCAACGCATGAGCTGACCCAAGCACTAACGTCCCTTCTAAGCCCCTGCCACACACAAACTTCTCGGAAACCAATTTCACTGACGGCCTTCCTGCCGTGGGTGGGAAAGACCATGTAACGCTTCGAAAACGGGCCGGCGCCAGCTCACCGGGACCAGCGGTCGAGGCTGGCCTGTGGAGACGTCGCACCATAGCCTCACGTCCGAGCTGCCAACCGCAACCTCCTCCAGGCGCAGACCTGTATCCGAATTTTTTGGGTCTGAACCCCGTGGTCGGAGGCCTGGTCCTCGCTCATACGGACGTAATCCAGGCCCAGTTGGACGGCCCCGATGACTGCCCTGAGAGGCAGTCAGCGACCACGTTGGACTTGCCAGCAATGTGTCGAATGTCCGTGGTGTACTCGGAGATGTACGAAAGTTGACGCTGCTGGTGGGCGGACCACGGTACCGCCACCTTGGACATATAGAATGTTAGTGGCTTGTGATCCACGAAAGCCACAAACTCTCTGCCTTCCAGGAGGAACCGGAAGTGGCGGATTGCCAGCCAGAGTCCAAGGAGTTCCCTGTCGAACGCGCTATATTTGCGCTCCCTGGGGGTCAACTGGCGACTGAAAAAGGCGAGCGGCTGCCAGGCACCATCGACCCATTGCTCGTGCACCGCGCCGACGGCGTAGTCAGATGCGTCGGTGGTGATGGCAATGGGGGCATTATGCGACAGATGGCCAACATGGCGGCTTGGCTCAAGGCGGCCTTCGTGGCCTCGAACGCACACTCCCTCTCCACCGTCCAGACAACCGCCTGGCCGGGGGACTTGTCCTTGAGGGCCTCGTTGAGGGCCTCAGCCCATGTTGGTCGAGCCTCATGAAGAGGTCGCGTAGGTTTTCCCTGGTGCTCCTTTTCGGAGGAGCTGGCAACCAGGATGTCGTCTAAATACACGAAAACAAAAGGCATCTCTCTGAGCGCCGAGTCCATTAATCGCTGGAAGGTCTGAGCCGCAACGGCGAAAAACCGGTCGGCTTCTTCTGCCAACGCGCGTGGCTCGGTAATCCTCGTGCCGGCGAGCGCTGTCCAGACCTGTGCTGGCAGGTGTTGGAGGAACAGCTCCATGAAGAGAAGTTAGGCTCCTCCGTACCCAGCAGGTTGAGCATCATCTCTATATGCTCGGAGGGTTTGCCTTCCCGAGGCCCCGAATAGCTAACAACCGTTGGGCCCGCTCTGACTGCGACAGTTCAAAAGTCCTCAACAGGAAGATTTTGAGGTCTCTGTATTTTCCTTGGTTCGGGGGATTTGTTATGAAACTCGCCGCCCGCGTCGCAGTGGATCTCCCCAGCGCCGACACGACATGGTAATAGCGCGCGGTGTCGTCCGTGACGTCACGGATAGCAAATTGCGCCTCCGCCTGTGCAAACCACGCTGTTGGTGAAAACTCCCAAAACTCTGGCAACTTCATAAAAACGTTATTCGCCATGTTCGATTTGGTCCCTGAAGCTTCAGCGAGACCTACGTCGGGGTCATCAGTGTAGTGCCGAGAGACGGGAGTCGGAGGCGGAGTATCCAGAACTGGTTTTTAATTAACGACAGATGAACCGGTACATTCGAAAGGACAACAGGAATGAATGAAAATCGGATTTCATGTGACTTGGGACTGTTCAGACTTCAAAAGAGTTATCCGGTTCCAATCTGGATGGGCTAAAAATCGGATTTTGGCTGGCAGTCTGAATGCGGCCTCAGTGTAATCCGTTTGGCTGGAGCAATAAACTGTCAGCGCATTTAATTAATCCTACTTCACTGAATACCACAGATTTTCATGCGTTTTTTTATCCATACTTGTAGCTATGATAAAGGACACATGGTTTGGCGTGTTTTATTATTCATAGTTTGCTTAACAATTATAGAATATCCTGATATGCTTTTAGCGTATAAGATGTCTATGGGTGGGGCTAGCCCCTCCAGACGAACTCAGCTGGAAGAAGCAAGTCAGGGTCGACTAAAAATAAAATAAAAGCGCCAAACTTATTATTTTACAGTACTTTCTGGGGACATTATTTTAATATATATATATATATATAATATATATATATATATATATATATATATATATATATATATATATATATATATATAAAATGATATAAATTTTTTTATATATATATTTTTTTTCATTTTCATTTTCTGTTCTTTTTTTCTTGTGAGAGTAGGCGGGGCCGAGCCCCACATGCCCCTAATGACCAGTCACCACTGGAATTGTATCTAACACGCGTAGAGAGAAATACTGAAGAGCTACTTCGAGCCCCAGAGCTTTGGCCCCAGGCTCTCTGCTGGTCTGCCTATGCTTCTCTGCCTCATCTGGCTCATGGCGATGCGAATGTATCAAGTAGGCGTGGCCTATGTGAAGTAGGCGTGACCTATGTGACATCTTAGCTCCAGCTTCCGCGTCTGTCTTAAAGATGCTGCCTTCTGTGGCTGGGGTAGATATTACAGCTTGTATGTTTGACCCTGCTCCCTTGTGGCTGTGTGTAGTAATTACAGCTTATGTGCTTAATTTACAAAACAATTGGCAATGGCTATGACGTAACACTTGGAAGATTATGGGCGCACATCTCTGACACTTGACTGTAAGTCGGCAACAATTGGCTTGGGGCAGATTTGACACAGCTGAGGTGTATCTGAGTTGTGGTTTGCTTTCCAGGGAGGGTGAGTCCTGGAAGCAATCATATTGTTTCTGCCTGAAAGACGTGTGCCCTCTCTCCTCTCTCCATCTGCCCATCTTCTACAAACCGGGGCTTTGTGGAAGGCGAAACCAATGGCTTTACCCTTCGTAAATCCCATGCATCTACGACCCAGGCTCATTGCTTAAAGCTATATAAAACCCTCACTCATCTGTCACACCCATGTCTGCACCTCCAACATGTCCCACCTGGCTCCCCACCTACAGCAGAGGCCTCGGCCATGCCGAATGTGTCTCTGCGCTGGGTGTTTACAGCCAAAATGGCGACACAATAATACCCAATGAGACATGGCTACAAGCTTTTGAGATGGAGGGTAGGCAGGGTTCATGCAGCTGGATCTATCTGCTTTCCTACAGATTTGAGCTTGTCTGCCAACAGATTTTAGATTTTTTCTAAACTCTGATTTAAGTCCTCCACTGACAGTGGTGGTATAGCCTGAAGCCCGTTCAGTGGATGGTTTGGACCCGGAGGACAATGTCTGATTCTGACACATCCGGAACCCATGTTTCCCTCTCCCATGTCCACGGGGCCGGCTGCTGCTCCAACACTCCCAACAAACAGACGGCTGCTTCATGGGCATCTGGAATGCTTTGAAGCTGCCCTTCACTAGACAAACCAAGCACGTACAATACATACAGCTTTGTTATATTGATTTATGTGTACCATGTAAGTGTCAATCCAAAAAGGTTTTAACCTCAATACAAATGAGCTTAAATTATATTCTATATGTTCCAAATGTGGTATGTTTTTCAAAAAGGAATTTATTGCATTCCATGGCGACAAGCAATTGTATTTTCATTTAAATACAATTGGACACCAAATTGGAATGTTGTGTTCCCTTTGTATTGAGTGTGTGAAGTTGTTGGGAGCTGTGGCTCTGACAGCCTGAAGAGTAGCCTGGTGACAGCTGCAGCCAGAGAAATGCTGCAGACTCATAGACCTTATCTGTTTTACAAACACATTGTTCTTTGAGGCAATGCCATATCCAAATAAAATATCAGCAGACACTTGCATTTTTTTTTGCATAATGTGTTTTTATACTTTTTGTAATCTTTCAACAACATTGCCTCATAATTTTTATGTTTTTCACATGAACGTCTCAATCGGAATTCTGGTGTTGGTAGATTTTAATCAAGTTTTATGTACATCAATCAAATCAAATAATAGTAAAAGACACTTCAATAACCCTGTGTCATTTGTTTTATTGATAGCAATTGTGGCATTTAAATGTTGTCAAAGGCTGCATCCCTATAAAATCTGTCTGTCTGTCTGTCTGTCAATCTATCAAAAAATGTGCGTCTATTTATGTGGTCAATATTATTATAACATTCAGTTTTCATTCAAAAGGCTGACTGTTGCCTTTCCTTTGGCGTTCATTTACATTTGACAACTATTCCAAACCCAAATGATTAGTTATCACCCTAACCCACATATGGCACAAATAACTAAATGTTTCCAAAATATTTCAAAATAAACTTAGGGATAAGGAACCAACAAAGGAAATAGAGCCAACACTGCCACTAGACATTTAAGATCAAATGCCCTTGTCTTTAGGGTTTGTCGTTTATCTAATTCATAATTATATTAATTATATTACTTTCATTGCATTTCACAACAAGAAACAATATGCTGTGTTTGTCTTGGATGAATTCGAAATGTTTTCACCTCATTTTTCCCATGGCTGATGGCTGCAAGTCAACTCATTCAATCGTGAGACTGCAACAACGGAATGCTGTGTTGCTTTCTTAACGTTTCCTGGTGACCAGAATTGAACCAGAAATACAAAAATAAAGATAAAAACAATGCATTTATAGCCCAGCCCTTGAGAATGCCAATGGGTGAGAGTAGACCGTGTGTATTTGGCACTTACCAGTACAAGTGCAGGCCTTAGTGTTTCTATTAAAGCTCTATGCTAGCTCAATGATGCCGTTTTGGCTAGTTTAAGTGAAATTGCAAAATATATCATCAAGGACATGATTACACAGTTATAAATGGGTTGAAATGCCAGATAATCTTTTAAATATATACCCATTGCAGTCATTCATAACGGACCCAACAATCATATAAAATACTGGGAACATTTTATCCACAAAGATATGAAAACTTGGATCAGATAACTATATCTTTAAATAGATAGTTTTTTTCACAGTGTTTTACCACGGAGGCACAGGAGTCTGTTCCCTAGTTTTCTTCGATGTTACATCCCAAAATATACTGTATAATGATGATAAAACGCAAAAAATCTAAAGGATACATGCAACAAAAAACATGACATACACGGGTTCGCCATACAAAACCTGGCAAATCTTTCATGCAAAACAAAGAATATTTGAGTGACTGACTCCAGTCGGGGCTGAGGTTATATGCTGCTATTTATAGTTGGCAAGTGTTAAAATTGTGCTAACAAATGATTTCATTCTGAGAACAATCAGTGTTTTTGGTTTTCACATATATCCTAATGTGCCAAAAGTCACAAAGGAACAGGCTCCATATAAACAGGGCCTAGGACTTAAAAAAAAACCACATCAACTTAGAGGAGATAGGCTTAGGTGTAGGAAAGGAAGTCAGGAAGTTAAGAGGTTCAGAAGACAGATGGTGACATAGTGTGCATGGATGAGCCCAGATGACCAGAAGGATTTTTCCATAGGAGACCTAAGTTCTGGCTAGGATGAGAAGGTTAAATGGTTTCCCACTCATTTAAACCACTACCACCCCTAATATTACTTCAGAGATGTAAAGAGGTGGCTAGTAGGACACCAACCGTGTACTGGACACTTCTAGGCGATTGAGTTCAAATCTATCTCCTACCATCACACTCGTTGATCTTAAATTGAATATTTCGTTTGGCTTGATTCTGATATTATAAATCAGCTTTGGCTTCGAGTCCTTTTCTGGGTTAATCCTTGTCTAAAATAACCAGCCCAAGTACATCCTGAACAGTTTTACAGTAAATCAGGTTTTCTGAAAATATTTTTTCTAAATATATAATTGGATTCTGCATTTCAAACAGAATATGTACTACATCAGCATGTTTTGGCAATTCATATATTGCGACTTCAAAAATGAGTTTGAGTCTGGTGTAGGTGTGAGCAGAGGCAGAACTTATTTCTATGTAGAAGAAATGTCATTGCAAATAAGTGACCTAAAAATAGAGATCTGCTTCGTAGACAAGGTAATCCATTACATATAGTTGGTTCAACTGAGTACCCTCCCCCACCAAAAACAGGCAAAAAGCCATACATATGTTTTCAATGTTACCAGCTTGTCAAGAGCCCTGCTAAAAAACAACTTCTTAAACTCTCACAGTATGCATCTATATACATAATTCGAAACATATACAAACTTTGGCACAATGGTTCCAATTACATTTTTAAAGCCTCCAAACTCCAGATCAAATGTCACATTGGCAACGGTGACAGTAGATTATGTCAGTTCATTGCCGTGCTGAAAACATATATGTGACTATTACCAAAAACTGTGTTTCTTAAGGTCTCCAAACAGATTACTTTAATGTGATAATGTGTTGGTCATGAGCGCGATAGGCCTATTAAAGATAATGCATTTTATGGAGCGATTTCTCACAGGAAATACCTACACGCTGACTAACACTACTATTTGAATAAAAGTGTTGTATTTTGCAATGCATCCACATCGACATCCACATGGATGAATCCAGGGTAGATCGGCCTTCGCACCGGGAAAAGAAAAGTCAGGGAAAGGTAAGAGGATTTGGTGAACTAACTGAAGTAAGACGTTGCGTGGAACCTAATGTCCCCTAACATCTGTCATGGGGACAGATGTGAGAAGCTCAGTTCAGCTGGACTGGTGTTGGAACAAGAAATCCAAACGGTCAAACTATTAAAGTGAAACAAGTTCCTGGCAGACTGCAGCATTATTCACCTCCTCCACACACCGGCCAGACTTTATGGAGGCAGGGGAATGCCACAGGCTCTATTTTAAAATGCTAAATTAGGTATAAAGAACAATTTTACTGCTCGGCTAACAATGCTATTTGCAAGTCGTCACATGTGTTGCTATATTGGCTAGTGTTTTGGTGTTTTAAGTGAGACCGTCCACGACAAGTGTGTTTGTGTGTGTGTGTGTGTGTGTGTGTGTGTGTGTGTGTGTGTGGTGTGTGTGTGTGTGTGTGTGTGTGTGTGTGTGTGTGTGTGTGTGTGTGTGTGTGTGTGTGTGTGTGTGGAGGGGGGGTGTTTAGGAGTTGAAAAAGCAGCAAGGGATTTCACAACTGTTTTTAATTAGAAAAGTCAGTCTAAAGTCATGTGGGGTGGTCGAGAGCTAGCTAGCTGCCAGTGAGAGTGGCGACACACACAGCTTCACAGATGAGAAAGAAAACGAAATTCATGTATGGAACAATATAGCAAATTACGATAAGCAATAAATGCCCATCCTCAAGAAAGTGCCACTCTGCCTTGCCAGAAGAGCAGACCAACAAGGTTTGCAGTTTAATGGATCCTAAGTCATCCACACATGGGAAACTAATAAAGACGTTTATTTGTTTATTTAAAGATAAAAGCTCTTTATTTAAAGAGGTTTTATCCTTTTTTTCTTAGAGTAAGACAGGAAGATATGGCAGAGGGAGACATGCAGCAAAGGACCAGGTTAAAAATGCAGCTTCATGTGGCTTACTTATCGGTATTTGTCTGAATGTCTGGCGGACGTCAGCACCTGGACAACTGCCCATCACCAAAACCGAGCTCCTCCTAATCCCAGGTAAAGATTGCCCACACATGGACTTACTGGTAACCGTTGAGAACATCACTGTATCTCCTTCTCCAACTGCCAGAAACCTCGGTGTGGTATTGGACAATTAGTTATGCTGCACCGCAAACATCACTGCAGTGGCCCGATCCTGCAGATTTGCACTTTACAACGTCCGCAGAATCCGGCCCGACCTCACAAGGGAAGCAGCTCAGCTTCTAGTCCAATCACTGGTCATCTCCCGCCTCGACTACTGCAACTCACTCCTGGCTGGACTTCCTGCCTCTGCGATTAAACCTTTGCAGCGCATCCAGAATGCGGCAGCGCGCCTCGTGTTCAACCTACCGAAGATCTCCCATGTGACCCCCCTCTTCCGGGACCTCCACTGGCTCCCTGTAGTAGCTCGCATCAAATTTAAGACGATGGTACTGGCATACAAGGCAGTCGATGGAACTGCCCCTGCCTACCTCCAAGCATTGCTAAAGCCACACACCCCAGCTCGATCGCTCCACTCAACTACCTCAGCTGGACGTCTGGTACCGCCATCGCTAAGGGCTAACAAAGGTCGTTCAGCAAAGTCACAACTCTTCTCGGTTTTGGGACCTCAGTGGTGGAACGAGCTCCCTGCCGTTCTCAAGACTCACCTGTTCAGAGTCCACCTCGACTCTGCATAGCCACCCTCCCCCCTCTGGCCACCATTGTACACTGTATTGTATTGTGTTGTATTGTATTGTATTATAGTACTTAACTGTGTAGCAACTGCAGTAGCTGCTATCATTGCTGTGACACAGGGAATTGGTTAGCCTAGTGATTGTTGTACTTGCACTTGGGTCTATGAACATCCTTACTGTACCGATAGCGATATATTGTTGCACTTCTTATGACAAATGTACTTATTGTAAGTCGCTTTGGATAAAAGCGTCTGCTAAATGCCCTAAATGTAAATGTAAATATTTGTATCCACATCCTCTATGTAAACCGGACACAAAGAGGCCAGGTGAAGAAGATTTTCCTTCACCTCTTTATCCGTTATAACACTTGTCTTTTGTTTCTTCACGTCAAACTAAAATACCAACCCAATCAATTCAATGCCCCCTTTCCACATAGTCTATGTCAGCTGAAATCAGCATCAGTTTGGGATTAGAATTCCTTTTAGTCACTTAGTTTATGATGATAGCTCTAGCTCTAATCCATTAAGAGTTTGAGAGCATCCAATAGACCTAAGGAGCCATTCAGCTAGGGATAACATTATCTCACTACTGTTTAACAACAGACCTGTCGGACAAGTTACTGCTCCACACTTGGTTAAGTGCGTATTTACCAAGCAGCCCGCATACCACATGCACGCGCACACACACACACACACATCGCATGCACACACACTGCACACAAATGCACACATGCACGCGCAGGCACACACCGAACACACGCGCAGATGCAGACGTTGCAAGACAATGGCAAGATCGAGATAACAGCCCCGCCGTCGACACACCTTCCCAGCTGAGACATTGAGCCCTTCTTTAATGGTCTGAAACGCCATTGAGAAACGCGAAACGCAA
The DNA here is from genome assembly GCA_900291075.1 of Melanogrammus aeglefinus. Taxonomy (NCBI): domain Eukaryota; kingdom Metazoa; phylum Chordata; class Actinopteri; order Gadiformes; family Gadidae; genus Melanogrammus; species Melanogrammus aeglefinus. The sequence goes on from OLKM01000424.1 coordinate 98,368, forward strand.
GTGGTTTTGTTGGCGGATCTCTGGCGCTGTTGCTATTATACCAGCGGATAAATGACTCTTGTGCCCGACGCAAATCTAAAATGGGTTGGTCTGAATACCCGTAGGTGTGTTTTGGTTGTGAAATAAACCAATGAGAGTGCCATCTCCCATCCCCTTTAAGAGCCACGAGCGCATTGAATTAGCCTGGCTCCGCACACCTACGTACTTCGGCTCAATTTTAATTTCCCTTCATTGCTACATCTGGGTTTGCGGTATATTCGACGGTTTTCTCAGGCCAAATTTTGCCGGTCCAAACAGTGAATTTAGGGAGTTGCTGAGAACAATGACTTGAGGTTGTGCAATAATTTGAGTTGTAGTCAAACGTTAGCGAATGGTTATGGCAGATCGTGAGTGGCACTGGGCAGATCCAATAGTTTTAAACTCCAACAGACACTCGCCTTCAAGTGAGTAAACGTTTGTCAATGGAGAGAGGCCAGGCGCTGGGCAAATGAAATGAAGTACGAGAGTCTGGTAGGACCAGGCTACATTCAAACCTGACAAGTTGATATTTTGAGCGTGTTTGCAGTCTCCGCTGAGACAGATGCATGACCACATGAATTTCAAACTTCAAATAGCTCAGTTTATTGCCAAATTATAAGGCCTAATTCACACACGCTGGACAACATCTAGCTTCAGTTTATATTGCCAAATTATAAGGCCTATATTCACACACGCTGGACAACATCTGGGACTATTTTCAAGATTAGTATTATTTTTCTTCTATAACTTTAGAAACACTGAGTCGTGATGTAAATTCCGGTAAAGAAAACTTAACACACATATCTATATGCAGTCCTGTGGCCGCAACTGTGGGTCTATTTAATGATATGTGGAAATATACAGTATTAAAGGGATACTTCACCCATTCAGAACCGGCATTCTATCATTATAAAATAGCTATTGTAATATTTTAAAAAAAAAAAAGGTTTTTTTTTCCTCAGTCTAACCCAGTCTTCCCTTGGCTTCTAATTTGGGCCAAGGCCCAAGGGAAAATGTATCTAATTTTCTCCTGAGATGACGGCCACACGACGCTTTTGACGTCATCTCGGGAGAACTTTGCTTGCCTGCCAAAAGGGCAGAGGACTACAAAAGCCTGGTTCCGCAAAATTGTGAGCCCACCAATAAGAAATGAGGAGGGGGCGGGAGCTCTCGTACGATATATAAACACAATTTCGGCCATGTTTCTTCACCACTTAGCTAGAGAACAAATTTACAATGTGAAACAGCCGAAGTGGATTTTGAAAATCCATTGTTGGATTCGGACATTCAGGGCTATAAGTACAGCCAGGAAGGATTGACACAAATAGAGGAGGAGACTGCCGCGGCTGCAGCTGAACAAGCCTTGCCTGTTGCCGAGGATGAGGAGCCGGAGCGCGCCGGTTTGCTGTGTTCGCCTATAGACACTTATGGTGTGTTCCTGAATCCTCGAACACCAGACTTCGGAGTCGAAAGTCAAAGATCTCCCAGCTTTCTTGTGGCATTTCTCGAAGGTACCCCCCCTTTTTGTCTTCATCTCCCTGCGCTCCAGCGAATTTCAGCGATGCCAGTTTCTTTTCTAGAATAAAAGGGAACCAAGGACTGATCGGTGTTTCGAGATGTACGGCTACTCGAATTTAGAGCTACCCTGGGCAGAATTTAGCGTGAATATTCATTAAATGACATACTTGGATTTACGCTCGCCAGATTGTTTATCTAAATAGCCCTATGTTGTTAGAAAATACTAACTTTATGCAAGGTCTATGTTCGTGCCGTACTCGACGTTGACCCCGTCCTAAAAATACAATATTATTTTCAATGATATCACATCAAAAAAGCGGTGGCTAACGTCAATTGAATCAAGCAAGCAAACTTAGCTTTTGTTTTTGCTCCAAAAAGCTTGACTTACCTCGAATTTAACATAAGATAGTTCCTTCAAATTAGGGCTATGTGATTTGAGGCATAGACGGTGACGTTATTATATCACGGTATGTTCATTTTATCTTCTAATTTTGATATGAATGCTTCTGAAGGGGTAAAATACAGGTTAGGCAGCAAAACTGCATAAAAAATGAAAAATCTTTCCTCAAGTTACTTACATCTCTGAAAAACACTAATGTTTAGTAGTATGGATTTTTTTCTCCACTTGCTCGCGGACCTTGCCGTAGATATAGTTTTGGCATCTCAAATTTGGCTGAAGTGTGTGGGCAGGTAACGCGTAGGTACCTGGGATTGAGTATTTTGACTTTCTCTTTACAGCCCTTTCTATCGACATTTTGAAAGGGAACCTTACACAGGTAAACAGTGACGCCATTTGTTATCTCGTTCCACCGCTGGCATTTTGTCGTAAGGACTTGCTTTGGAAAATGCCTGCGGAAGCAATGTCTGATATGCAAAGACAGCCAACACCGTCTGTCTCGTGTGGTGTGGAATGAGACAAGAGCTTGTGAAGGGACTATTGCGCAAGCGAGTAAGGCACACTTGCTGCGCGTCTGCGTGCTTACGCAATAGCATACATCCTGAGAAGGCAATATCACTGTCAATTCTGGAAAAGTAACGTTGCGCCAAATTGAAAAAGGAAATATGTTTCTTTACCATATTTTCAGTAGTTGCGCGTTACTTTACTTTTTGCATGAAAAGGTAGTTATATGTTACACACAACACTGTCTACCGGTCACACGGTAACATCAAAATCCATACCGTAGCGCAAATTCACACTGGTGTACTTTCTATACCGTTTATACCGTACACCCCTACTTCAAATTGATAAGAGTTTCCATCAGACTCGCACGGTAGCCAGGCGTCTCATCCAAAGGCGAGCTCAGTCGGCGCTGTGTGCTTCAAGATTCTGAAGCAAGTGCTGAGATTCCGATTGGCCCAGAGAAATGTCAATTATAAGACTTATCCATTAATGTTTCACAGTTCATAATGTGCATATGTCCCCCCCTATACACCGCCATGGACTGTTTAATCCATTACGTGTTTAGTTTGCGTAAGTTACAGGTGTGTTTAAACACATGCCAAACATCACCTGCATTCATTCATTCTATTAAACCCTCACTCTTGGCAAAAAAATGTTTTCTCACGATCAAATACTCATCAATCCTAAAAGTTATGGGCTTGTACACGATGTATGTGTCAAGAAAATATGTCTTTGCTGAACGGTGTTTGCAGATGCATTGTTTTAAAAGTACAACTTCTTACCGCTGTATCAGCTGTTTTTTCTCAAATAATTTAACCAACATTATAATTTACCCTAAATCAAAATTTTGTTTTGGAAGGCAGGGCTATAACCTACTTTGCTCGAGTTAATGATTGTTATTATTATTATTCTATTTTTTATTTACCTCTCCTGGAACCGTCACCTTATCGTGGTGGAGAGTTTTGCGTGTCCCTGTGAACCTGAGGGCTGTGTTGTCTGGAGCCTTGTGCTCCTGGTAGGGTCTCCCATGGCAGAGTTGTCTCAGGTGAGGGGCCGGACTAAGAAGACTCCATGAAAAAACGATTAAGAGGAGAAGAGACTCTGCCCGGAGGAAGCCCGGGGCCCCCGTCTGGAGCCAGCCCCAGGCGGAGGGCCCGTTGGCGAGCGCCTGGTGGCCGGGTTTGCCACGGAGCCCGGCCGGGCACAGCCCAAACAAGCTACATGGCACCCCCCCTCTTCGTCCTGTGGGCCCACCACCTGCAGGAGGACCCGCTGGGGTAGGGTGCGCTGCCACATGGGTGGCGGTGAAAGTCAGGGGTCCCGACGGACCAGACCTGAGCGGCAGAAGCTGGCTCTGGGGACGTGGAACGTCACCTCACTGTGGGGAAAGGAACCGGAGCTTGTGAGGGAGGTGGAGCGCTACCAGTTAGATCTGGTGGGGCTTACATCTACGCACAGTCTCAGCTCTGGTACTGTACTCCTGGATAGGGGTTGGACTCTATTCTTCTCTGGAGTTGCCAGAGGCATGAGGCGCCGGCTGGTGGTGGGATACTCATAAATCCCCGGCTGAGCGCCGCAGTGTTGGAGTTTACCCGGTGGACGTGAGGGTCGCCTCCCTATGCCTAAGAGTGGTAGGGGGAAAACTCTGACTGTTGTTTGTGCGTATGCACCGAACAGCAGTTCAGAGTACTCGGCCTTCTTGGAGACCCTGAATGGAGTCCTGTATGGGGCTTCAGTAGGGGACTCCGTAGTTCTACTGGGAGACTTCAACGCCCATGTGGGCAGACACCTGGAGAGGCTTGGTGGGGAGGAACGGCCTACCTGATCTAAACCCAAGTGGTCGTTTGTTACTGGACTTTTGTGCTAGTCATGGATTGGCCATAACAAACACTATGTTCGAACATAAGGGTACTCATAAGTGTACATGGTACCAGAGTACCCTAGGCCGAAGAACGATGATCGATTTTGTAATCGTGTCATCTGATCTGAGGCGGCATGTTTTGGACACTCGGGTGAAGAGCGGGGCTGAACTGTCAACCGACCACCATCTGGTGGTGAGTTGGATCAGGGAATGGGGGAAGATTCTGGACAGACCTGGTAAGCCCAAACGAGTAGTGCGGGTGAATTGGGAACGTCTGGAGGAGGCCCCTGTCCTGGGGATCTTCAACTCACACCTCCGGCGGAGCTTTTCTAGCATTCCTGTGAATGGCAGTGAGTTGTGGCCTCAGGGTCTTAGGTTCCTCAAGGGGCGGTAACCCTCGGACACCGTGGTGGACACCGGTGGTCAGGGAAGCCGTCCGACTGAAGAAGCCTTTCGGAATATGTTATCCCGGAGGACTCCTGACGCAGATGCAGGGTACCGACAGCCTCGAAGGGCTGCAGCCGCTGCCGTGTCGGAGGCTAAGCAGCGGGTGTGGGAGAAGTTCGGAGAGGCCATGGAGGAAGAGGCTTTCGGTCGGCACAAAAGTGTTTCTGGAAGACCATCTGGCACCTCAGGAGGGGGAAACGGGGAACCATCCAAGCTGTGTACAGTAAGGATGGGACTCTGTTGGCCTCAACTGAGGAGGTAGTCGGACGTTGGGAGGAACACTTTGAGGAACTCCTGAATCCAACTAACACGCCCTCTATGATGGAGGCAGAGCTCGAGGTTGATGGTGGTTCATCGTCAATTTCCCTGATGGAGATCACTGAGGTAGTTAAACATCTCCGCAGTGGCAAAGCCCCAGGGATTGATGAGATCCAGCCAGAATGCTAAAAGCTCTGGGTGTTGAGGGGCTCTGACATGGTTGACACGCCTATTTCAACATTGCATGGGAGTCGGGTACAGTGCCAAAGGAGTGGCAAACTGGGGTGGTGGTCCCCCTGTTCAAAAAGGGGGACCAGAAAGTGTGTTCCAATTACCGGGGTATCACACTTCTCAGCCTCCCTGGTAAAGTCTACTCCAAGGTGCTGGAAAGGAGGGTTTGGCCGATCGTCGAACCTCAGATTGAAGATGAACAATGCAGTTTCCGCCCCGGACGTGGAACTACAGACCAGCTCTTCACTCTGGCAAGGATCCTGGAGGGGGCCTGGGAGTATGCCCATCCGGTCTTCATGTGTTTTGTGGATCTGGAGAAGGCATATGACCGGGTCCCCCGGGAGAAACTGTGGGAGGTGCTGCGGGAGTATGGGGTAGGGGGGTCTCTCCTCAGGGCCATCCAATCTTTGTACTCCCAAAGCGAGAGCTGTGTCCGGGTTCTCGGCAGCCAGTCAGTCTCGTTCCCTGTGGGTGTTGGCCTCCGCCAGGACTGCGCCTTGTCACCAATCCTGTTTGTGATATTCATGGACAGGATATCGAGGCGCAGTCGTGGTGGGGAGGGGTTGCAGTTCGGTGGTCTGAGGACTCACTGGATCGGATGGCGGCCGAGTGTGAAGCGGCTGGGATGAGGATCAGCACCTCTAAATCTGAGGCCATGACTCTTAGCAGGAAACCGGTGGTTTGCCTACTCCGGGTAGGAAATGAGTCCTTAGCCCAAGTGAAGTAGTTCAAGTACTTCGGGGTCTTGTTCGCGAGTGAGGGGACGATGGAGCGTGAGATTGGCTGGAGAATCGGATTAGCAGGAGCGTTCGCTTCACCGCACCGTTGTGACGAAAAGAGAGCTGAGCTGCAAGGCAAAGCTCTCGATCTATCGGTCAATCTTCGTTCCTATCCTCACCTATGGTCATGAGGGATGGGTGATGATTGAAAGGACAAGATCACGGGTACAAGCGGCCGAGATGAGTTTTCTCAGGAGGGTGGCTGGCTTCTCCCTTAGGGATAGGGTAAGAAGTTCAGTAATCCGTGAGGAGCTCGGATTAGAGCCGCTGCTCCTTTGCTTAGAAAGGAGTCAGTTGAGGTGGTTCGGGCATCTGGTAAGGATGCCCACTGGGCGCCTCCCTTGGGAGGTGTTCCAGGCATGACCAGTGGAGAGGAGACCTCGGGGAAGATCCAGGACTAGGTGGAGAGATTATATCACAACACTGGCCTGGGAACGCCTCGGGATCCCCCCGTCAGAGCTGGTCAATGTGGCTCATGGAAGGGAAGTCTGGGGCCCCCTGCTTGAGCTGCTGCCCCCGCGACCCGACCCCGGATAAGCGGATGACGATGAGATGAGATGAGATTATTATTTTAACTCATAGCTTACTACAGTGTTCATTCCCGCGAGTTTGTTGCGGTAGAGAATCAGCTTCCTGCCGGGTGCAAACTAGTAACGATACATGCGTCGATGTAGAAAGTAAATTGTGCTGGGTGAAGATAGGGCCCATTATGTCTATAGACTTCACTTTATTGCAAAACGTATATATATTTATATTACTCACTTCCTTCAGCATCCAAAAATGTCTTGCAATATTGATATACCCCCCTCCGACAGTTTTAAAGGCCTGCCGTCGAAAAACTCTCCCAGGCAGGACATTCTGTTTATAGACTGTAGAAATTGCGATAAAAGAAGTGAAGAGAAAATTTATCACGGCAGGTTGTTTGTTATCTTATAAAAAAACATTAAATTCAGTGAGCTTTTAACACAGAACGAAAACATGTCAATAACACGGTATGGTGAAATATGTCTATAGAGTCCACCACAAGACTACACTTTGTTAATAAAATTTTATATTACTCCTTGAGCCTTCTGAAATGTCTTGCGATATTGATATCCCCCCTCCTCCCTGCCGACTGTTTTAGTTGTTTGATTTTTTTTACTGTTTATTGTGTAGGCAGTGTGACTGTAGGCTACTGCTGCCTGTCTTGGTCAAGTCACTTGAAGAGATGTTTAATCTCAATGATGTATTCTTCTGGTAAAAAACGAACAAACCAAAACATCTTAAACTCAGTACTACATTTGTCAGGTAGCAAATGTAGCAGTTAGGTAGGTTGCTGCCTTAGCTGTTGGTACACGTTTATTTCACTAAGGGGGTTCTGTAAATAAACACAATTTTCAGCTGTTTGTTATAATTTTCAACTAACCAATAGTAGTTGCCATGCATTTTCTTTCATTGCACTTTGAGCCCTGAATAAAATTAAAAGCTATTGAATAATTGATTTTATAATGTAATCAAATGCTCACACTAGCCGCTTTTAGACACACTGGTAAGTCCTGATGTTCTCCTGCTATTCTCCTGATGGGCCATATGTTTGAACAACATATCCTGACATTTGTACCCTGAAAATTAATACTACCCCTGATGTACTATTTTCTCCGTATGCAATACACCTTATATGTGAAAGAGGAGTATAAAGTCAGTATTTCTCACACCACTTGAGTGGGCGTGTTGATGACGCTTCTGCATGTCATTGAGTGGCCCCCTAAACGATAATCAGACTTGCCTTTTGTTCGCTGAATGGTTAAAAATATTTAAATGTTGGCACTGCGTTTAAGAGTAATTTGTGGTGAACGCTAAAAGATAGGTCTTTACGCTACAAGTACACATCATACAATTACCGGTAATTACAATACATGAGTTAACAGCTGCACGTGTATTTAGCTGAACATTATAGGGTCCCGTTCTTCCATTCCCTGTTTTCTCAGTTAACCACAGAAATAAACTACATTTGTCCCAGTGTTTGTTGTATGGAAATGAAACAAAAAAATACGCTCTTTTACTCCGGTAATGCAGTCGTTCGTGACACATTTCTTCTTAGTCGTTTCTTCTATTTCTTTCTAACTCAAGCTCCAATCTTTCATCGATCAATGTTTCGGATTTTGTTGATGCAACGTAATATATGATGCATCATTTTAGCAACATTTTAAGATGATCGCGATGAGTTCTGCCCGTTCATTTTGTCTGCGGTCAAACCAAAACAAACTAGAGTGAGAGCGGCTGCACTTATGCCGCCTCTTGCGAACTTAGACCCAATGTCATATCCCGCCCCTTGCAAGTCCACTCCCCTAAACCCCCCCAATGACTCTACTTAGGTCTAAACTGCATTGATGTCCGCATATAAAGCATCAAGTGTGAATCACCCTCAGTGTTGAATCTCCTGATGTACAAATGCGGCAAAAATGTGGTGAACGTGTGAAAACGGCTCATAAGTAGAGAATGATAATGCCTGCTTCATTATAGGTGAACCAAAATGTTATACATTGTAACATTATAGGCAAAATGTTATTATGTTATGCGCTCAGAAATTTATTACATTATCACCTGCCAAATTATAGCAAAGGGTTTAATTATGCCTAGAGGCAATGCGCGAGTGGAAAATCAAGTATATTTAAAATGACAAAGTACTTGATTAGTCATTGACTGATAGCTTTCCTTGCCATATGACTTGAGTCACTGTCACTATATTAAGCTTTGTGTTGGTTCAGGCCGCCGCTAGAGTGATGGCATGGCGCTCAGGAATTTGATTAACACTACAAATTATTAATAAAACTATGGTAAGTCTACATTCAGTGACATACAACAGTTCAAATTTTTCGGCAAACCTCCTTCACGCCCCGTGCTAATCAACACTGACCAGCGGCCCCTGACATTGGCCCTTCTAGGCTCTGCCCTCACTAGCATCTCGTCTAAGAGCTGTGCACTCCTTCATCTGACAGCTGGGGTTGTAGCGCCAGAGCCCAAAAAAGACACCCCCTCCCCAGCCCCACCCCCTCACTGCTCCAGCTCCTCCCCCTTCCCCTCCCCAGGTCCACCCCCTCACTGCTCCAGCTCCTCCCCCTTCCCCTCCCCAGGTCCACCCCCTCACTGCTCCAGCTCCTCCCCCTTCCCCTCCCCCAGCCGCACCCCCTCACTGCTCCAGCTCCTCCCCCTTCCCGAGCCCCTTCCACTCCCAAGCCCCACTCCCCCCCGCTGCTCCAGCTCCTCCCCCCCCCCCCCCCCCCTTCCCGAGCCCCTTCCACCCCCCCCCAGCCCCCCCCCTCCCCAGCCCCCCCCCCCTGCTCCAGCTCCTCCCCCTTCCCGAGCCCCTTCCCCTCCCCAGCCCCACCCCCTTCACTGCTCCAGCTCCTCCCCCTTCCCGAGCCCCTTCCACTCCCCAGGTCCACCCCCTCACTGCTTCAGCTCCTCCCCCTTCCCCTCCCCAGGTCCACCCCCTCCCTGCTCCAGCTCCTCCCCCTTCCCGAGCCCCTTGCCCTCCCCAGGTCCACCCCCTCCCTGCTTCAGCTCCTCCCCCATTCCACTCCCCAGCCCCACCCCCTCACTGCTCCAGTTCCTCCCCCTTCCCGAGCCCCTTGCCCTCCCCAGGTCCACCCCCTCACTGCTCCAGTTCCTGTCCTCTATGCTCCGCCCCAATGGCTTCCCTTCACAGAGAAACAAAGCCAATACAAATGCATACAAGCACTAAAGTAAATGAAAATGTATTTTGATTATTTTTATAGGTGAAAGTATGAGTAGTATATCTAGAATAGTAGACATTTACCTGTCTGGCTTGATAGAATATTCTATTATATTAAGTGGTATTTTATTCCACAGTTCTACTAGATTTAGACACAGATTAAAAACAATGAGCTCCTCCACCCTTTTGGTCCCTTGGGACGTTCGCTCCAACCTGCCAACTTCAGCAGGAAGGTGCTTGGAAAGAGGATGCAGCTCATCATACTCTACACATGAGGTGTGCTGTGGATACAGTCCTGTGTTTATGAGCGGGGGGCTAAGATTGGCCCCGCACTGCTCTACATGATGGATATGGATATGAGGTCACTCGTCTCCGGTGTCTGTGTGTGTGTGTGTGTGTGTGTGTGTGTGTGTGTGTGTGTGTGTGTGTGTGTGTGTGTGTGTGTGTGTGTGTGTGTGTGTGTGTGTGTGTGTGTGTGTGTGTGTGTGTGTCTCTGTGTGTCCACGTAGGAACATTGGGACTTGAAAATAAGAGGTATTTTTCGAGCCATCCCACAAAGCTACCATTGTCCACACGTACCTTACATTCAGACGAGCACTCTTCAATTCACTGCATAACAACCGCTTGCTTTGAAAATACTACTTGCTCTTCATTAAGTACTGTAAGGTACTTGCAGATACATATATTTTTATTTTCTTGCCATCTTCATCATCCGCTCCTCTTTTTTGTTTGGTTTAGGAGGCTTGTTGTCACTAGTTGTCAGCTAACGTCGTACATACTGCCCCCTGCTGTATGGGAGGGGAATGTAGTTAGCAAGCCAAATAAACCCAGCAGTTACGCCTACTGTCAACGCTACATAATCTATATTTTTTCTTAATATATATAAAACAAAGATAAAAGTATGTGGCATTTCCAGGAGAATATATAAAAAAGGGCAGCAGGAGAGAGGATTCACTCAGTGTTCCCATGTTGGTTCAGGACCCTCCCTGGTGTTATTCCCACACGGCCTCCCGTAAGGCGGGAACGAGGCGGTGCCATGACAACAAGGGTAGAATAACACCTGACAGGGGCAGATCTGTTTTTCTTTGTCTGTTTTCCAGAGAAAGGCTACGAAAGGGCTAACGGCTAACGGCTCCTATGATACCTCTGCAGAGAGGTCATGACCTTAGGATAGTTGAGGCGGGTAGGTGCTGTGGGCGGGGTTTAGTGTGTGAGGCTATCTGCTGTGGGCGGGGTTTAGTGTGTGAGGCTATCGGCTGTGGGCGGGGTTTAGTGTGTGAGGCTATCGGCTGTGGGCGGGGTTTAGTGTGTGAGGCTATCGGCTGTGGGCGGGGTTTAGTGTGTGAGGCTATCGGCTGTGGGCGGGGTTTAGTGTGTGAGGCTATCTGCTGTGGGCGGGGTTTAGTGTGTGAGGCTATCGGCTGTGGGCGGGGTTTAGTGTGTGAGGCTATCTGCTGTGGGCGGGGTTTAGTGTGTGAGGCTTATCTGCTGTGGGCGGGGGTTTAGTGTGTGTGAGGGCTATAGGCTGTCGGTGTGGGTGTTGTAGTGTGTGAGGCTATCGGCTGTGGCGGGGTTAGTGTGTGAGGCTATGGGCTGTGGGCGGGGTTTAGTGTGTGAGGCTTATCTGCTGTGGGCGGGGTGTTACTGTGTGAGGCTATCTGCTGTGGGCGGGGTTTAGTGTGTGAGGCTATCTGCTGTGGGCGGGGTTTAGTGTGTGAGGCTATCTGCTGTGGGCGGGGTTTAGTGTGTGAGGCTATCGGCTGTGGGCGGGGTTTAGTGTGTGAGGCTATCGGCTGTGGGCGGGGTTTAGTGTGTGAGGCTATCTGCTGTGGGCGGGGTTTAGTATGCGCTTTGACATGCCATCTTCAGCAGGAAGGTGCTTGGAAAGCGGATGCAGCTCATAATACTCTACACATGAGATGAACCGGGGCTGTGGATACAGTCCTGTGTTTAACAGCAGGGTGGGCCCCCTGGGATGGGCCCCGCACTGCTGTACATGATGGATATGAGGGTGTGTGTGTGTGTGTGTGTGTGTGTGTGTGCAGTCAGTCAGCACCCGCCGTGTTGTGTGTGTGTGTTGTGCTGTGTTGTGTGAAGTGTTTTTAGAGTGGTTGGCTGCTTTTCTAGGTGCGCACTACTGCCCCTCTCTCCAGCATGAGGCCTTCCTGCACTGCCCAGCCGGTTCGGTCGAGGCTTGGCACGCCCGGCGATCCCACCATCTTATCTCAAGTTTCCTGTGTAACACCCGAGGGGGTAAATCCCCCGTTCGTCACGGCGCGGGCTTTCTTGGTTCAGTGGGGAAGGCGGGTCGACCTCTTTAGAATAATTTGCATATTCCCGAAAGTTTTTTTTTTTCATGAATGAAGACACCCGCATGCAAGAATGAGTTCATGTCTGAGTGTAGGCTACAAACCCGATAAACTATTTAAAAGTGCAAAAAACGCCAACATACTCTTTATTTTGCTGACCACTTTTGGGTTAGGGACGGGTTTGGGTTTTTTATCCAGACAAAAGCCTCGTATGGACAGTTCCTCTGCGTCTCCTCGTAGATCGCGCCATCTTCCGTCTTTGTTTAATGCGACTGCATCACCTTCTCTCACATGATCAGCAGCTCGCGGATTTCACTTTCCCTCCAGTTAGAACTGCTCATGATGATATCGCTGCGTTGTCTCTGTGGAGACAGTGCAGCAGTCTGGGTATACCTATATGCCTCTACGACCTTACCTGGCAATCACACGATACAAGGTGTATACTGAACTCATCTGGCACTGCCCTTTAGCGTGGGAACTGCAGTGAAGATCAATGAGGGAGGTTATGTTATTACTGTAGCCTGATGACCGAATGCTAGGGTTGGATTTGAATAATGCATATAATGAAACAGATGTACAGAAATGATCACAGATTTAAGGATGCCCACACCTTAAGTGTAAATTGTGCCAATACAAATAAACAAGAGTTCAGCAACGTTTGGCTTGTGTGATAGTTGCACTGATGGGCATTTTGAGAAAGGACTTGGTAACCAGGTAGTGAATGGTCCGCACAGAATACCAAATGAACAATGTCAACAGATACATATTTACACGCAATGCTCACTCGCGGATCTGGTCTTTCATGCAGAGCGCTGTCATCTCATCACAGTGTGTATGTGCATGTCTGAGTGTGTGTATTTCCATTCAGTCACACTCGGTGTTCCCATGTTGGTTCAGGACCCTCCCTGGTGTTATTCCCACACGGCCTCCCGTAAGGCGGGAACGAGGCGGTGCCATGACAACAAGGGTAGAATAACACCTGACAGGGGCAGATCTGTTTTTCTTTGTCTGTTTTCCAGAGAAAGGCTACGAAAGGGCTAACGGCTAACGGCTCCTATGATACCTCTGCAGAGAGGTCATGACCTTAGGATAGTTGAGGCGGGTAGGTGCTGTGGGCGGGTTTAGTGTGTGAGGGCTATCTGCTGTGGGCGGGGGTTTAGTGTGTGAGGCTATCCTGCTGTGGGCGGGGTTTAGTGTGTGAGGCTATCTGCTGTGGGCGGGGTTTAGTGTGTGAGGCTATCTGCTGTGGGCGGGGTTTAGTGTGTGAGGCTATCTGCTGTGGGCGGGGTTTAGTGTGTGAGGCTATCTGCTGTGGGCGGGGTTCAGGGGTCTCAAACTCAATTCACCCGGGGGCCGCTGGAGGTAGTGTCTGGGTGAGGCTGGGCCGCATCAAGTATTCCACAAAAAAAAGTACAAATATCCAGTCTTCTTAAGCTTTACTAGTGAGGAGGACATTCATGTTGCAGTGCTGCAACATGAATGCTTTTTTGAACATGACCGGCTCTTTAAAACATGAACCTTCTTCAGAACATGAACTGTCCTTCTGAACACATGGCTTTTCCTGCCTACTCCTCCTGATCCCTGCTGCTCTTCATCTGTTCATCATTTTAACACCGGAAGAAAAAAAAAGAAAAAAGCCCTAGACACGCAGATGATTGCGGCAGAGAAACTGAAAAGTTTTAACTTCCAGAGTCTAATATTTTTGAGAAGAAATGCATGTAATAATTTCCTAAATGTATTACATGATTTTATCTCATGATATATACATTTTAATGAATATGTGTTGGCCTTAACTTGATACAAAACACTATTTCACACCGTTGATATTTCCTCTCCCACTGGACACACAGGAAGACACACACACACACACACACACACACACACACATACCGACGTATCCAGGCCTATGCAGTTATAAAATGCAATGAAACATGTCAAAACATCGGCCTTTTCTATAAATTGCCTTCCAACGTTTGCAGTGAGAAAATCCAACGCACTTTTCATGCTCAGGGATATGATGCTGCACAACTTGAGGAACTCGGTAGCTAAGCGATTAGTTTCAGATGCATCAGTAAGCTCGAAATACATCAGAGGAGTCACACAGGAGAGAAGGGCGTATCTCCAGCGCACACACACTTGAGAGAAGCCATTCCATTGGCCTACGTACATTTCACCTCCGTCTTATGCAAGGTTTTTGTGCGCAACAAGCTTTATAAATGAGGCCCCCGGGCAAGTGCAGCAACATTATTATTATTTTTTTTATTAAATTAAAAAAAAAAAGAAAAAAAAAAAAGGGACTAAACTTTGATGTCAAGTAGGGGGCCACAAAATATCGTCCGGCAGGCCGCAATTGGCCCGCGGGCCACGAGTTTGAGACCCCTGGTTGAGGCTATCTGCTGTGACCGAGTTTAGTGTGTGAGGCTATCTGCTGGGGCTGGGGTCTAGTGTGTGAGGCTATCTGCTGGGGCTGGGGTCTAGTGTGTGAGGCTATCTGCTGGGGCTGGGGTTTAGTGTGTGAGGCTATCTGCTGGGGCTGGGGTTTAGTGTGTGAGGCTATCTGCTGGGGCTGGGGTTTAGTGTGTGAGGCTATCTGCTGGGGCTTAGTGTGTGAGGCTATATACTGTGACCGAGTTTAGTTTGTGAGGCTATCTGCTGGGGCTGGGGTTTAGTTTGTGAGGCTATCTGCTGGGGCTGGGGTTTAGTGTGTGAGGCTATCTGCTGGGGCTGGGGTTTAGTGTATGAGGCTATCTGCTGGGGCTGGGGTTTAGTGTGTGAGGCTATCTGCTGGAAATTCGCTTGACAATCACAAATACAATTCACACCACTACAGAGGTTTCAAGGAAAATTTGAGTTCCAGATGGGGAATTAAAAGAGGATTAATTATGTGTGTGTGTGTGTGTGTGTGTGTGTGTGTGTGTGTGTGTGTGTGTGTGTGTGTGTGCGTGCCTGCCTGCCTGCCTGCCTGCCTGCGTGCGCTTCTGTGTGTTTGTACAAACATGTACTTATAAGTGCATTTGTGTGTTTCTAATTGCTTTCACTTCGTGCATCAGTGAAGTAAATGGCAATATTACTTCAGCAATACAGTCATCCCTGTCCTCTGTCCTAATCAGGTATTTGTGAGGTTTTCCTGTAACCTTGCTGAATAAGTGATACTCACAGGATGTCTGTAGCCTACTTCTTAAAACAGGCCTAGCATCTGTTTCTTTCTGTTTAAGCCCATGATGTGATTCCTCATAAATTGCTTTGTTTTTGTTTTAAGCATATTTCTACCGCTTTTTGGAACTTCATTTGTAGACATATGTTTCTTGTTGAGACTTGTCAGGTTTCTTGCAGTACAACAGACTATTTGACACGACAAGATATACTCTAGCACAGTAATGGCCTGGGTTAAAAAAAAACGCTCTGGCATTTGCACCAGCGGCCCACGAAGCGCGCGCGTGTCGGTGAGTGCACCTCGCAGACAGAACTTTTAACACACGGGAAAAAAACACACTTTTATAGCCCCAGTGATGGTGAACTTAAGCCTAAATGCCGTAAACAACTGTACCATATTC
Source organism: Melanogrammus aeglefinus (assembly GCA_900291075.1). Taxonomy (NCBI): domain Eukaryota; kingdom Metazoa; phylum Chordata; class Actinopteri; order Gadiformes; family Gadidae; genus Melanogrammus; species Melanogrammus aeglefinus. Next base: position 113,959 of record OLKM01000424.1, read on the forward strand.
GCTGGACTGGACAGCGAATATGGACGCTCCACACAGGAAAGGGCAGAGCCGTCTGTACTTCCTGAGAAGGCTGGGGTCCTTCAACATCTGCCAAAAACTACTGCAGATGTTTTACCAGTCTGTGGTGGCCAGCGTGCTCTTTTATGCTGTGGTTTGCTGGGGAGGAAGCAGCAGGAGGAGAGACATCGCTCCTCTTTCTCGTATATTCATGGAGTCTTGGTGAACCATTCTTAGTCTGGCCCCTCACCTGAGACCACTCTGCCATGGGAGACCCTGCCAGGAGCACAAGGCTCCAGACAACACAGCCCTCAGGTTCACAGGGACACGCAAACCTCTCCACCACGATAAGGTGACGGTTCCAGGAGAGGCTAGTATAGCTACTGTTCATTTTAGTGTAGCTACTGTTCATTTTAATTTATATTTTAATTTAGGTTAAAGTTTATTGTAGCTACTGTTAATTTTATTTTATATCTGAATTTAGGTTAAAGTTTATTGTAGCTACTGTTAATTTTATATTTTAATTTATATCTTAATTTTAGTCTAATGTATGTTTAATGTATGTTCTGTTACAACAGCTCCAGTTAAAGGCCAGGGAGGACATCAACATATAGACATTTTATTTATATCTGTTATCTTGCACACATCCATCTGCACTGTTTTTTACTTTCATTTGGTACTCTGTTTTTACTTTCATTTGCACTGGTTCTACCATCTGCACTGATTTACTTTCATTTGCACTGTTTTACTGTCTGCACCGTTTATTGTAGCTACTGTTCATTTATTTTATTTTATATTTTAATTGAGGTTAAAGTTTATTGTAGCTACTGTTAATTTTATTTTATATCTGAATTTAGGTTAAAGGTTATTGTAGGTACTGTTAATTTATATTTTATATTAAAATTTATATCTTAATTTTAGTCTAATGTATGTTTAATGTATGTTTTGTTTTATGCTACTGGATACCTGAATTTCCTCGGGATAAATAAAGTATCTATCTATCTATCTATCTATCTATCTATCTATCTATCTATCTATCTATCTATCTATCTATCTATCTATCTATCTATCTATCTATCTATCTATCTATCTATCTATCTATCTATCAAAACATGGACATATAGATACACAACCCCGATGCATGAAAAATGGAAAAATGAATAGATCATCAGTGCCAGCAGCTCCATACTAACAAACATGTCTTACCGTCATGCAGTTATCAAAGTACAGTACAACCCTGTCTATCACATCATCTGAATCCAAGTTCATAAGGACCTCTTTCTCTGTCGCCAGTCACTGATGTATAGCTTCCAACTTCCAACAACCCCAAAACACACAGGCGCAGTCTGCTCAATTTGGTCTTGAAATTACCAGAAGTCGTTGCTTGATTTAAACTTTTAGAAACAAATGACCAAATAAAGAAAATACCGGTCAATATGTTTTATTTCATGCACATTTTTTAACATCTGAATAAGAGAATTGGCTACAAATCAATGTTGACCGATGTAGAAGTTGAGGGTAACCATGACTGTATACAGACTCATAAGTGTGGGTTTGGAGCTCTTGTTGATAGGTACGGAGATAACTGTTGCTTTGAGTCCCGATGGAGGGACTAGCTGGGAACAGGGGGGCGACCACCCAGCACTGATCACTTCTTTTTCAGGCAACCAAACAAACGTAACAACAAAGAGTACCAGACAGTGGTGGAGAGGAAGGGAGAGCCACGGGGACATCAGGCACACAACAGGAACAAACACAAACAAACACCCAACGAGAGATAATATAAATATGAACATCTACAAAACAGAGAGTAAATCCACCGCGGAACATCCACAGAATGGTTGAAGCTGATCCCTTAGATTAGGTGAGAACATTCTGTTGTGTTTCTTGCTGCCATGATTGATGTTGAGCTTTAGGTAGTATTGTCACTGAAGAGCAGCATTGAATGTCTGTGTGTGTGTGTTTGTGTGTGTGTGTGTGTTTTCTTTCCATGTCACATTCTGTGGGAGTTGTACGCCCTCCTTATGCAAACTGTTAACATTGTTATGGGTCTCCTCCTCTTGAAACTGCAATGTCCACCTTCCTCCCACAAACAGCCTCTCCCCCTTCTCTGTTCCTCTCTCTCATCCCATCCTCTCTCCATTCTCTCTCTCGCGCCCTCTCCCACCTCTTTGCCTCTCCCTCCACCCCTCTCTTCCTACCCCCTTCATTTCCCTCTCTCCCCTTCTCTCTCCCCCTCTCTTCTCCTCCTCCCTCCTCTCCTCCTCTGCCCCTCTCTCTTCCTCGCCTCCTCTCTCCCCCTCCTCTCTCTCCTACTCACCCAACCTCTCCTCCTCTCTCCTCTCTTCTCGCCCCTCTCCCCCTCTCTTATCTACTCACACTCCTCTCTCCCCCTCTCCTCTCTCCCTCTCTCCTCCCTCTCCCCCTCTCCTCCTCTCCCTCCTCTCTCCCCCTCTCTCCTCTCTCTCTCTCCCCCTCTCCTCTCCTCTCTCTCCCCCTCTCCCTCCTCTCTCTCCCCCTCTCCTCTCTCTCCCCCTCTCCCTCTCCTCCCTCCTCCTCTCCTCCTCTCTCTCCCCCTCTCCTCCTCTCTCCTCCTCTCTCCTCCTCTCTCCTCTCCTCTCTCCTCCTCTCCCTCTCTCTCCCTCTCTTCCCTCTCTCCTTCTCTCCTCTCTCTCCACCCTTCTCTCTCCCCTCTCTCTCCCTCTCTCCCTCCACTCTCCTCTCCTCTGCTCTCGCGTGCGCAGCTCCTCGCCTCCTCTCACTGAGCAGCAGATGCTCTCCCCCGCTCCTCTCCCCTGTCTCCTCTCTCTCCTGCCTGCTCCTCTCCTCTCTCCGTCTCTTCCTCTCCTCTCTCCCCTGTGTCTCGTCCACGGGCCTCTGTCACTGCAGAGGAGCATGGCTTGTCGTGTGGGTGTGTTTGTGTGTGATATGTGTTCTTTCATGAATCTGTCGGAGTTGTACGCCCTCCATGCAAACTGTTAACTGCATGGGTCTCCTCCTCTTCAAACTGCAATGTCCACTCTTCCTCCCACAAACAGCCTCTCCCCCTTCTCTGTTCCTCTCTCTCACCTCATCCTCTCTCCATCTCTCTCCATACCTCTCCTCCTCTTCCCTCTCCTCTCCTCTCTCTCTCCTCCCCCTCTTTCCTCTCTCCCCTCTCCTCTCCCCCTCTCTTCTCCTCTCTCCCCCTCTCCTCTCTCTCCCCCTCTCTTCTCCTCTCCCCCCTCTCTTCTCCTCCCCCTCCTAACTATTGGTATCTTCCCATCATGGGTTGATAGAACAGAACAAGTGGAGAAGATAGGCCTCATCAGCAGAGATGAAAGAGCCGAAGGAAACCACACTGGGACAGATGTTCTGCAATGGCTGCTTGTGATTTTATAGCCTACAACTCTACAGGGGGAAAGTCATTGACTGGGAGGCCTTGACTCTCATGAAACCTTTAAAAGAAGCAGGACTGTAAACACTGTTATGGGTCCCCTCTTCATCTAATTGCGTTTCCAACCACTTCACACAAACAGCCTCTCTCCCTCTCCTCCCGCCGGCTCCCTTCTCTTCTCCCTACCTCGTCTCACTCTTCCCCCTTCCATTCAATTCATTTATTTAATCATTTGTTTTCGTTGGTCCAAATATTATAATGTTTAACTTTGATTAATTGTTTTAATGTCACACAGGAATTAGAGTCTGGCCCGTCACTATGGGATATTTTTTTCATTATAATCAACAAACACTAAGTTAACATCATCACTATGTTAACGCTTACACTAACTTAACATCATCACTATGTTAACACTATAACTATGTAAACACTAACACTATTGTTACACCTTACCTGCTATTGGCTCCCAGACCGTAGTCCAGGAGCACAGGGGAGACATTCCCTCCAGGGCCGATGTTCTCTCGGAGGAAACACACTTCACTTTGACCGGCAGTGGCTCTCTGCTTATAAGTCGGAATATGGTCGGAATGAAGCAGCCACCGGTTCTTGACAGGCTGGGTACTTTATTCTTAGTTTCACTAACTTTACAGTACACGTTTGCACAGACACAACTGGACTGGTTCATTTCTTCACCAGACTGACACACGCTGCCGCTCGCTTTCCTCGCTCGTCCACTCACTCGCGGACGTCACTCACACACTGCCATTCTCGCCTGCACACATACGCTACTCTCGTAACACTATGTTAACAATTATGCTATGTAAATACTAACACTAGCTCAATGCTAACACTATGTTAATGCTAAAACTTTGACCTTGACTTTACTCTCTGCAAACCACTCCCAGCCCACTCTCCCGATTGTAATGCAAAGGTTTAAGTTCAGTCAAGTACGAAAAAGTAAGAGAAATGCTCCCATTCAAAATGCATGGGTTTCAATGTCATTTTATGTAGCATGAAAAAATTTCATTTCTGTGACTATGTGCACGAAAATCGCATGATATACAGATTTGCCGTGTGATATAGCATCCGGAATTGATTTTGCACCAGCAAAGTATAATACTACGTACTAAACCAAACGGTGACATAGGACCTGGGTGGCATTGTACATCACCAATCTATGTTTTATAACGAGGTCAAAGTGGTTTTGTCTGTATTACTCCGTTAATGCTTCAAACAGAACCTCCTTTATGCATTTCTACTGACTCGATTTTAGAGCATTGAGCATTTAAAAAAGACTTTATAAAATGAACACATTATTTATTATTATTATTATTATATATTTACGGTGAGCAGCATGGGAAGGACGAGACGGGAGCCAAGGTTCAGCCTTTATGCAACTCTTTACACCGCCCCTTACACCGCACTACTACGAGAGTTGCCTTTATTTGTCACACAACCTTGTGTACAGAACAACAGCTCACCCAACAAACATGTCATTTACAGTGACGTGGCGGCAAGGATACACACATGTTAACATTAAACAACACACAAATACACACAACCAATTAACACCCAAAATCCGTTAATCCCACTTAAACCTGACAACTACAAGGATGGTAAAGGTCCATTTTGTCAAACAGACAACACTGATTCCCAGAATGCCCTGCAGGATGCCCGTAGGAGTCGCCACAATATATTATGTAAGGGATAATGTATAGTTCGGAGGTTTATTTCTCCATAACAACCGACTAGCTATACATTATCCCGCTTATTACACGGCTTTACGAGTGAAATAAATAATAAACAATAGATAATAACCCACAATGATTCAGCAGCGACAAGGATTCGTCTGTAAAGATTTTATTTAGTAGCATATTTATATTGAATTGGGCATTGTTGTCCTGTGATATGGGGCGTGTACGTGACAAGGATTGATCGGTAAAGTTTCTATTTACATGACGCTGTCCCTAGCAACGGTCCGTTATACATGACGACGGTCCGTTATACAGAAATAACAGACCGCAGAGCGCAGCGCTGGACCAATCAGAGAGCAGCATTCAATAGAGCCGTGTAATAATATATTATATTGATATTAAATACACGTTTTAGTTTTGCTTGACACACCTGGGCAAACAGACAGTTCATCAAAGATATCACTGGATTGTTTATTGAGCCACTGAGAGAGAGGAAGAGGCATCCCTGTCCGTCTGGGAATCACATGGTCTCTGTTTTCCTCCTCTTCTCAGAAGAACTTCCACAAAGGTCCCAAGATATGTCAGCAATAAGTGAGAGGTGGATCCTCTGTACTATGACCTTAATAACATCGGAGCTCCGAGCCCAGCTGTGAGCCCGGCGTCAGCAGGTGTTCTGGGAGTGCTGTCCCAGTAGGGGCTCTCAGGAAAATAAACAGCAAAGGAGAAGCGATACTGCTTAGAGGAATGAGAGGGAGTCGTGCTGCAGCCAGCCTCTTCAGTAAACACTCACCATTGGTTTCATTGATTGGGAGCGTTTCAGAGTGCGACTATTTTCCAATCAAACGATTACACCTTCATACCTCGATGGATGAAGACAAGGGCGAGGAACTCGGCGACGGGAAGTACTTCAAGACAAAAGCCCACTTGTGTATGATTTGGAAGATAATAAGATTTGGTACATCATACAAGTACATCATACTTTGGCCTTCACCTCTATTATCAACCCCCGCTTATTATTATTTATTAAAAAAAAGATGATTCATAACTTAAACTAGAATGCTAATAATACTATATTAATAACTTGAAAAAAACACACATATCCAGATTTAATTGGGAAATTGGATGGTAGAAGTTCCCCTGGAATTCTTTGGGTGGAACTCTCCACTTTCATCCACTTAACTGTCCCTCCCAGTCCTCTAGTCTGTTGATCCTCTTCTGACCTGTAGGCTACAGGGCTGTTCAGAAGCCTGGATGGCTGTGTCTCGGTTTGAAGACACTGACGAGTGCCGAGGCGGCCTACATGAAAATCCCATTATCCAATAACAAAACCATTGAACCACGTAAGAGCTGCTGTTTTTAACTGGTTGAACCCCGTTAGAGCTGGTGTTTTTAACTGGTTGAACCCCGTTAGAGCTGGTGTTTTAACTGGTTGAACCCCGTTAGAGCTGGTGTTTTTAACTGGTTGAACCCCGTTAGAGCTGCTGTTTTTAACTGGTTGAACCCCGTTAGAGCTGGTGTTTTTAACTGGTTGAACCTCGTTAGAGCTGGTGTTTTTAACTGGTTGAACCCCGTTAGAGCTGGTGTTTTTAACTGGTTGAACCCCGTTAGAGCTGGTGTTTTAACTGTTATGACCACTAATTCTTTACTAATACACATAAATAAATACTTTTAAATCAAAGTTACTCCTTATTGTGTCCCGCAGCTTGTGATCCACGTACAACAGGTCTGGAGGGTAAGACTGAACCCGGTCTTCTCCCCCTTCTGCGCTGCTGGCTCCAGCCATAAACAGCAGCGCCCAGACACAACCAGCCACCAACTGGCCTCAAACACATATTTGGCAGATCAAGGACCAGGTTTTAGCACAACTCCATTGGCAGCAGCCTGCCTCTTATATCATTTCAACATTTGGTGCACAAACACAGAAGACAGAAGCAGGCGACAGAGAAGACACGCATCATTTGTTTCCTTGCAAACTCCCAGTGCTCAATATTTATTGGTTTCTACCTTTTTAAAGAATTCTTAAACATTTGTGATAAATTGCATGCAAACATGTGAAATATGGATACAATTATTCACCCAAGCTCAAGATATAGTACTGAATGCCATTTCATTTCATCAAACGATGACAAAAAAGACAGACAACATGTATTTCTTGGTTGGCTAATGAAACATATTCCACACAAATTGTTAGAAGGTCAAATATTCAAACTATAAGAGCGAAATGGAGGAACTTACAAGAGAAGGTACAAAATAAGCCATTTGAAAAACAAACATCTAACATATATTGTGTTCATTATAATTAGTGTTTGCTATCAAAAACTACATTGTCCATGCATTATATTTGTATCTATAGCAAACCAAAATGTGCCACTTTGACTCATCTTTTATCTGTGTGAACAGCTGGCATGCATACTGTGAAGGAGCCCTGAGATAATATACACCACACTGAGTCCTTGTATTGATAGCCACATGCCAGCACACAATAGGCCAACTAGACTGGGCTCATTTGCTTGACAGAAGACATCACTAGTCTTCACCCATTCATTATTTCCATTTGATTTAGCCCAGGTAGGTGTGTACCACAATATTTTTACATGTACTGTGAAAGCGGTAAAAAGTAAAATCTGTAGTTTTGCATGAAAAGTAACTTCCCTTCAAACTTCAGCAGATTCAAACAGCAATTGCAGTTACATCTGTTTCACCAGAGATGGCACTGTACCTGCGTTTTGTTTAAGCATTGACTGCTTAGCATGATGTTTTTCATATTCCATGAAACAGCTGCTCTTCAACGCCCCAACATTTTTTAGTACTAAAGAGAAGGAAAATCTGCAATTCCCAGCGCTAGGAACAGTTGACTCTATTGCTCAATTTTACTTTTTGTTCTTAGTCAATTAACAATAGACCTGTTAGGATTCAAGGGTAATAATGTTACACTAAGGATATACTAGACTATGTACAGACTCAGTGACCACAGTCCCCCATCGAGCGACCGCCACAGGCAGATCTGGCTCCTGATAGAGGTCACACTCTGCCCCCACTGCACACACAATGAAGTGGAAACCGAGCTGCGCTTTTGGAATACCTGCCAACCAAACAAAGACATCAGAGACGCAGAGTCCCCAGATATTACAAACTAAAGCAAATTCAAAAGATGACTCTAATGGTGAAGTATAGGAATGTGCAAACATATTCTGTACACACAAGCAGAATTGATACCCTTGAACCCGTGCTGATTCCTGGACTTAAACAAGCTACAGCCAAATAGAACCATTACCTTTAAATGTGAGCTGACCTCTGTAAATAGACATACTGTACACACAGACAGAACAGACACCTTTAAATATGTGCTGATCTCTGTTAACATACATACAGTACATACAATCAGAATACATATCTGTAAATACAGTCACACTTATTTGTAAATATATGTATTTACCTCAAATTCCACCTTTATCTCTGATATGAACGCCATGCCTTCCTTGTATTTAGTTCCCTCATGCTCCCACTAGCAGGACATTCTAAGCTTTACTGGCCCCTCCAATTCACATAATTATTCATATTATTTTTAGATACATAACATACCCAACCTGCACAGATCACAGATAAGTGGTCCTCATGCTTCCACTGTAGCCTCCCCTGAGCTCCAAGTTTTGAGACTTTCTGGTGAAAATTAGTCTTTGCCGACCACAGTACAGAGCAGGCAGGTCTCAGATCTTTGAGCTAGAGTACAAGTCAATTCTCAGGTCTTTGAGCTAGAGCACATTCAAGTCTCCGGTCTTTGAGCTAGAATACAAGTCAAGTCTCAGGTCTTTGAGCTTGAGTACAATTCAAGTGTCCAGTCTCTTATGGTTGTAATAGGGTTAAACTATTGACACTTTTCATGATCGATTCAAGTATCTTCAAATGGGCCGATACCGGCTAATCACCCAATACCAATTATTATTATTTTTCTTTCATCAAGAGCTAATATTAGGCTAGCCCATTTCGGAACATTGTGAAATATGAATACAGTAAATCAATACATACAATAGAATTACACAGATCTCTAAAAGTGTGAGTATTAACCCTTGCCCCTTTTAGAATGGTCCCAGTTGGATGATGTGTTGGAGCTGCGACCTCCTGTGGTTCAAATGTTTTGTCTTTCTAGTTAGTTGAGGCGTTACAACAGAGTGGCTTTCTGCTGCTGTACACCACAGGACACCCCGTGGCATGGCGCTGTGTCTGCTGAGGCCCCGATGGTTCTGGGAAGCTACTTCTTATCAAAGACGAGTTGTCTGGGAGGCAGGTCCAGGTCAACTCCAGCGCTCAGGTAAGCAGCGCATGACGCCCTGCTTCCAGAGAAGGCGTTTCACCTGGAATTTCTTCATGGAGGAAGTAGCTTAGCCCCTGATCGGCGCTGATTTCCTGTGGACATAGCGTTTTTGATGGATGTGGTGGGAAACCACCAACTGGTGGATGCTCCAAACTTTAGATCCTTTCCCTGCATGCTCAGCAGCATCCCCACGAAGACACTCCCCCCGATGAGTTTCCTAGCCTGCTCTTCCAGTTCCCGGACTTAACCAGGCCAAATTCTGCCACCACAGAGACCAACAGAGACCACGTTTCTACAACGGGCCCGCTAGTCCAGGCCTGTGCCCGCTGCCTTGATCCGGAGAAGCTGTGGCGAAAGCTGAGTTTGCCAACATGGAGAACCTTGGAATAGTCGGCTGGACCAACAGCTCCTGGGCCTCTCCTCTCCACCCCTGAGGGGACTACCACCGCCACAATGACGCCACCACTCCTGACCGGTATCCGGTGCCGCACATACAGGACTTCTATGCCCAGCTGGCTGGGATGGTACTATCCTCCAAAGTTGATTGGTCTGGGGCTTCCATCAGATGAACGTTCGCCAGAGGACATCCATAAGATGGCAGTTATCGCCCCCTTTGGATTGTTCGAGTTCCTGCGCTTGCTTTTCGGCCTTAAAAACGCTGCCCAAGCTTTCCAGCACCTAATGGACTCCGTTCTGCGGGCCCCCTTTTTCTGTTTCTGTAAGGACCGCAGTTATCTCTTCTTTAGCTCCATCCATTTTCGGGTGCCTGCCAAGGACATCCCAGAAGCGATTGAACCAGGAGCTGGCTCTATCGGCCGAAACCTTTCCCTCCTTTGACCTCTTGTATATTACTTGTAACCCCCGTAGGTTTTCAGTTTACGTGCAGGGAAGATTTTCATCACATGGTGCACTGCATTCCTGTTTCTCAACTTGAACTTTCCCACAGAGATAAAGAGACACGGACAGTTGCTTTTGATAGATTGACCACAACATCTTTAAGTTGTTATTATTTTTCATCCTTTCATATTTGCAGAATAAATTATTTGGTTTAACAAACGTTCAAGTCACGATTTGGTTTTGTTTGTGGTTATGTCCCAATGGAAGCTTGAAGTCGAACACCTCGAGATTAAGAAAATGGGCTGAGATTTCTATGAAGGAGGAGGGGTTGACTTATCCCCATGGTTAAGAATCATGCAAACTATTTTGTGTTATAATGAGTGATTAGTGAATGAAATGCAACACACAATGTGGCATTATACTAGAGCAGGGGTGCCCAATACGTCAATCGTGATCGACCGGTTGATCGCGATCGACGTAGCGTGGGTAGCGTGGGTAGATCGCGTTAGGTAGCGTGGGTAGATCGCATGGCATTGAAGAAAAAAAAATAATAAAAAAATAAAAAAATCAGCATTAAAAAATAGTAATGAAATTTGAAAAATAGAAAAAAAAATTGTGCACGCGCAAACAACGGCGCTAAGTGCGGGAAAGTAAAAAATAAGCTTGTGAGTTGCCTAGTTAGCCTCCAATTTTTAGCCCTCGGTTTTTTCTCTTAATATTAAGAAAGGGTATAAAAATGAGTGGGGGAGCTGGACCGAGTAAGAAGTCAAAAACGTATCACTTTCATACGGAATGGGAGGAGGAGTTTTTTTCGAAGTGCGTTTGCCTCATCTCCTCATCTGACACGAACATCCCGCCGAGAAGCGAGCTGAGAAAGAGAAAGGTGAAGGAACTAAAATGCCAGTTGTCCGGACAGCAGTCATTATTCTCACAGCATACTTCAAAAGCCAAAGCCGCCACCGAAGCATCGTTCCGGGTGAGCCACTTAATCGTAAAGAACAAGAAGTCCTTCCAAGACGGAGAGGTGGTAAAAGAGGCATTCGTTGAAGCAGCTGACTCATTGTTCCGAGACTTTAAAAACAGGGCAGAAATATTATCTTCGATCAAAGCTCTCCAGCTGTCAAGAACTACAGTTACACAGCGCAGTGAAGCCATGGCCGAGGAGTTGACGCAGCAGCTTTGGAAGGACATTGCAGATTGCGAGTGCTTTTCACTGCAGTTGGACGAATCTACGGAAGTGAGTGACACAGCCCAGTTGTGCATTTTTATTCAGATGGTGTTTGCTGACATGACTGCAAAAGAGGAGCTGTTAACACTACTGCCCATCAAAGAACACACGCGAGGAGAGGATATATTTCAGTCTTTCAATAACTTCATCACAAAAACCCAGCTCCCAGTGCACAAATTGGTGCAGGGAGGACGATGCTTTCCCGGACTTCCTGAATTACCACTGCATAATACACCAACAAGCGTTATGCGCTAAAATGCTCAACATGAAAGAGATCATGGATGTGGCAATGAAGATCGCCTGTTCTATTCGCGCCAGATCTCTTCAAAGACGGCTTTTCTGTGCACATCGGGAGCAGGCTGACAGCGACCACACTGAGTTGTTGCTACACACTGACGTAAGATGGCTTAGTCGAGGAAAATTCCTGCAAAGATTTCGAGAGCTCTGTCCGGAGATTAAGGAGTTTTTCCGTGTAGCTGGACGTGCAGAATACAAGCAACTAAATGACGGTCAGTGGCTGTTAGACTTGGCATTTTTAACTGATCTGACCTATTGAATGACCTTAATCTATAGCTGCAGGGAAAAGACAAAACAGTGATTAATATGATCAGCTCAGTTAATGCATTCAAACGAAAGATGCAAAATCTCTCTTCAAAGCTGCGGCGCCATGATTTGGCAAATGTCCAGAACCGAGCTGGAGATGCAAGGGAAGGCCTCTAACTGTAGCGTGCAACTTGACAGTGCACGCTACACAGAGCAGATTGACAAATGTCTGTCAGAGTTTGACAAACGCTTTCAAGACTTTTCTTTGCTCGAGCCAGTCGTTACATTCATGTGCTATCCTTTTCGGGAAGATGCTGATGTTGATTCACTCGCATCAAAAATTTCAACACTGTTTCACCTGAACTCTTCTGGAGTGGAAGATGAGATTTTGACATAACAAGCAGACATTCAGCTGAAGTCCAGAGCTCATGGAGAGTTCTGGAACTTACTCACAGAGGAAAAGTACCCCAACATGAGGAAATGTGCTACCTCCTTGACTGTTTTATTCGGCTCCACTTATTTATGTGAGTCAGCCTTTTCCCGCATGAAGATCATTAAGTCCAAGTACCGTTCCACCATAACTGATGATCATTTGGAGGTGTGCTTGAGGCTGCCTGTCAGCAAATACTGTCTGGACTATGTATCCCTGGCTGATTCCATTCAGTGCAAGTCATCAGAATAAGATAATGACAAACAATGTACATAGTTAATTGTGTTGTGCAATATGGGCTCATGCTGTTATGCAAGGGACATCAACTCAATCAATTCTCAATACATTCACAAATAAATATATTTAGCATTTTTGTAGTGTGACGCAAGTGACTCCTGCTCCTCCCAGGCCTGCAGCCTGACCCTTTGTTTCCTTTACGTTTGGTTGTTCACAGTTTTTAATAAATTTGTTATGTCTATACAAACTATGTGTGGCCTCCCCTTCAATGTTACAACCGTTGAGCCAGGTTCTAACAGGAGTAAGTAGATCATTTTGACTTGGACATTTTATAAGTAGCTCGCATGCTGAAAAAGTGTGAGCACCCCTGTACTAGAATATGCGGATATCAGAATCAACAGCTGCCAAGACGGAGCTTGACACATCCACACACACCTTACCGCAGGTGTCCCTTCAATGTGACGTAGAAGAGTATACTAAAAGGCACTTTTTACGTGACCAAAAGAAGGCCACTGGAATTCAGAGCAGAGTACAACGTTTACAAACTTGTTAGCTGTGACTGGCAAAAAGAGCATAGTTTACTCCAAATTACTTTAAATTCGACTGATTTGAGTAACCAATAGATTTTGGTAAGATTGAGACTTTGGCATGTTGATGAAGTGTGTTGAATGTACAGTTGAGTAATTTGCATACTATCACTGATAATATATTTGAAATGGAAGTATCCTTGACTGTATCAAAATAGTGACAAAGTATTTTGGTTTGTGCATATTTTCTTTATAAACCTAGTGCTTCTTCATCTTCGTTTACAAAATTATTTTAATTATTTTATTTTATTTCATTTTCTGACAACTTAATCAATCGAAAAAAATATGTTATGGCTTTTCCCTTTAAGCTTCAGATTCTTCCTGAGAGTACCTTTGGATACTAGAGAACATGTAATACAAGCTTAGCTCATCAGCCCATGATACTGGGAGATTGTCTGCAACAATGCCGTACTCGGCATGCAAACCCAAAAGAAAAGACCCCAAACAAAATTACGAATGGAGCAGTAAAATATCACACCAGCATGTGTAGTTAAAATAACTATTTTGTGTGAATGATTTCACACAAACACTACAAATTAGTTGATCTGCCTGTTACATTATCTTCAGTTTGTGTGTCACAATGAACTCTCTCCATGGAGGTCTTCGTGGCCTGTATCTCGGGCACTCCTGCACTAGGCCATCTGTACCGTGCCCAAGTCCATTTCACAGCTGTACCGTGCTAAAGTACGATTGCCCCTCCCCCCGTCTGCGCTAGGCTGTGCTCACACTAGGTAATCTCAACTGGGCCTGAGTACGGTTGCCTCTTGTACATACGTCATCTTCACGTCGTAATACGTCACCAGCAAGCGTCCGCTGCTTCATAGAACAACACAGAGAACACAGTTGACGCTTTACTGACTTTGTTGCTTATTTGGAGCCTACTCAGGCCCTTCGGTTTACACAAAGGGAAAATGCTAATATTTCCACAGGGTTTGGCCTCTCATTTACAAATACCCAGTTTTTATCAAAGAAAACGACTTTTTCTAAAAACTCCGGCCAAAGTGGAGATTTCTGATAACGCCGGTTATGTGTTGTCGTGTCAACTGGGAGGAACAGGGTTTTAGGTCCCAGCTTCACATTATGCCCCAGAAAGTGCTTAACCGTCATGTGAGCGCCCGCTGTCTGTCCACACGAAGAAACCTCGCCCCATATAGGGGGATTATTTGTTTATCAACACAGTGGATGCGCGCGCAGAATGATCGCAAAAAGAAAATTGCCAAAGTTAGCCATGGTTATCTCTGTGTGGTTAATTTGCAGTTGCAGTGTTAATTAGCGATGTTGTCAGTTTACTGTTAAATTCAACTGTAATCAGAAAATGTGGTTATATGCTTTGGACCCTGTAGTATCTGAGGTATAAAGGCTGGGACGAATTTCAAATTATAAATATGCACACTTTGTGTTAAAAGTATAGACTGTCGCGATTCCCATTGAAACGAATTGAAGCGAAACTGAATTGCAGATATCTGCAACACATATCCAGTCTAGCGAATTTATGACAATTTGGCTTGCCATATTCCTCTGCTTGCGATCATTGCGATTCACCATTTATTGATCCCTTTATTCAAAAGATCCAAAGACAAAGAACAGGTGCATTACGGTAGCATTTGTATAATATTGCTTATAGCCTAATAAGCATTTCAGCTGTGTTAGTATTTCATTGTTGCTTGTTAAGCTATGTATGACAGTTAACAATATTGGTGTAGGCCTATTACAAATATTTACTCGGGTAGGCTACTCCAACCTCGTTGCTGATCGATATGTAACCATTTATTTGTAGATAAACTATTGATAGTAGTTTTCATAAATAGTTGGATGGAATCTGTTTCTTAAGCAATTGAACATTGAACTGTATGGTTTTCTAGGCCAACATACATTGTACATGTTGTTGGTATTATATGTTATTTGGAGCAATCTTTCATATTTATGAAGTTAACTTATACCTCCATGGTCGGTAAACAATGCGACTGCGATCGCTCAGACCTCTAGCTAAAAAACAAGAATATTTCTGTATCCGGTACGTCATGAACTAGGGCGTGGCTATAGGCTCCCGTGATGCGGAAACATATCTCTCCTTGATGTTGCCCTGCGCCATTGAGCAGTTTACATAGGAATGAACCGGCGTGTGTTTGATGCTGTTTGGCTAGAGAGGGCCATCTTTACATTAGCAGCAGGGGGATGTAGTAGGTGACCATGGCACAACTCCTGGAATGCATGAATAAAACCAACGTAAAGCTGAACTGAGACTCTAATTAAAAAAATGTAGGTTCTTGTTTCCACGGAAAAGGGCATGAGGGGGGGGGGGGGGGGGGGGACCTAGTGAGCTACTGCTGATCTAAATGAGAACTCTTTCAATGCCAAAAGAGAGATATGTTGGCAAGTTATGGAGCACTGTTGTGGTTCTGCTCTGCAAAAGCATTCTTCATTGTGGAATAGAATAAAGTTCTTCTTTACATAACGTTACAGAGAAAAACATTTCCATGGATGGAATGACTCAGGGATCAGCTTGTTTTATGCTTGAGAACAGTTCTAGTTTAGATGATTTTATTGGAGTAAAAAAGTATTAAGTGCAGGTTTAACCTTAAAGAACACATATTGGGTGCATGTTGGAGATCCAGCCAGGGGTACAGACATCTGAGTTAGTTTAGTTTGGGAGCCCAGCCATAGCGGTGTGTGTGTGTGTGTGTGTGTGTGTGTGTGTGTGTGTGTGTGTGTGTGTGTGTGTGTGTGTGTGTGTGTGTGTGTGTGTGTGTGTGTGTGTGTGTGTGTGTGTGTGTGTGTGTGTGTGTGTGTGTGCCAGGAGGGGTTGTAAGTAGCTGCACCCTAGGCCTTTAATTATGTGTTGTGCTTAATATAAATACAAAGTGCTCTGCATCTGTTTTTAATTTAGACAATTTAGGATTGGAGACAATGACCCTATGCTTTCAACAAGCAACATATCACAAGTGGACTCTCAGTATATAGTTATGATGAAACATCCTTTGGGGCGAGGGAAGTGTACGGGGTTAGTTTATAATCAGGAGATCAGGGGATTTGTTTATAACAAATCTAGTGCATCTCTGCATTACTGTCGTGTTACTTAGTAGCGCATGTATCAATGCCACTTAACAAAAACAGTTATTCAAAAAGAATGACAAGACAAGAGTCTTTGTATGCTGTTTTGCAATTTAATAAGTGTGGATAGTTCAGAGTGTGTCACAGCAGTGCCATTAGTGTCATGGTATAACTGTATTGTACCATTAGTGTCATAGTATAACTGTACTGGACCAGTGGTGTCACAGTGTCATGTTATTATACCAGTGGTGTCATAGTGTAACTGTATTGGACCAGTGGTGTCACAGTGTCATGTTATTATACCAGTGGTGTCATAGTGTAACTGTATTGGACCTGTGGTGTCACAGTGTCATGTTATTATACCAGTGGTGTCATAGTGTAACTGTACTGGTCCAGTGGTGTCAAATTGTCATGTTATTGTACAAGTGGTGTAATTGTGTAACTGTATTGGATCAGTGGTGTCAACAGTGGCATGTTATTATACCAGTGGTGTCACAGTGCAACTGTATTTTACCTGTGGTGTCAAAGTGTCATGTTATTCAATCATTAGTGTCATAGTGTCATGTTATTGTACCATTAGTGTCATAGTATAACTGTATTGTACCAGTGGTGTCACAATGGCTCTGTGAATAGTGGGGAACTATTCACTTCGGCTTCGGCGAGTAATTGTTAGGTATCAATATTTTTATTTATTCATGTTATTGTACCATTGCTGACATTCTATCATGCTATCGTAGCATTAGTGTCATGATATTGTACCATTAATAGTGTAATGGTTATAACATTAGTGTCATAATGTATTTTTCATATTGGACTCTTCCCTCACCCCCCCTCACCCCATATTGAAGACATTATCGATCACTAAATGATGATGAGGAATAGGATGATTTCTACTTAACAATCAGCATATTTGATTGTACTTAATTATTACTTAAACATATTATTTTAATATTCTATTAAATATTATACATATTATTTAACTTTCATTTTCATTCATTTTGACTTGCCTGTCAGTCCAAAACTTTGTGGTGACCCCTGAAATACACCAGAAGCGAGCATGCCGCTGTAGTACTTCTGCGTCGTTTCAATCTCATTGCTGCGATTTAAAACCTCCAATGGTTTACTGGAACGCAGATATCTCTCTGCATGGGTTTTTTCCTTCAGACCGTCCTAATGGACCTGCCCAGACCTTGGCTGGAAGGCTTTGAACATGAGGACGGTCAGGGTCGACTGAGGGAAACAAGGACTTGTCTGGTGGTCACGGCTCAAGGCTCATGCTGCACGCCATCAGCTCTCTGGATCTGATTAGGAATCATGGTCTAGGGTGGGCGAGCCCAGACACTTTTTTTTTTGTTGTATCTGAACATGGTAATATATCTTATATGACTATGAAAAGAGTAATATATGCTATTTTGTAACTTAATACAACACAATTTTATTTTTCTCCGCTATCCTGTTAGCTAACGCTCCACCCGGCCGCAGACGCGTTCTGTTTGGACAGGGACACCGAGGCTCTCAAAACACATTTGATCATTTCCTTGTAGTGTTTGAGTTTCGAGCTAAACCCGGGGTATGCTTTAAACACTAGGAGAACCCCAGCAGGCCCATCTGAGCCACAGAAATGAGCCATGGGAGCCAAGATCCTTTGGGATGATAGCATTTGCAATTTTTCAACAATATAAGCAGTAAGGATATTTACACCCACTCCTGTATGTTATTCAGTGAGATGTTGACTGCAGTGGAATGTGTTTTTGTGTACAGGAAATATAAAGCAAACATTTATTATGCCGTGGAGAGGAGTCATTTCAGCAGAAAAAAATACGCCGCAAACAAAACACCAGCACACTCAGTACTCTGAACACATGGCGATGCACCGTCCCGCATAATACACCCCATGGAACACACGGCACACACACACACTACACGGTACGTAACACACAATGCACACTAACACAAAAGGCATAAAAACGCACTACGCCATACTAACACACAACACACACACACACACACACACACACACACACACACACACACACACACACACACACACACACACACACACACACACACACACACACACACACACACACACACACACACACACACACACACACACACACACACTACACTGTAAGTAATTCACAACTCACACACACAATCCCCAGGTTCAGGGGGGGTTCTGGGGTTCTGTGTTTCTGGGGTTCAGTGTTTCTGGGGTTCAGTGTTTCTGGGGTTCAATGTTTCTGGGGCTCTGTGCTTCTGGGGTTCTGTGTTTCTGGGGTTCTGTGTTTCTAGTGGTCTGGGGCTCTGTGTTTCTGGGGTTCTGTGTTTCTAGTGGTCTGGGGCTCTGTGTTTCTGTGGTTCTGTGGTTCTGTGTTTCTGGGGTTCTGTGGTTCTGTGTTTCTGGGGGTCTGGGGTCCTGTGTTTCTGGGGTTCTTTGTTTCTGGGGTTCTGGGTTTCTGGGGTTTTTTGTTTCTGGGGTTCTGTGTTTCTCGGGTTCTTTGTTTCTGGGGTTCTGTGTTTCTGGGGTTCTTTGTTTCTGGGGTTCTGTGTTTCTGGGGTTCTTTGTTTCTGGGGTTCTGTGTTTCTGGGGTTCTGTCTTTCGGGGGTTCTGTGTTCCTGGGGTTCTGTGTTCCTGGGGTTCAGTGTTCCTGGGATTCAGTGTTTCTGGGGTTCTGTGTTTCTGGGGTTCTTTGTTTCTGGGGTTCTGTGTTTCTGGGGTTCTTTGTTTCTGGGGGTCTGTGTTTCGGGGGTTCTGTGTTCCTGGGGTTGAGTGTTTCTGGGGGTCTGTGTTCCTAGGGGTCTGGGATGTGTTTAGACTGTACACAGCAGAATGTGCTGATGGTCCAAGGAGTGCCGGGACAGCAGCAGTGAAACAACACCACATTCCTGCTGTCTAGTGACCACAGCACCCGGAATGCAATTAGCACCTATTAGAGAGAGAGGCTGGATGGGAGCTGTCAGGGCTCCCTCGCCCTCTTTGCCTCTCATCTCCGCTCTCTTTCTCTCCAACCGCTCCTGCTACCCTCCAATCTCATCCTCAGGATCACATGATTTGTACGTATATGTGTTGGCTTGCTTCCCCTTCACACACACAATCATACATACATGCAGACACGTAATGAGCACGCACACATTGTGCACACACATGCACACACACATGCTTGCACATACATGCGTGTGTGTGTGTGTGTGTGTGTGTGTGTGTGTGTGTGTGTGTGTGTGTGTGTGTGTGTGTGTGTGTGTGTGTGTGTGTGTGTGTGTGTGTGTGTGTGATACACTGACCAGTGTGTGCATGTGTGTAGCTGTGTGTCTAAGTGTGTGTGTGCAAGCGTTGTTTGTATACAATGGAGAAATAATGTAACAAAGAAATTGAATGTGATCTTTAATGCTCATATAAAGGTGTCAACATAGTTCATAGCAATGCCGTCATGTGTGGGTCAAAGGTTAGATGGATGTCAGGTTTAAATGAGACCATTCAGCTTTTGTTGCTTCCTTTTCCATTTATGTTTAAAAATAAACACTTAAGATTTAGGTAGAGAGAGAGAGAGAGAGAGAGAGAGAGAGAGAGAGAGAGAGAGAGAGAGAGAGAGAGAGAGAGAGAGAGAGAGAGAGAGAGAGAGAGAGAGAGAGAGAGAGAGAGAGAGGCTGTAGAAAGGATGTAATGATAATGGCAAGAATATAAAGACTCCATGGTCATAATAATTCAAATATAATTAAATAAAGCGTGTAACGAGGAAATTAGGCTGAATTTTAACCAAATTCGGCCCACAACCTTATTTTTTTTTACATATAATGAATATTTTAATATTATGAAACTTGTCCATTAGACCTTCACAGGGTGCATTTTGGGATTACTCTGTGAAAAGTGTGGGTCTCTGGGAAAAAGCCGGGCCTAACCCTAACCCGAAACCTCAGACCACCCCCCCCCCTCCCTGACCTCGGGTTCCGACCGGGCCAAGTTTGGTGCGGGGGTCTCAGTTAGGCCCTTGAATAAGGTATTCAAATTTAAGGGCGGTCTTTCCACCACGTTCTGAACCACTAGGTCTTGCAGGCAACACTTCTGAGAGGCTTTGTCCAAATAACAGTCCATTTGGGAAAACTTCTTTTCTCAAAGGGCCTACAAATCTCGGATATGTCGTTCTCGGGACCCCGGTAAATGTGCCTATACATTTTGGCATCTCTAGCTATCTCAAAACGGCGGGAAAAGGGGCGTGACCTCCAACAGTAGAGTAAATGTACATAAGACAGAGGTTAGGTTCTATTACCCATTCTTTGTGGAATGGAGGTGTACATTTGTGGCTTAAGGACGCAGCTGGCCTGTGGCCAAGTTTTTGAAGTCTGGGGTCAAAAGTTCAAAAGGAACCGGCACCACGCCGCTTATGAGATAACAAAAAGTTAATGTGCATTTCTCTCATAACTTTTTGTCATTATTAAAGAGAGGCCTGATTCTCTGATATGCATGTTGGATGGCTAGGGTGTAGGTCTGGGAAGAACTTCAGGCCAAAATCATGCAAGCGAGCCGCTGGGTGAGGTGCAACGAGATGGAGCACTTGCTGAGTCATTTCCTGCAGGGCTGGAGCCACAGGTTGATGCGTCTACGTCCTTTGAGACCCCCTTTGATATATAAGAGACCCCTACAGTTTACTTAAAGGTTCTCGACTCAGTCACCATTGCATCGATTCCTTTAGGGCTTCGGCCTCCTAATTGATCATTGTAGTATAATTGAATGCCCTCTTTCATATATATGATACCTCCACCACTGGGACGTGGCAACAATTGTCCAAATCCTTATGAGGGGGGGGGGGGGGATGCTTGTGGACAGTAGAGGTGTACACTAGACATAAATAGGAAGCACACTCAAGAGCAGGAATGACCTCTCACACATATTTAATTAATTGTTTCAAATAACCCTGCCTCGTTAAATCAATGAGCTTGGTGTTTTGCTTTCAAGAATAGGTTATAGACTGTGTCACTATAAAATCGGTCAATGCGCGTCTCTCAGAGTGACGTAACAAGCCACCAGACAGAGATTAAAAAAAGATGAGTCAAGTTGAAAAAAAGTAACTTATTAATTACAAGTTTAAACTGCAGAAAATAGAAACATCCAAGGTGCCTTTTGAAGGAAACCTTGGAGTATGTGTCTATTTCCTAACCAGAGAGGAACACAAATGCACTGCGGAGCCAAGTAACTGATGGGCTTAAGAGGGCCTCTCTTACAGTTTATAATGAATATATATATATATATATATATACTGCATGTATGTATATACAGCATATATATATAGGTAAACATCGGAGAAACGCTCCTTTTCAGAATGCATTGGTTTACATTTCGTTCTGTGGAGCAAGGTTATTTTTATTATTTGTTTACTTTCAGTTTTTGAGGGGGTCTGCTTCAATAATGCAAGAATGGAAATATTGACATATATTTATATTTAACTAGAGGGTGCTGCACTGTACTGTACTCTCTGCGCATACTCTCTCTCTCTCTCTCTCTCTCTCTCTCTCTCTCTCTCTCTCTCTCTCTCTCTCTCTCTCTCTCTCTCTCTCTCTCTCTCTCTCTCTCTCTCTCTCTCTCTCTCTCTCTCTCTCTCTCTCTCTCTCTTCTCTCTCTCTTCTTTATCTCTCTCTCTCTCTCTCTCTCTCTCTCTCTCTCTCTCTCTCTCTCTCTCTCTCTCTCTCTCTGTCTCCAAATGCATTGGTTTACATTTCGTTCCGTGAAGCACGGAAAAAGTCGGACAATCGTGCTCTGGGACACGATTCAATAGATTAAGTTTTGTGCGCATGAGCACGAAATCGTGGGATACCAGGTTGCACACACACACACACACACACACACATGCGCATGACTGCACTCACATGCACATTTACACTGCCACTCATTTAAACCGCCACTGATTACATGTAAAAGGTGAAATGTTTGATAATTATTTCATTTTATGAATTTGTATTAGACTAATTTAATTTGATGTCGATTTGTCCCACGTTTATTTTCAAGACCGAGAGCGTTAATTAACGTAATGCGCCATCCCTGATCATATGGTCACTGTGGTTCATAGAGTCAAAAGCAGTTCTCACAACAACTTCATTTAAATATTTTAGACCTTTTTTAGAGCAGTTTATTACTACCAAATAGTAGTGCTTTTAGCCCGTGAAGAATGTCCTTTCTACAGTTTTGTTACATTCAGTAAATAAGATGTGAATGTTGGCCTTAAAAACCAAAGCAGCACTTACAGACAGATACTCAACAAAAGTCCCAACAGGAGGAAACAATATATATATATATATACTGTATATACTGTATAAACATCGATATCCAATGGAAGATATAACTTGTAAAGGTTCTGGAGCGTGTGCAGGCGCGCTGGCATCTGTCTTTTCATTATGGCATGGCTGCTTCCCAAACAGCAGAAAGGTTAGCTGCTGTAAGCTCCTGTAAGACTGTGTGACCACATAGTTTGTACTCAGAGCCAGGAGCTCACATACACATATGTGCAACAGTTTACAACTGTGCGTCTCACCATCACAACTGGAAACGGATGTGCGGCGATGAGCTGGAGAGGCTGTGTCCCTGGTTAGCAGTGGGTGATGTATGACCACGGTGGTTTCAGGGATCAGTGGTTGAATATAAACCCTGCCAAGTTGAAAGATGCCAATGGCAACATCAGATACTGGACTGAATGTTTGAGTCCCTAGTCTGAGTCGAGGAACCCTGCATGGAGTTGACATCCGCAATCCGCGCTGGATTGTAATGGATTCTTGTGTCATCATAATTGTCATTTGTGTACCACAAGCCAACAACACACAAGTCCTGCATAAACATATCTGCTTTGAAGAATTGTCATTGCTGTGCCCCAAACACACATCAGAGGCACTAGTCCTGCTGGTTCTCTCCATACAACAGGGGACCCCAACAGGGGACCCCAACAGGGGACCCCGGTGTTCAGCTCCTCTGTATGCTCAGGGCCCTCGTTTGACATGATGATTAACATAATAGGTGTCTGCGCGCGCGCGTGTGGTGTGTGTGTGTGTGTGTGTGTGTGTGTGTGTTGTGTGTCGTGTGGTGGTGTGTGTGTGTGTGTGTTGTCTCGTCTGTGTGTGTCTGTCTGGTGTCTGGTGTCTCTGTTTTGTGAGTCGTGACTTAAGGGCGATTGTATGTTCTTATATATGTATATGTATATATATATTCTGTATATATACATATATATGTCTATACAGTATAGATATATACATATATACACCTTTCTTAGTACTTGACTCTTCTCCAGCCCTGTGACTGCGGTTGGTATGCAGTCTAGGATGTTCTTATATGTCCAGATGGCTCTGCTGTAGTTAATGGCGACCATAAATCGACACTTTAAGACACACTCAAAATATTGCTGCAGCAATTCCAGACGTAAGCAAGCGATTACACAAGCAGCTTAAAATCGTAGACAGACACCAATTTTATAAGGGGAGCTCTTCAAATGATCTGAGTGCAGTGTCTATAATAGCAGCTAATGGGGTGTAAAGAGCCTATCACAAAGCTTTTGGAGCGCGAATCAACACTCCAGAGAACGGCCTTAGCAGCCAGAGGGGCCCAGAGGTGAGAGTGTTTAAGCTGGGTGAAGGGCCCAAGGTCTTGTTTGTCCACTTCTCCACCATTAGCAGGAAAGAGGCCCTACAAGGTCTTCACTGGTTTCTCATTTCCAGTTTACACACACACACACACGCACGCACACGCACACACACACACGCACGCACGCACGCACGCACGCACGCACGCACGCACGCACGCACGCACGCACGCACGCACGCACGCACGCACGCACGCACACGCACACACACACACACACACGCATGCAAGCACACACACACACACACACATGCAAGCACGCACGCACGCACACAATCACACACACACACAATCACACATACACAAACAAGCAAACAAACACACACACAGACACACACACATACACACACACAATCACACATGCACACACACACACACACACACACACACACACACACACACACACACACACACACACACACACACACACACACACACACACACAAACCCTTTCGTAATAATGTACGAAATGAAAACATTATTTTTTAACGTGTTTATTGCAATTCTAACGTTGTTACAGTTTTTATCGATTGTATACACACACACACAACAATGGAACTATGCACACAATTCTGAAAACTTGAGGCTCATGTAACAACTACAAGACTCCAGACGGCTAAACTCCAAGCACAATTCCATTGTTTTCACGCATATAGAAACTAAATCACAATCTTGCCAAACTCTAAGCAAACTTATCATTGAGCACACTTGGTTCACCTGGATGGCCTTCAAAACGCCACACCCAATTACCAATCAGTCTCACTCACTTCTCACCTGTTCAAACTCAACTAGCAAAACAATTCAATCATGTGTGAGAGCATAAAAGAGGCCTCAGTTGAGCTGCACGGGGTTGTAGATGAGCTCCTCTGGCCTGATCTGGACTGGAGGTGGGACACAGACTGATTTACATGTAGATCTGTTTCAACTCATTTATATTCTTATTTTATTTTTTTGTTAGCCTACGAAAATCTTTTTTTGCAGTCTGTACAGCTGAAGATTTTACTGTATTACAGTAACAAATCCATATTTGCTTTGTAACCTTTTTGTACTTGTGTAATGATTTCTTCATTACATCCCACGAAAGAGCATTTTCTTCTTTGTAGTGTTTTTTAATTTTACTTATCAGTGCAATAACTCTTCTGTGAGTTTGGCCAAAATAGGTAACATGGTGTATTCTCAGGATTCCATCAGTGTTGCAGTATCAACTATAATAGGTATATATAATAGGTATACAGCAGTCACCAACCATTCTGAACCTCAGAGCTACTTCATGGGTACTGAGTCATACGAAGGGCACCCAGTTCTATACACTCGTTCTACATTCTAAAATAACAAATTTGCTCAGTTTGCCTTTAGTTATATATTACTATTAATGATTAATGATCCTCATCTATGTGAAGACATGTTAATTAATTAAGTCATGTTAATGATTTCTCACGATAATTATCAACAATGACTTAAAAAAGGTGTGAAAGAGTTGTTGGAGAATGAGTAGTGCTATGTTTAGAACGGGCCTGGGGGCCCCTCACGTGGTCCTCGCGGGCGCCCTGGGGCCCCTGTGTAGGTGACCCCTGGTATACAGCATGACTCTGTAAAGCTAGCATTCTGAGTTCAGCCCATTGGGGCTCATTGGAGAGACAAATATGCATTGTATCCTATTCTGATCCGATTGTGTCACTGCAATATTTATATGATATATTCAGAGTATTATATTACAATATGGCAACAGTCTTTATACTGTATGTACCACCTAATTGCAACTTTAAAAAAGGAAGCTATTTCTAAACAATTTCATACATTTGAATATGTAACATGGCCTCATCAAACCAAAACGTGTGTAAACAGTATTTTGATTGAAGCGTTTTAAATTATCGCACCAGTGATGATGCTCTCTAAGATATATTCATATGATTTTTTACCCTATAACTGGACACTATGCACTTCACTTGTTTTTTATCACGTTGTCTTGTTTTATCATATGTTTTTTAAATGTTTGAGATTATTTATTTATTTATTTATTTATTTTTTTACTCTGTAAGGTGACCTTGAGTGTCCTGAAAGGCGCCTATAAATTAAATGTATTATTATTATTATTATTATTATGATAAGCTGTGTTTACCATTTCGGCGACGGTTTTGAGAAGAGAGAACATGGTTTTGAGTGCAGTGTTTCATTTTGAAAGAGATTTTTGGAATTTTGACAAAATGGTGAACTCATTTCAGTTTTGTGTTTAGAGTTTGGAGAAATTTAGCTTTAGTTCCAGAAAACGTGTTTAAATGATTTAGGAAAACTGTAATGTACCTGATGCTGAGGACAAGCTACAGGTGACAGTTTTTCTCAATCGTTTAAACTCGTTTTCTGAAACTGTAGTTACATTTCTCAAAACTCTAAACACAAACCTGAGAACAGTTCACCATTTGTCAAAACTCCACAAAAAACACAAAAACAAACACAAAACTCTTCTCAAAACAGTAAACACCACTATCAAATTAATATCTCTTAGAGAGCATCAATTAAACGTTAAATGTTTTGGCTTGATTGAGGCCCATGTCTACATATTCACATGGTATAAATTGTTTAGAAGAAATAGCACATATTATTCTTAAAGATGCAATTAGGTGGTACATGTAGTGTTAAGACTGTTGCCATATTGTAATACAATACTGTGAATATATCATATAAATATTGCCTTGACACATCACATCACAATAGGATACAATGCATATTTGTCTATCCAATGAGCTCCATAATAAACTCACTATCCCAGCTTCCCAGAGTTATATTGTACACCTATAGTTGATACTGCATTGTTCAGACAATACTACAATGTTACCAATTTTGGCAAATTAAAGTTCAGTAATTGCACTGATAAATCAAATGAAAAACACTGCAGTAAGAAGATGTTTAGACTGTCTTTCGGGGATGTAATGATGAAAATTTTCAGCTGAACTGACTGAAAAAGCTTTTCGTAGGCCAACAAAAATAAAAATAAGAAAATAAATGAGGTGAAACAGATCTGCATGACTAGTCTGTATCCCACCTCCGATCCTGATCAGGCCAGAAGACCACATCTACAACACAGTAGAGCTCGCCTGAGGCCTCTTTAATGTGCTGACACGTGATTGAAGGGTTTTTCCAGTTGAGTTTGAACAGGTGAGAAGTGAGTTAGAGTTATTGGTAATTAGTTGTTGCGTTTTGAAGGCCAGGTTTTTCAGGTGTACCAAGTGTGCTAAATAATGAGATTGGTGCTTAGAGTTTTGCAAAAAGTCTGCA
>OLKM01000424.1:146141-151141 GCA_900291075.1 Melanogrammus aeglefinus
ACTGGATTTGAGAATACATTCTGATTAGCAAATAATTAAATCATGTCAGTTTTAAAAAGTATAATTATTAAATCATCTAATTTCACAGT
Source organism: Melanogrammus aeglefinus (assembly GCA_900291075.1). Lineage (NCBI taxonomy): Eukaryota > Metazoa > Chordata > Actinopteri > Gadiformes > Gadidae > Melanogrammus > Melanogrammus aeglefinus. The sequence goes on from OLKM01000424.1 coordinate 146,231, forward strand.
TGTGTACTCAGGGCTTTGTGTGTGTGTGTGTGTGTGTGTGTGTGTGTGTGTGTGTGTGTGTGTGTGTGTGTGTGTGTGTGTGTGTCTGTGTGTGTGTGTGTGTGTGTGTGTGTGTGTGTGTGTGTGTGTGTGTCTGTGTGTCTGTGTGTATGTGTCTCAGATGAATCTTATATTAATGGTTTGTTGGTATACTTGTAAAACATATCAGCACTTTTAAAAAGTCGTTTTATAACTTCATTATTCTAACGTTGCTTTTGAGGTCATTCGTGAGGTCATTAATTGGTTGTTTTTGCATTGTCTTCATTTCCATTGTGCTGTGCCTTGTTCTGCGGTAGACAATAAAATCAATTGGAATATTTGAGGTTTGGTGTTTCGAGTCAACCATCTAGTTTTGCTAATTACTAGAACACAAAAGTACACGTTATGACTCAATTGTTTCAGTGCGAGGGTGAACCAACATGTGCTTTCTGGACATTGAAATTCATACTCTGATTCAAAACCTCCAAACCTCACAGCCATACACTATCCTCAGAGTCTCGTAGCCTCATACCTAATCTCTGATGTTGCCTGCATTCCAGACAAGCATTCCTTTTATGTGCGTGTTGTGGGCACGTTTTCCAAGCATGTGTTGCTCTGTGCAGCCTGGACAGCATTTCAGATGTGGACCAGACATGGACCAGACGTGGCCATCTCTCAACGTTTGATTTCCTGTTCAGGAGAGCCAGAGGAAGTCAGAGGAAAAGAGAGAAAGAGAGAGAGACAGAGAGAGAGAGAGAGAGAGAGAGAGAGAGAGAGAGAGAGAGAGAGAGAGAGAGAGAGAGAGAGAAGAGAGAGAGAGAGAGAGAGAGAGAGAGAGAGAGAGGGAGAGAGAGAGACAGAGAGAGAGAGAAAAGATGATGAAAGGGAGACAGAGAAAGGGCGAGTGAGAGAGAGATGGAGAGAAAGATTGAGAGAGGGTGAGAGAGCTATATAGAGCTAGAGGAAGAAAAAGAGACCCAGAGAGCTGGTTATAGGATGGTAATGGTGAGAGAGAGGGAAATAGAGAGAGGGAGAGCGAGAGAAAAGCGTGTGGGAAAGATGGAGAGAGAGAGAGAGAGAGAGAGAGAGAGAGAGAGAGAGAGAGAGAGAGAGAGAGAGAGAGAGAGAGGAGAGAGAGAGAGAGAGAGAAGAGAGAGAGAGAGAGAGAGAGAGAGAGAGAGAGAGAGAGAGAGAGAGAGAGAGAGAGAGAGAGAGAGAGAGAGAGAGAGTGATGCCTGCTGTCATATGCTGCATTAGAAGGAGGAGGGCATGGCTCTGCAAAGCTTGTTTCAACTTGAAGTAATAACCCCATGATGTCAGATGCAGTGCTGTTAGACTATTACATGTGCACTAGATGGTGCATATTGTTTAGGTTTGTTTTGCTTTAAGCATATTATTTGCCGTCATGCTCCAATTTCAGTTACTCTGTGCAACTGTAAGTGGTCACTGAAGACATCATTCTCAACCTCCATCATGCTTTGATTTGGTTTAACTCTGGTAAATATGTTAAACCAATATCCAAAGGCAGCCTTGATCTGTCCTGTCATAAGGGATTGAAATGCATTGCTCTCTCTAATCATTGATTTTTAAAGTCGGAACATATTAGATGCGTGCGCATACGCAGGAGGCTATGTTTGCCACTTTTTAAACAACCAGAACAACTATTTTCTAGTTAGTTATTTTTGGACCATGTTACTGCTTGGGCATCAAATCAAGAAGCTTAAAGAGCTGTCAGGTTCCACCGCCTGTGGCATGAAGAACCAAGGAGGTTCTTTGTTACGTGGTGGAGAGCATCGGGGCTCATGACCTCTGATGGGTGCATCATGAGGGGAATGACACAGAGGCTTGTATACCATGGCAGTAGATAAAGACGGCAGCGTACAGGAGAGCTACAAAGCAGCAGCTTCCGGCAAGCACAAGCACTTAGCAGGAGTCCCTCACCACTGAAGTTATTGTTCACATCCCTGCACTACATAGTTGGCCCGTGGCGCACAAGGTGGCCCACGTCAGCATCTTCGCCAAGCGTCCAGGATCCTTTCACACGCCCATGCTGATGCAAGCCGTGTCTCCACGGCCTACAGGCTGACACGGCCTATCAAGGTGGCTTCAAACAGCCCTACAGAATGTGGCGGCCCCACCAGAGCCTTTGTTTTGACTAAGCACAATCTCTGCATTATTATGCAGAGGCTGTCATACAAGTAACCAAGACAACATGCAACGCTTCAGTAGAAATCCCTCGGCCCTTATACCGGTACGCTTGCTTTGTTGCACTTGTGTGAAAGCTGCTCACTCTGTGCAAAGTGTGGTGGGGAATGTGAACGTAGCCACATAACAACAGAGTAAACATACAACACGCACTCAGTGACCTCATCACTCTTCCCGTCAGGACCATCTACTGGATAAACGGGGGCAGGAAATCCTGTTGTGCAGTATGTCTAATCAAGCTGTGAATGAGCAAGGCATCAGAGAGCGCACATCAGTCTTCCTCGCCCCCACCACACCAGTTATAAATTGACTGGTGGTGCGTATTATGTGCAAAAATATTCCTGCCCCACCATGTAAATAATCTGCATAGGTGTTGTTGAACAGAACTATTAGCTCCTTCCCCTGCTAGCTTCAGCGTCTGAGCACCTGCAGCAGGGAGCCATCTCTACAAAGGTTTAAACTGCTTTCAACATCACAGGCCTCAAGGAACCCCACTATCCTAGTCATAGGCAGTGGGGTTCACATCCTCTCCAGGGCCTACGTGTCTCTCCCCAGGGCCCTTTAGATGTCCTGGGTGGGCTGTCCTTTAGTCCTTCCCCCGGTGTGGCTGAAATGGTCAAACATAGCGGCTGAATCGAGCGACCACCCTGTGTTGTCGGGATACTTCCAACCACAAAGTGGAACCAGTGTTTAGTGGTTCCGAGGGGTCTGGCCAATCGGCTGCACAGCTTATCACTCAGCGATGCAAACCTAGCAACCCACACCTGGCAACCCACACCTGGCAACCGGCCCATTGGGTTGTGCCAGGTCTTGGCCTTGGAAATGTTTGGGTCCCATTTAGAGGATGGACGGACTCTCGTCAGGTTTGGACTGGGGTTAGTCCTACCCCTATGTGCCAGACCAGGACTGTGGTCAGGAGCTCTGTTAGAGACTGGCACAGGACATCTACACCCTGCTGCTCTTTTACTGTTGTATTTGAACCCTACTGCTTCTAGCTATTGTATTCAGACCCTAGTACTGTTTACTATTGTAATCAGACCCTAGTACTGTTTACTATTGTAATCAGACCCTAGTACTGTTTACTATTGTATTTAGACCCTAGTACTGTTTACTATTGTATTTAGACCCTAGTACTGTTTGTATTACTGTTTACTATTGTATTTAGACCCTAGTACTGTTTACTATTGTATTCAGAACCTAGTACTGTTTACTATTGTATTTAGACCCTAGTACTTCCGTTGACTATCGCACTTAATGGACTGAATGTTGAATCTCCCTTTCTCTCTCTAACCTGCAGACTGTCATAGTTCAACAGTTGCCAGGCCTTATTAAGTAGGTCTTTATCCCGTTTGGTAATGTCTCCTGGAGCCTGATTAGCCAGACCCCCGCACACATTAGGAGACCCCCACTCCTACCAGTTAACTCCGGTGTGTGTGTGTGTGTGTGTGTGTGTGTGTGTGTGTGTGTGTGTGTGTGTGTGTGTGTGTGTGTGTGTGTGTGTGCTTGTGTGGTGTCGTGTGTGTGTTGTTTGCGTGTGTGTGTGTGTGCTGACTGGATACAAGTGCACACTGTAGACAACATTCACATACTGCTTCTCCCTGTGTGGTAATTCTTCTTTTACAAGGTGGTGTGTGTGTGTGTGTGTGTGTGTGTGTGTGTGTGTGTGTGTGGGTGTGTGTGTGTGTGTGTGTGTGTGTGGTGTACAAGTGTGTGTGTGTGTGTGTGTGTGTGTGTGTGTGTGTGTGTGTGTGTGTGTGTGTGTGGGGGTGAATATTCACAGCCATGTGTTGTCAGGTGATAATCTAAATGGTGTGGTTGATTTGGGTGGATAGGCTTGGGAGCGATTTGTTGGACACCGATGTTGTCGAGTGTTTTGGTTTGAATTAAAAAATATCCGCAATGGCGCCTCCACCAATTGCTCCAGAACAAATTGCTCCAGTGTGAAGGAAAAAAAAACAAAGACGTAAAGGAACACAAAATGGAAAAGATTAGATCCTAGTTTTCATAAACACATTGAGCAAGCGAGTTCTTTCTAAATGAGCTTCCCGCAGGTGCTGTTGGAACAACAGAACGGCTCTTTATCTCACAGATACATTAGCCGTCTAAACTCTGTGTTTTCTCATTGTGTCATATTCCACACTCTTAGTGACATGAAACAGCTTTTAAAATAACTTGACTTAAATCCACCTTTATTGATGCAACACGATGAGTCCTGCCAGGCTTTGGCTGTGCTATTTCTGTAATAATGGGAAAATGTTTGCTGCTGTGAGTTCTAGAAATGTGAGTTCATATTGAAGTATCCCTGGTCAACAACAGCATCTGTCACAATGCGTGAGCCAAAGATTGCCACTGCGCTTTGCACGATTACTGACTACATCTCCAGGATGACTCCCTGGGTTTACTGCGGATGGCAGCTGGGGGCGGAGGCATTATTACAGGATTCAGCTCGATCAACACAGCAGCCTCGGCAGGAGCAGGGTGTGCTGTCTAAATACAGGTCCTCCTCAGGGTGCTCACCTGAGAGCCCGTCTGGGACCCAGCAGTCCTACTGTGTTCCAGCAGGACATCTGAGGGCACAGAGCCCGGGCCGGCCGCAGGGCTCAAAGGGCCGTGCTGACGCCTTGTTCCCTGTTTTGTAATCAGTCACTGCAATTTAAAATAGCAATCTTTTTTAGAAGCAAACATGTC
>OLKM01000424.1:156141-166141 GCA_900291075.1 Melanogrammus aeglefinus
CCTCCCTGTTTTTACAACAACAGCAATTAGAGCCGGGTATAAACGTGTCTGCCTTTTCCCTCTCACTGATCTTTCCCATAATCAGCACTGACAGTCTCTCTGTATCTGACTCACCTCCACCACTTAGAAAACAATATTCAACTGTAACAATCGATGAATCACTGTCAAATCATATCCCAGAGAGAGAGAGACAGTGAAAAATAGAGAGACACATCACACTACGTAACCCGAAGATGTTAGATGATGTGGAGCATTAAAAGCCTGAATTCCAAGTGAACAACCAGGGCATTGGTTGTCCTCAGTGAGACAGCAGGGCCCTATCATGTTTCCTTTGAATCCTTGATCACTGACCACACTAGTAACCTGGACCTGGCCCTGGACCTGGGGGGGGGGGGGGGGGGGGGTGGAGGGATGGTCAACAGCTAACAACACTTAGTGTTAAAGAGGCAATCTTTTTTTTTTTCTACTTCATGCTGAATGCATTTTCTGAAAACACTGGGAACGGTAAATCACTTAAAGAAAAGCCACTTCTTAAGGCTTGTAGAGGGATGTGTATTGCAGGAGCCATGACGCCGGATCGGAATGTGTGTGTGTGTGTGTGTGTGTGTGTGTGTGTGTGTGTGTGTGTGTGTGTGTGTGTGTGTGTGTGTGTGTGTGTGTGTGTGTGTGTGTGTGTGTGTGTGTGTGTGTGTCTGTGTGTCTGTGTGTGTGTTGGTGTGTGTGTCTGTATGTGTTTGGGGGTGTTTGTGTGTGTGTTTGTGTGTGTATGTTTGTGTGAGTATGTGTGTGTGTTGGGGGGGGGGGAGTCAGTCTCTGCGTGTGTGCATGTGCGTGTATGCGTGTGTGTGGTGTGTGTGTGTGTTTGTGTTTGTGTGTGACTGACACAAATCTAAAATCTGACTGCGAGTCACAAAAGCTTTGAGGTGGAACTTCCTTGTGTGTGCCGCGCGACGGTACCCTTGAAGAGCGCTCAGGATTCACGGCCTTGGGTCAAAGTGGCTCCCGACTCGCCATCGCGCTCCCCCAACTCCCCCCCTCCTCCTGCCTCCCCCACCTCACCTCCCCCTCACCCTCACCCCCCTTCCAAACCTCCCCCACCTCACCCCACTACTTCTCACCCACTCACCCCCCACTCTCCTGCCTCACCCCACCCCCCCCCTCAACTTCTTCCCCCCCCACCCCCCTCCTCACTCTCAACCCTCACACCTTCACCCCCCCTCCTCACCCATGGGTCTGCCACCGATAAAGTCATGAGGGAAGGACCATGAGGGACATGCTATATACAGAGGGAGAGTTATACACTCAGAGAGGCATCCATGCAGGTGCACGAAACACACACACACACACACACACACACACACACACACACACACACACACACACACACACACACACACACACACACACACACACACACACACACACACACACAGTCTGCACCAGTACAACAGATTGCCTCTAATAGAGGAACTGTGATGGTCCGAAGCAATCAACTGATTGCCCCAGACTTGCGTGAGAGTCCTCCCACTCCTGTGTGTGTGTGTGCGTGTGTGTGTGTGTGTGAGGGTGTACATGCCTGGGTGTGTGCGTGTGCGTGTGTGTGAGGGTGTCAATGCCTGCGTGTGCGCCGTGTGTGTGCATGTTCTCTGTTTTCTGCTCCGTTTGATCTGCTGACCAAAGCGTTGCGTTCTGCTCTCTAATGGCAGCCTTTATGGCACCCCCTGATGTCATGACGGGAAGAGACCAGCGCAGGCTAGCTGACGGTATTCCAGAAGACAGCTATCTCAGACATAACAGCCCTTCAGCAGATTAAGCAATAGCCAAGAGATAAAAGTTAATCATCGGAAAAAAGCAGTTGTGTAAAGTGAGCGTGGGGCCATGTAGAGGGTTGAGTTGGGTGCCAGTGGCCGGGCCGATGAAAAGCATCCATTCATAGCAGCTTCTTTGATGTGAGGACAAAAGCAGAGAATCATCGCTCTGATGACGGGCCGAAAATCCACAGCCTGGCAGGTAGTTAACCGTAGTAGAGGAGCTTGAGCACGAGGGCACATGAAACTCACAGGCAGACAACCGCACTCGGCCAATGGGCTCTCAATGTTTCTGCTAAATGGGAAATGGACTGCATTTATGAAGCACTTTTCTAACAGCCACTCCAAGTGCTTTACGATATGGCCTCACATTCACCCGTTCATCCACACATTACGAAAACCGCCGGCGGAGTCACTGAAGGCGACAGCCAGCTTGTCGGGAGCAGTCAGGGTGAGGTGCGTTGCTCGAGGACGCTCTACCCTTCTAAGCCACTTACCGCCAACGTTGATGGTGGTCTTTTCTCCGTCCACCTAGCTTGTGTTTATATGAAAGTGTAATCAAGCAAATCCGCGCATTGTTTAGGACTGAACCTCGATGGACATACACAGCAACACATCACACTCACACACACACACACACACACACACACACACACACACACACACACACACACACACACACACACACACACACACACACACACACACACACACACACACACACACACTCACACAGATAGACAGACACACAGATAGACAGATACAAACACACCCACACACACACGCACACACCCACACACACACGCGAACACACACACTCGCACACACACACACACACACGCACACACACACACATGTGCACACACACACACACGCACACACACACACATAGACACACACACACTTACACAAAGACAAACACCCACACACACACACACACACACACACACACACACACACACACACACACACACACACACACACACACACACACACACACACACACACACACACACACACACACACACACACACACACACACACACACACATTAGTAGCTGGAAGTTAATAAGCGTTTTGCTGAGTCTGAGCCGTATCTAGACGTGCCAATTAAATGTGTCACACAGAAAAGCAGGACCTCACAACACTATAATAATAATAATAATGATTATTATCATTGTTTTTATTATTCCTACAATTCAGCCTGAAAAAATACAGATGGTCACAATTAAATTCACCCAAAGGAGTTAACATTAACAATATTTAGATCTTCCTTTACGTAGTATAAATACGTAAAGTGTAATATATAAATGTAATATATCCGCTAAATCTCAACTCACCCCATTATCAACCTGTCTTCAGCTCGGATAGCAGACAAAGAAATGGGAAACGAATGGACAGCTTGACTAAGAACTGGTGCAGCCTCCAATCTGTCCAGTGTCACAGTGGTCTGCATTAAGACCTGGTCCCAGTAGAGTCCTGGTCCCAGTAGAGTCCTGGTCCCAGTAGTGTCCTGGTCCCAGTACAGTCCTGGTCCCAGTAGAGTCCTGGTCCCAGTACAGTCCTGGTCCCAGTACAGTCCTGGTCCCAGTAGTGTCCTGGTCCCAGTACAGTCCTGGTCCCAGTAGAGTCCTGGTCCCAGTACAGTCCTGGTCCCAGTACAGTCCTGGTCCCAGTACAGTCCTGGTCCCAGTACAGTCCTGGTCCCAGTACAGTCCTGGTCCCAGTAGAGACAGTCCTGGTCCCAGTACAGTCCTGGTACCAGTACAGCCCTGGTCCCAGTACAGTCCTGGTCCCAGTACAGTCCTGGTCCCAGTAGAGACAGTCCTGGTCCGAGTACAGTCCTGGTCCCAGTACAGTCCTGGTCCCAGTACAGTCCTGGTCCCAGTAGAGTCCTGGTCCCAGTACAGTCCTGGTCCCAGTACAGTCCTGGTCCCAGTACAGTCCTGGTCCCAGTACAGTCCTGGTCCCAGTAGTGTCCTGGTCCCAGTACAGTTCCTGGTCCCAGTACAGTCCTGGTCCGTAAGTACAGTCCCAGTAGGTCCTGCTCCCAGTACAGTCCTGGTCCGAGTACAGTCCTGGTCCCAGTACAGTCCTGGTCCCAGTACAGTCCTGGTCCCAGTAGTGTCCTGCTCCCAGTACATTCCTGGTCCCAGTAGTGTCCTGCTCCCAGTACAGTCCTGGTCCCAGTAGTGTCCTGGCTCCCAGTAGAGTCTGGTCCCCAGTACAGTCCTGGTCCCAGTAGTAGTCCTGGTCCCAGTGCAGTCCTGGATCCCAGTAGATGTGTCCTGGTCCCAGTACAGTCCTGGTCCCAGTACAGTCCTGGTCCCAGTACAGTCCTGGTCCCAGTACAGTCCTGGACCCAGTACAGCCCTGGTCCCAGTACAGCGCTGGTACCAGTACACCAGTACAGCGGTTTGGATGATGGTTTTCTCTGCTGAATTCAGCACATAGTGGAACATTGGGTCTGAGCCTCCAGTACATGTTTTGAACCAATGAGAAGGTTTGCCCAGTTTCCGTTGCCATGGATGCAGGATTGGTGTTTCTTTGTAACAATAGCGCTACGATGCCATTGTACAAGGATCTGAGTTTAATGGAAGTTGTAACGTTTAGTCATTTGTTTTAATCCTCTGCAATATATTGCGATAAGTGCAGTTGCAAATGGTAATAAACCTGGACAATGCATTTAATAGATCAACAAACACACTCCGAGCACACACACACACACACACACACACACACACACACACACACACACACACACACACACACACACACACACACACACACACACACACACACACACACACACACACACACACACACACACACACACACACACACACACACACACACACACACACACACACACACACACACACACAAACACACTCACACACACACACACACACACACACACATACACACAAACAAACACACCCACACAAAAAACACACACACACACACACGTGCACACAAACAAACACACACACACACACACACACACACACACACACACACACACACACACACACACACACACACACACACACACACACACACAAACACACTCTCACATACACACACACACACACACACACACACACAACAAACAAACACACACACACACAAAAACACACACACACACACACACACGTGCACACAAACAAACACACGCACACACACAAACACACGCACACACTCTGTGGAAACAGAGCAGTGGGATCTTCCAAATTCTAAACAATAATAAGTTGCTGTTTGGACAACAACAGTCCATAGCTGTACCTGAAATAATTGACTTTTATACAGAGGGTATTTTGGCAGAGCATGTGGTAGAAGATCATTCATCTTTGATAAACATTTAGACAAATTAGCAACCATTAGTTATTTCGCTGAAGTGCTGAAGTTATTTTGAAACTATGAAAAACTCACACCCATTTATCATGAGTTTGAATGTGTGTGTGTGTGTGTGTGTGTGTGTGTGTGTGTGTGTGTGTGTGTGTGTGTGTGTGTGTGTGTGTGTGTGTGTGTGTGTGTGTGTGTGTGTGTGTGTGTGTGTGTGTGTGTGTGTGTGTGTGTGTGTGTGTGTGTATGTTGTGTGTGAACCCCCTACATTCATGAGAATTTATTTGTCGAAATGCAGATAGATTGTGTGTTTTGCGCGTGTATGTGAGTGTGTGTGTGTGTGTGTGTGTGTGTGTGTGTGTGTGTGTGTGTGTGTGTGTGTGTGTGTGTGTGTGTGTGTGTGTGTGTGTGTGTGTGTGTGTTTGTGTGCGTGTGTGTGTGTGATATTTATACTGCTATAATTGATTGATTGATTGTCTTTATTTCGAACATGCACGCAAAACAAGTTTAAATAATTGTAAACAAGTTTAAATATTAATCATTACAAATAAAAATAATAGTAAAAAAAATAAAATAAAAAAACAGACACTTTTTATATGCTTGAAAGGGGGTGTAGTAAAAAAACATATCTAGTCCTCCCCCTTAACAAATCGATTTGTCTTGGATAGTTAGTATTATGTTATTAGTCAGTATGATACAAGGCTATAGTATTGCTTATACATGGATAATCAATAACTGTGAATATATACATATATATACATACACACATACGTACACACACATACACATATACATACACATATATATACATATATATATATATATATATACACACACATATACAAATCGCACACAGTACATACACACATATACTATAAACAATTTATAGTACATTATAAATACCTCTACATGTATATTGTAAATTACTCTATATATAAATAATATAAATATGAATACAAATACCATGTATATTACAAAACTACAGTCTACATGTGTCCATGTTACAGAGGCTTTTCTAAATTTTTGTACTTTGTGAAGATGTTGTCTTTATATTTGTTTTTAAACTGTCTTGTGTTTTGGCTTTTCTGTAGTTCCACACTTAACTTATTCCACAATTTAGCTCTGTAGATACTGATGCAAAGCTCTTTTTGGTTGTGCGTGTGTGGTGGACCTTGAAGTTCAGCTGTCCTCTTAATTTATAACCTCCTTCCCTTTCAGAAAACATTGCCTGTATGTTTTTTGGTCGCATTTTATTTCTGGCATTGAAGATTGTTTGGGCAGTTTTGAATTCAACCAGATCAGGAAATTTGAGAGTTTTCGACTGTATGAATAGTTGATTAGTATGTTCATGGTAAGTTACATCATGGATTATTCTAATGGCTCGCTTCTGAACAATACTCAACGGTTGTAAAGAGCTTCTGTGTGTGTTTCCCCAGATTTCTGAACAGTAAGACAAATATGGTAATGTTAATGAGTTATAAAGAATATGGAGTAATTTCTTATTCAGGAAGGCATAGCTTTGGACAGGACTGAAATGCTTCTTGATAATTTGGTTTGTATGTGTTTAATTTGAGGTTTCCAGCAAATTCTGTCGTCAATGATTACCCCTAGAAATTTGTTTTCATATACCCTTTCTAAGTTTGCGCCCTCTATTTGTACCTGAATATTTTCCGATTTTTTACAGTTTCCAAATATCATAACTTTTGTTTTATTTAGGTTTAAAGATAACTTATTTCTGTCAAACCATTTTTTTAGTTTACTAATCTCTGTGCGGTTAATTATGGACAGAAGTTGCTGCAAATTTTCCCCAAAAAACAGTATATTTGTGTCATCTGCAAAAAGTATAAATTTCAGAGATTTCGATATATTGCAAATATCATTGATGTACAAGTTAAATAACATTGGTCCCAGCACTGACCCCTGCGGAACCCCACACACGATGTCCAAGCGTTCTGACTTAAATCCATCCATCATCACAAATTGTTGCCTTCTCTCCAAATAGCTCCTCACCCAATTCAAAACTACCCCCTGAATCCCATATTGTTCTAGTTTTGTAGTTAGCATATTGTGATTTATTGTATCAAATGCTTTTTTTAAGTCTATAAATGTCCCGATCGCAAATTTCTTATTGTCCGTGGAGTTAGTGATTTCTTCTGTGAGTTCTGTTAAGGCTAGTGCTGTTGACCGGTTTGCTCTAAATCCATATTGACTGTCGGTGAGTAATTTGTATTTATCTATGAATTTGCATTATCTGTTTTTAAAGAGTTTTTCAAGAATTTTGGAGAATTGTGGGAGCAGAGAGATTGGCCTGTAATTAGTGAAGTGGTGTTTATTGCCAGTTTTGTACATTGGTATGGCTGTTTTCATTTTATTAAGAAATTGTCCAGTTTGGAATGACGGGTTACAGATTTGTGCTAATGGTCTAGAGATACCCTTAATTACCCTTTGAACAGTTTTTACTTCATATTGCTTGCGTGTGCAACAGCAATCTCAGCTAGCTCGACAGCTTGGATAAAGACACAAAACATCTTTCTTTGAAAGGTGTAACTTTTAATCATGCATCTAAAAAAAAAGAAGGGAATAACATGACTTATGTTCAACGTGTGGCGCGGACCTGCTGGGGAGCAGGTAGCAGAGGGCTGTAAGGCGCCAGTTCATGGAGAGCTGTGGCTCAAGGCCTCAGTGGGAGAGAGAGAGAGTGACCAAGATGGAGCACATTAAACCGTGTCTGCGTGGTCATGGTTACCAATCCTTAACCCCACTGCTTTGGACTCAGAGAGTGAGACAGAAAGGCCTCCGGGGACGATGACCAACGTACCTGTGGGGGGAGCGTGGGCGCACAGCGTTGGTCGTGTGCTGTGGTATGTTTGGACCCCTGTGGGGCCTGCTTTATTAATGTGTTTAGTTGGGTGTGTCTTTGTGAGGGTTAATTGGATGATCGGTCATTGGTTTGAGGGTTTGGTTTTGCTGATTAGTTTTTCAGGAGTATAGAGACCAGCCACCCGTCATCACTCAGCCACCCGTCATTCGCTGTAGCATACTGTGGACTGGATCCTTGTTTTTAAATGTAAATTGTAGATTTATAATTCTTAACAGCTTGTGAGTGGGAGATGGACATCATGGAGTGCGTGTGTGTGCGTGTGTGTGTGTTTGTTGTGTGTGTGTGTGTGTGTCTGTGTGTGTGAGAGAGAGAAACTGACCAAGCACCAAGCAGCCAGTTCACAGGAATGATATCACGTTGTTTAACAGGTTTGGCTCATTGGCCTGGTACTGCGTGAACGTCTAATGGTTCTTAATGTGGGCTGTAATGATGACCTGTAATAGCTGCTTTAACAGCATCAACAAAGCGGGTGGAGTGCATGTCTCCTGGGCTCAAAAATGTGTTTGCGTTGGCACTGATTAAAGAAACCAGTTTTTGCCATGGTGTCTAATAAGACACCATGTATGTGTCGAACCTTCTCTGGTGCGTGTTTGAGTGATACGTGAGGTGAGGAGGATGGGGAGAGTGAGAGTGAGAGTGAGGTGAGGTGAGGAGGATAGGGAGAGTGAGCGTAAGAGTGATATTTGAGGTGAGGAGGACGGGAACTTTAACCTGGTCTACTACCACTCTGCTCACCTTGACCTGTGGCGTGTTTTCCGATATCCATGCTTCCCGTACTCACTATACTTAGTTTGAGTACGTAGGGCGTTCCAATTACGGTAAGGGTGAAAAGAAGTGGACTGAAGGGACCCGGATGGCGCCCTCAAAATGTTCAAAACGAGTGTGGAACTTTTCACACTCAACAGCAGCCATCTTAGCTACGTAGCGGAAGAGGCGGAGCCGGGCTGAGCCAGGCAGCAACTCATCTGAAAAAAAAAACGACATTGAGAATGACATAGACAGCATTAATGGAGTCATTAATGGTGACATAATCCGAGACATCTCCCAGACGCTGGGTCTACAGCTTATTTAAGACTTGCCCCAACTCTGAGCACCTTTAAAACAAGACTGAAGACTTTTATTTTTGCTATAGCTTTCTGCTAAAATCTTAAATACACTGCACTTTCTAAAAAGCTTTTTTAACTTTGCCTTTATTTTCTATTTTAATACTAAAATGCCTTTTTTCTATTTTCTTTTACGTACTAACATGCCTTTTTAACTTCTCCTTTATTTTCTCACTATTTTACTAATTTCTTTGCATATGTTTTCTTTTACTTATCTATTATTTAATTTTATTGAATGACAATGTTTATATGTGAAGCACTTTGAGTCTGCCTTGTGTATGAAAAGTGCTATATAAATAAAGTTGCCTTGCCTTGCCTTGCCTTATAATGAGATGACCTCTATTGCTAGAAGAGTGATGGGATCTCTCGTTCTACCTCATTATTAAAATGACTCGGTAAAGGGCCGTTGAGTACAAGAGTCTTTGCCTTTTTTGCTTGTTTGATTATGTATTCGTAATTGCGTCTGCAGAGCAACAACCACAGAGTTTACAGAGAAGGTCTACATGTCCGGTTCAGCAGAGAAAAAAACCGGATGTGACCAAGTGAAAGATTTTAAAGTGTCATATTTACCCTTTAAGTGAGGTTGAGTCTCCGATATCGTAAGCTATAATGCGTTATAGAGAATGAACTTTACCTTGGTGCAAAACTAAATCTCTTCACATCCGTTCCATCATTAAGTGCTGCTTGGTTTGTTGAGCTATATTCTAATATGTAATACCTGGTGCAGTCAGGGCGTGGGGCACAGTGTTCATAATATCTATATCTAATATATATATATATTAGATATATATAATATATTATCATCTAATCAGAGGATGGTTGTATCTTCACTGCGTCCTGATCACGGTCCTGTCTTACCACAA
>OLKM01000424.1:173641-178641 GCA_900291075.1 Melanogrammus aeglefinus
TAAGCTCAAGGAAACATAACAGCTACTCTTAAACGCTCCTCGTTCTCCCGGCTCTACATAATCCCCTCTCTCCCTCATGTAAAAGCGGGGCTCGAATATTACAAAAACATCCAATAAAATCCTGTTTCTCTCCTCTTCTTGGCTCAATATAAAATACTCCACACAGAGTACGTGTTCTTCCTGGCAACTTACAGAAATGTGGAAGTGACGGGTGGTCCGACCGGCGTGTGTTTCAATATGAATCAATGTATTGATCAGTTTGTTAATCAACAATGGGATGTTGCGGGACGGGCCGGGCTGGCAGCCAACCGGCTGATGGATCTAGCAGTCTTAGGACGTCCAGAACTCATGAG
Source organism: Melanogrammus aeglefinus (assembly GCA_900291075.1). NCBI lineage: Eukaryota > Metazoa > Chordata > Actinopteri > Gadiformes > Gadidae > Melanogrammus > Melanogrammus aeglefinus. The sequence goes on from OLKM01000424.1 coordinate 173,995, forward strand.
CCCCTTGACCCCGAAGGTCCATCGGCCAACCCTTAAGGTGCTCTGGTTCAGATCTTAGGAGGCAACATCTTCTCTTCTTCTCTTTTCTCCAATCCAGTCAAGTTCATTTAATTTATATTGCCCTTAATCACAGTCACAGTTTGAATGAGCTCTGACCTCTTAGTGTGGCTTAAAGGAAAGGAATTGAATTGGGATTGGCTATTGATCAGACAACCTGCCACAGCTCCAGCGCTAGCGACACAGCTAGCTTGTGTTCCAGTTCATTGTTAATACGTTAACGTGTTAATTGTTTGTTTGTTCCACCTAAAACCACTTTCATTTTCCACGCTGGATCTAAAGGTTGGTGAGAAGGTAAAAGGGTTAGTAAAAGGGAGAGGTAGATCGACTTGCCCTATTTCTTCATCTCCGTCTCTCGCATTCTCTCTGTTTTCTACTTGCTTTAATCTCTCTTATTCTCTCTCCCTCACACTCTCTCTCCCCCCTCTCTCTCTCCTCCCCCCCCCCCCCTCTTTCTCTCTCTCTCTCTCTCTCTCTCTCTCTCTCTCTCTCTCTCTCTCTCTCTCTCTCTCTCTCTCTCTCTCTCTCTCTCTCTCTCTCTCTCTCTCTCTCTCTCTCTCTCTCTCTCTCTCTCTCTCACACTCTCTACCTGTCATACTCCCTATCTCATTCTTCTTCTCTATTTCATACTCTATTTCTCTCTGGGTGTCTCTTTCTGTCTCTCTGCGTGTGTCTCTCTCTCTCTGCCTCTCTCTCTCCCTCACTCTCTTTTTCTCTGCCTCTCTCTCTGTCTCTCTCTTTCTGCCTATCTCTCCTCCCTCCCTCCCTCTCTCTCTCTTCTTCCTTCTCTCTCTCTCTCTCTCTCTCTCTATGTCTCTCTCTCTCTCCCCCCCCCTCTCTCTCTCTCTCTCTCTCTCTCTCTCTCTCTCTCTCTCTCTCTCTCTCTCTCTCTCTCTCTCTCTCTCTCTCTCTCTCTCTCTCTCTCTCTCTCTCTCTCTCTCTCTCAGCCACATGTGGTCGTCGTGCTGCCAGTTCTTCAGACATGTGGTTTGATTTAGAGCTGTGGAAAGGTTAAATAGGAAACTTGGAGAGCTGAAAAAGAGCCGCGTCCTTTCCCATTAGGAGGTTTCACGATGGCTCACAGAGGCATTGGTCCTCCTGAGTCTCCTTCAGGACTACAGCCAATCAGCACAACTGTCGCTACCAGAGGACTTCCTCCGCATTACGGGGATGGGGTGGGGGAGGGGTCCTTAGAAGCAATTCCTGTATATTTCCTTAAGAAGCTTTCATTTTCTTTTTTGATTTCTTAGATCAGTCTCAGCTTTTGGCAGTGGCTGAGGTGTACGTTTAAATATATGACCTGTAAACTCAGTAAACTTGTGACATAAGCACTGTTATAGAAATTGTGCAGTTAGCATAGAGTATAATACCCTAGACCTCTAATTTCCATGTCATAATATTCATTCAAGAAATTTGTATCATTAAAAAAATACATTATAAATAGAAGGGCATACTTTATCAATGTGACAGATGTAACAACTTCAATTTTACAGTAAGGTAAGTAAGGCAAGTAAGTATTTAATGGTACCGATCAAATTATTACAATAGTCGTAAATTTGCTTTCTCCAAAAAAACTATGATGCAAACAACAGATGACTGTCTCAAGCTCATCTATGTTTCTGTATCTGTCCCTATTCAAATAATCCTTGAAATAATTAATATACCAATTAGTCAGAGTTAAAGTATTCTGAGCCACAGTTTCATACCTGAAGTGCTGGTGGGTGAGAGTTTACAGTGAATGAGTGAATCACAGCCACTGTGTCGCAGCTCTTCAGGTTCTGCTTTATCACACAGGTAAGAAAGCTATAGAGGGAGCTCCAGGTCTGGACAACAAGGATAGCCACTGCTCCTTTTTTGTTAAATCAAAAAATCATCACAGAAGTCTTTTTTCAGATTAGGATTTTTTTTTTGCTTTACGTTCAACCTGTTTCAGCCGGAAGCTCCCCAGGCACTCTGATTGGCTGGAGTTATTTGAACGATGTAAGGCTGTTCCTATATTCGGGAATCAAGGCCTATGCAGACCGATGCTCACTGCAAAACGCAAATGCGAATATCAGGGTCAGAACTCACAAGGCTTGGGAAATCCTCAAATTAAATATAGAAAGATATGCCTAATCAAACATGCAATAAACTACTATATATTTAAAGACGGCAAAAAACTAGTAGTTTGGCAAATTATTCAGCAATCATGGCCAATTCTCCTATTCTGGGATGTCAAATGTCTGTGGTTTATATGTCCTCTGTGCAGGCCTTTGTTGACAGGCACCATACTGTTTAGATCAAGTCCCTCGTGGACGGACTTCAGAGGACCGTTGACCTTTGGAGGGAGGAGCAGAGAGGAGCTGGCTATATGAAGGCGGTCGATTCTGTTGGAGGGACTTTGAATTTGTATTTGTGCGATGAGACATACTGAGCCTGTTACTATAACTATAACTGCAAATAGAAACATCACAGAGATTCAAGGAATCGACCAGTATATTGAGAAAGAAAAACTTTATTGGTTAAAATAGCTTTCACATGAATGAGTTTCGGGTTTTGCTGTGAAGCACCTGCCCACTGTACAACAGTGGATCCTCATGGCTGCATGGAACCAATCTGCTGAACCCCTTGCTGCACTGTGAGCCACCTGCCATGCGGCCTGAGCAGAGCTGATGGTACAAGGGACTCGTGTTTGAAGTAATGCACTGTGGTGAATTGTGGATTGATAAAAATAAATTAGTAACATGCATATCTTAAAACACTTAGTTTTCGCATCATATTACACCCCTAGTGTCACTCAATCTCAGTGCAAAGGCCATTGTAGCTGAAAAATCCATGAAAGTTGTACCGATATACTACGGTGTAAAGTTGACAAAAAAAGGAACGTGAAATTTCCAAATTTATATTCATCCTACTCATGTGTGGTGATGGTGGAGCTACATTGGCATATACCTTCTTTCTTTTGAACATAAATGACTAAATATTAGTCCAGATCTATAAGGCAGTCTTCTAAAAACTCACTTTTTTTTTTTTGTGACACGGTTAGCTCGATTTACAGTACTAATTATCTACTTCTCAAGCAGCAATGATTACATGGAGCTTTAAACAAAAGAATAGAAAAACTCAGCAAAAAAAATAGGTCAAATAGGACATAAAATCATTCTACTGCCTTCCCCTACAAACCCCAAAAAGGAAAAAAGAGAGAAAATGCTTTGTATGAGATAATAATAATCATAATATTAATAATAATAATCAAAATAATTATAATAAAGCCTTTTTTTTTTTATAATTTCTTGGCCATAGATACAACCAGATTACATATGTTTTAAGGGTTACTGTGTAACTCATCCTACAGCAGCCCAAAGCAGTCCAACCCCAACAGCCTCATCTACAACAAAGCTCCATTAAGGCCACATCATACAAATAAAAAGAGTTATAACATACACTGACACCATACACAAATTCAAAGTTTATCAGGAGACAACAATCCATAGTGACTCACAAATTCAATTATTTCATTTTTTATATGTACCGTCAATAAATATGCAGATTTTTGGGAAGTGACTTGACAAAGTTTTTGTGTAACAGACCTTGGATAGTAGTCAAATTTTCCTCTTAGTGGTCAGTATCCTACAGATACCAAGCAATAAATAAATAATTATTGACGTTGATGTTGAGCATTCTTCTCCTGGTTTTCTATTTAGTCAAACACAGGGTCCAAAGAGGCTCTAAGTTGTTTATCTATGCAATGCTAATGGTAGAATTAGTTGAACACTTTGTTGAAGCTATCGGCAAACATAGGGCTCATTAGAATTTAAACCAGGATCAGCCAATTTGGATGTTATGGGAAATATAGAAGTGTGATTCTACGCCAAATATGACTGGAGGGCCAAACCCCTCAAGCAAGTCGAAAATAAACCTCTTCAGAATATGTGCAATACATCTCGATGGAATGTTGAATGACTGTTGCCTGTGTGTTTTGTGCTTGCGTGTGTGTACGTGTGTGCTTGTGTGTTTATGCATGCCTGTGTGTTTGTACTTGACATCTTTATAGTATGTATGGGTTTGTCCTTCATTACATAATGTTGTATACCTTTAGATATTAGGAGTTATGTTCTACAACTTCTTTCAAAGTGGATTATGGTATGGGTTTTAAGAACCAGTCAATTTTAGTACAATTACACTTTACCATGTCGCTTTGTTAAGGCCAGATTAGCTCAGCTAAAAGGTTTCAGTAAAGTCATACAAAAAATAGTACCTCTGACAGTGTTAACATATTCTAAAGTCTCTTCTAATCCTCTAGGAGTCGCTTGTACACAGTGATTCAGATTTAGCCCCTCTTCTTCATTGCAAAATTTCCCCCAAATACTTCCTGGTCCCTCTCACTGCACCTCTCCTATTGGCCAGAAGCCTGGTGTGGTTGGGGGAAGCTCGCGGGGCCTTGGTGGGGCTAGACGTCTAGATCATCTGGCCGCGGCCTGACGCTCATCCGGCTGCTGGCCCGGCTGCAGGGCCGGGGCTCCAGCAGCGCCAGGGGCTGCATCTCGTGTGCAGCTGCGGATGACGTCAGTTTCTTATGCTCGTGCGTATCGTCGGGGAAATCAAAAGCCT
>OLKM01000424.1:183641-225341 GCA_900291075.1 Melanogrammus aeglefinus
CTATCTATCTATCCATCAAAAAAACGGTGTGATTAGTAAAGTGATCTTTACTGTGAGAGGATGTTTGTGAGAGAATTAACTATATTTAACTAATTAACTATTCAAATAAAGACTAGAATTAAAAATATCTATTTTAGAAATGAAATGTTTATTAAAGTAGGAACTATTTTTATAGCACAACTGTGTGGTAGAAATTATTATAATAATACAATTATAATAATAACAACAATGCATTTAATTTTTTGGCATCTTTCACAATCGTATAGGAATAAAATATACATAAAATAGCTAAAATAATCTCCAGCAAAGTCAATGTATCTTTCCAGTTGAAGTGGGATCATGACTTTTCTCCTTCTGGTGGAGGTCCATGGGGCCCTGGGGGCCCCTAGAGGGGGGGTCAGCCTGATGGAGGTCCATGGGGCCCCCTAGAGGGGGGGGTCAGCCTGGTGGAGGTCCATGGGGCCCTGGGGGCCCCTAGAGGGGAGGTCAGCCTGGTGGAGGTCCATGGGGCCCCCTAGAGGGGGGGTCAGCCTGGTGGAGGTCCATGGGGCCGTGGGGGCCCCTAGAGGGGGGGGGGTCAGCCTGGTAGAGGTGCATGGGGCCCCTAGAGGAGGGGTCAGCCTGCGTGGAGGTCCATGGGGCCCTGGGGGCCCCTAGAGGGGGGGTCAGCCTGGTGGAGGTCCATGGGGCCGTGGGGGCCCCTAGGGGGGGGTCAGCCTGGTGGAGGTCCATGGGGCCGTGGGGGCCCCTAGAGGGGGGCCATGGTGGAGGTCAATGGGGCCCTGGGGGCCTCTAGGGGGGTGGCCTGGTGGAGGTCTAGAGAGTAGACGGAGAGCAGTGACGACGCTCTCAACTCAATGGCTGCCAGAGATTTATTTTCTTTGTAGCACGTTGGTCATTTTAATGTCGATTTTAAATGCTCTTACATATTTACACAATTACATTGCTACTTTATTCCGGTCACCAATTTATACATTGCATGGTCTTGCTGTGCGTGCAATACAATGTAATGTTGGCTTGTTTTTTTTTTGGGCTGGTTTGCTAAAGAAGCTAATGTAGCTAACAATAAACATCAACTAGCCAATTTCATCTATCTATCTATCTATCTATCTATCTATCTATCTATCTATCTATCTATCTATCTATCTATCTATCTATCTATCTATCTATCTATCTATCTATCTATCTATCTATCTATCTATCTATCTATCTATCTATCTATCTATCTATCCATCAAAAAAACGGTGTGATTAGTAAAGTGATCTTTACTGTGAGAGGATGTTTGTGAGAGAATTAACTATATTTAACTAATTAACTATTCAAATTAAGACTAGAATCAAAAAATATCTATTTTAGAAATGTAATGTTTATTAAAGTAGGAACTATTTTTATAGCACAACTGTGCGGTAGTAATAATTATCCATCCATCCATCCATTATCATCCGCTTTATCCGGAGTCGGGTCGCGGGGGCAGCAGTCGGAGCAGGGATCCCCAGACTTCCCTCTCCCCGGACACTTCCTCCAGCTCTTCCGGGGGGACCCCAAGGCGTTCCCAGGCCAGCCGAGGGAGGCGTCCAGTCATTCCAGCGTGTCCTGGGTCTTCCTCGGGGCCTCCTCCCGGTGGGACATGCCCGGAACACCTCACGAGGGAGGCGTCCAGGGGGCATCCTATACAGGTGCCCGAGCCACCTCAGCTGGCTCCTCTCGATGTGGAGGAGCAGCGGCTCTACTCTGAGCTCCTCCCGGGTGACAGAGCTCCTCACCCTATCTCTAAGGGAGCGCCCCGCCACCCTGCGGAGGAAACTCATTTCGGCCGCTTGTATCCGGGATCCCGTTCTTTCGGTCATGACCCAGAGTTCATGACCATAGGTGAGGGTGGGAACGTAGATCGAGTAATAATTATAATAATACAATTATAATAATAACAATTATGAATAATGACAATGCATTTAATTTTTTTGGCATCTTTCACAATCGTATAGGAATAAAATATACATAAAATAGCTAAAATAATCTCCAGCAAAGTCAATGTATCTTTCCAGTTGTTGAAGTAGGATCATGACTTTTCTCCTTCTGGTGGAGGTCCATGGGGCCCTGGGGGCCCCTAGAGGGGGGGTCAGCCTGGTGGAGGTCCATGGGGCCCCCAGGGCCCCATGGATGTACAATGTAATGTTGGCATGTTTTTTTTCGGGCTGGTTTGCTAAAGAAGCTAATGTAGCTAACAATAAACAACGACTAGCCAATTTCATGACACAATCACAAAGACCAACAGGAAGGTTAGAAATGCTCCGAGACTGGAAATGACGTCAAAAGTGCAACTCGGAAGGCTGGCGTCCGAGGATTCATGAACACACCGTCAGGTCAGCGTGGGGGCGGGGCCTCAGGTCAGCGTGGGGGCGGGGCCTCAGGTCAGCGTGGGGGCGGGGCCTCAAGTCAGCGTGGGGGCGGGGCCTCAGGTCAGCATGGGGGCGGGGCCTCAGGTCAGCGTGGGGGCGGGGCCTCAGGTCAGCATGGGGGCGGGGTGGGCCGGGGCCTCAGGTCAGTGTGGGGGGCGGGGCCTCAGGGTCAGCATGGGGGCGGGGGTGGGGCGCGGGGCCTCAGGTCAGTGTGGGGGCGGGGTGGGGCGGGGCCTCAGGTCAGTGTGGGGGTGGGATGACGCTTGAGCGGGCCAAACAGGCCCGCTTAGCTTCAGATCCTTTCCCGACAGGTAATGTTCTTGGTCGCTCAGGGCTGCTCTCTTCTTCTTCTGTCCTTGTCTCTTCCTGGCACAGAGCAGGTACAGGATCTCCAGCAGGTTGAGGAAGACGGACACGCCCGCCACCACCAGCATGAACACCACGAAGATGGACTTCTCGGTGGGCCGCGAGATGAAGCACTCTACCCCGATGCTGCGCGGGCAGGGATCCTCCTGGCAGTGGAAGTAGGGCACCATGAAGGGGGAGTCGTAGAGGTAGAACTGGCCCACCACAAAGCCCACCTCCAGCAGAATCTTCACCACCAGCTGGGTTAGGTAGCTGCGCAAGAGGATGCCTTTGATCACAATCTTGCCTCGGTCGTCTGTATATTTGGGTTTCCTAAAGGCGTCGGCGGCCCCTTTTTTGTCCCCTTGGAGCCGCTCCCGCAGCCTCTTTTCCCGGTGGATGACGTGCACGGCGTGGCCCAGATACACCAGGGTGGGGGTGGACACCAGCAGGATCTGCAGCACCCAGTAGCGGATGTAGGAGACGGGGAACATCCAGTTGTAGCAGGCGAGGGTGCAGCCCGGCTCCTCGTTGTTGCAGAAGAACTGTGACTCCTCGTCCCCCCACACCTCGTCCGCCGCCACGCCCAGCACCAGGATCCGGAACACCAGTAGGACACTCATCCAGATCTTCCCCACCACCGTGGAGTGGGCCTGGACCTTGTCCAGGAGCTCTGAGAGGCTGGACCAGTCCCCCATGACCCAACAGAAGGCTTAACAGAAACCTGGAGAGGAACCTTTGTTTGGATGGGACAAACAACATCTTGATGTGTAAAATGGTTCTTTAAATGTCCGACAACACTGCACTTCCTTGTCTCAAACGTCTGCCCGCTGTTTGCGGTCATGGCTGCCGAAGTACTACATGAATAGCTTTAATTGCTAAAGCATCTCTAGTTGTATAAAAGCATCAGCCTGGCCATGTTGAGTGTCTATCCATAATTTCCTAACAAAATAAGATATTACAAGTGACTTAGCGAGGCAACAGCGATGCAAAAAGAATTGGAGAAGTTTTTGAGGAAATAATATGCATTTTTATTTCAATTTTTTTTGTTTTGTAGAATCAAAGAAAAATGGACTCACCGGCCGGGCTTTCAGTCACCACTAAATCAAAGATAGAGGAGCTGAACTGAAGAGCGTGACAAAGGGAAGACTTAAATATTTGAACTAAAAGGGATTGGCCAGACTCCCTTTTGACTGACGCATGCACTTACACTTCCCTCTACTCTTAACACTTCTCCTTTTTTTCACCAAAAAGGTGTGGGAGGACAAACCAATCCATAACCATCCATTTGCACAGTCATTCTTTCCACACACGCTTCAGAAAATATGCATATGCTGTCAAACTTCAACTTCCAACTATGCTATAGGGGAAGTTCTTCTGGACCTATTGTAATACAAGTATTTACAAGTAATTGCATTTATTTAGGTAGTAAGTAAGTTAATGAACTTAATCCCAAAAGTTACCTCAAAAGCATAGGGAGAGATAAAAGAGAGACATTTATATCCCCTCTCCCCTGTTTTAGTGACATTGTGTTCAGCAGCTACACACCTGGCTGAAACAATACTGCCGAAACCAGGACATTCCCTTTATGGACAATTTAATCACATTATTAAATAGACCCCAGGTTTTTAAAAGATACATACTCCACCCATCCCAGGTAGGCTCACGTCTTTTATCATCACATATCAAACTGACCCTACTCTCTTACAGACCATGACAGCCCACCAAACAACCCTCACCAATAATAATGTATGTCATAATCACACACAGGGATAACTCTTTACGGGCTTGTACAGTACATTTTAACCCTGCAAATCGAATACAAATCCCTCTGAAAAATATCCAGTCATCCTCCAGCCCCCCCCCCCCCCTCTCCAATGAACTCCTGTCTTTTAAATGTGCGTTCCTTGAACAATAAGTCTGTTATAAGAATATAACAGACATGCTGTCACGTACGAGCCTGTTGGCAGTCTTAGATCCGCGGGCGAGACCCTCCTTACCGTTCCAAGGTGGAGGCTCAAGGCCACGGCGGATGGGGACCCTCCACCAGGGCGCTCGGCTTTGGAACGACATGCCCGCGGAGATAAGGCTTGCTAAATCAGTAACCTCTTTCAAATCACTTCTTAAAATACATTTTGATAGGCTTGCTTTTACGTGACGCCGTCTTTTTATTCTCTTCCTAAATATCTTATGTCAAAGCACTTTGTAAACCATTGTTTTTAAAGGTGGAATATAAATAGATATTATTTTTATTATTATTATATATATACTGAATATATATATATATAGATATATATATAGATAATATTATTGTTTATTGCTCATTCATTTATATTAATATGGATTATATATTATTATGAATGATATCTTATTACAGTAAATGCTGTATAACGATTATCATGTTGTTTACTTGTAATTTAATAATCATAACTTTAATAATCATAATAATGGTCATATTCCTGAGGTTGTCTCAGAAATATGTACAATAATTGTAGCAAAATGTCTTGATAATACTTCATGTAAATCTTTAGTTCAACCGTTCAAACTCCGCTTGACTGTCCCATCAATAACCCCTTCTGTCTGGGACAATATGGGAAGTGCATGTGTGTGTTTCTGTGTGTGTGTGTGTGTGTGTGTGTGTGTGTGTGTGTGTGTGTGTGTGTGTGTGTGTGTGTGTGTGTGTGTGTGCGTGCGTGCGTGCGTGCGTGCGTGCGTGCGTGCGTGCCGTGCGTTGCGTGCGTGTGCGTGTGCGTGCGTGCGTGTGCGTGCGTGCGTGCGTGTGTGTGTGTGTGTGTATTTGTGTGTCTATATGTCTTTGTTTGTGTGCATGTGTGTGTTTCAGGGTTGGTTGGTTGACGTGACGTGACGTGACCCCTCACCCTGACCCTTGAATTTCATTTGACTTATCAATACACTCCCAAACATTCCTACAATAGTCATAAAGGTGGAGGCAGGAGAAGATGGAGGAGAGGGAAATGGGTGTATATTACATCTCCATGACGATAAGCATGAGCTGTCGTGTTGGCGACATTTAGGGAGGAACTAAAGAAGGGAGCATTTTCTCTGAGATATAAAGAGGAAGAGAGAACCAAGACGAGGCTAATGCGATCAACTTGAGGTAGGAATGCTGTCTTACTTACTATTTGTCTTAAACATAAAGCAACATGTGCTCGCTTATATAAAACAATCCCAGCTAACGGAAATGCTTTTCATTTAGGACATGGGGACTTTATTTTTATGTAATCTCCAACATTGTAAGGGTGTGATTATCTGACCGGAACAATTCAGGGAATTTCTATACTTTTTTTTAACTGGTTTCAATATTAGAGAGAGTCCATTACAAACATAAACGCGATTTAAAACAGATGGAATAGAGTCCATAACAAACATAAACGCGATTTAAAACCATTCACTATTGTTTGTTTCAGGGGAATAAAAACAATAGAATAAAGTTAAAGTTTCAAAACATATTTTCAAGAACACGCAACACATTTAGTTATGAGTCATAATGAACTAGAATTAAATAAGTCCATTCCATTCAACATTTCTAATTATTGCAGATGAATGGTTGCATTAAATTGGAATCTGTCGTTTTGGTGGGTAACTTTGGGGACAATCTGCCATGCCTTCAAAGGTTCCTCTTGTTTCTCCAGGCACAGATCACCATGGGGGACTGGTCTTTCCTGGCTTCCTTGCTGAAGAAGGTGCAGTCTCACTCCACGGTGGTGGGGAAGGTATGGATGAGCGTCCTCTTCCTCTTCCGGCTCTTCATCCTGGCCGCTGGTTTAGACAGCGTCTGGGGAGATGAACAGTCCAACATGAACTGCAACACTAACTCTCCTGGCTGCAAGAACGCCTGCTACGACCACGCTTTCCCCCTGTCCCATCGGCGCTTCTGGGTCCTGCAGATCCTCTTTGTGTCTCTGCCCACACTCATCTACCTGGGTCACGTCCTGCTGGTCATCCGCAAGGAGGACAAGCTGAGGAGGAGGCTGGGCGAGAAGTTCAACAAAAAGGGCCTGCCTAGGACTCCAAAATACTCTGACGAACACGGGGCGGTCCAGATCAAGGGTTCTCTGCTGTTCAGCTACGTGAGCCAGCTGGTGATGAAGATCATTCTGGAGGTGGCCTTCATGGTGGGCCAGTACTACATCTACGGCTTCATCTTCATGCCCACTAAGATCCTGTATAGCGAGTACCCCTGCAGGCAGATCGTGGCGTGTTTCATACCGCGGCCCACGGAGAAGAGCATCTTCATCGTGTTCATGTTGGTGGTGTCCGGGATTTCTTTGGTGCTTACCGTGGTAGAGCTGATCTACTTGATGTGTTTGTCACTGGGAGCCAGGAAGAGAAGGGCCTCCACCTCCACCATCTCCTCAGAGATATACAACCTGGGTCCAGTGAAACACCGGCTCAAGGCAGAATCCACAATGTGCTAGCTCCCATGCAGGGAAAACGACATTATATACTAATAATTGGAAAGTTCTTTAATCATTCAAAATTTACATTGTAAGGATTTCTATGTCCATAGTTTATGAAAAACGAAAAACGTTACACAATACTTCAAATACCTAAACGATTGAGCAGCGCCTGGTGTTGGTGATGAGGTGTGTATGCCTGCCAGGAATGGTCAACCACTAGGTGGACTCCCACTCCCACTGTTTTTACGCTTTTTAGGTTTATTGGCGTTAGATAAGAGCGGATTATACTTTTAATCCCATTTGTTCCACACTTAGATAATATTTGTGCCCCAGTATAGTCTACTCCTAGGAATTTATAGAGATGTTTTTTTACATATCGATGCATTTTTTAATATAGGACCTATGTTTTTAATGAATGGATGAATAGACCTAGATCTACACCTGTTTCCTCGTATTTCATCGAACGATTTTGAGTATCAAAAAGTAACAAAACACGTGAAACAGTGTCATCGCTACCAATCCGCTTGACCACTGAATAGACGAGAGAACCGCAGCTTCCGTTGTTCAGCTGTGTCTATCACGTGATCGCTGGAATTTATTTGTTGAAACTACGTGGTGAGATATAATAAAGAAAATATCAAAACTATACAGTTTCAATCAATTGTATGAAAAAATCGATGTTCAACATTTAAAGTGTTCAAGGGTGCGTTTCCTTAAACTTCATATTTTGCTATGATTCGCATGGAATAAAACACAAAAAAATACCAAAAGAAAATAATTAATTCGATGACAAGTAAAATATATAACACGTAGGCATTTCATGTTACGGTTGTTGGGCGACGTCATTGAACAAGAAAGCAGAAATGTCTCCACAATGCAACACAGAGAGACTCGGCCAAAGAGTCGTGGCATTAACTCATTCCTTCACAGACCCCGTCCAGAGGCCAATGAAGGACTTAGGCCTACACAGGAAACTAATCTGGAAAAAGAACGACTGGGAAATGATAAAACAATAAATAGGATAGGTAGAACATAACATGATTGATGGATAGAGATCTTGCATCATGCTTGATAGATCCACCATAAAGATATGGTAGCCTCTAAAGGTCTCAAGTAAACTACATTGCTTAATGCATAGACATTATTATTTAAATAGATTTAAAAAATAATATCGAGTATTAAGCTATAGCAATTATATATAAAACCTATAGTAGGCTATTTAATACATGGTAGTATACTAGACTTATAACATCTTTAAAAAACCAAAGCCAAAAAAATAACCCCGTTTTTGGGGGGTGTTTGCACATTATTTCTTGCTAGAAAATGTGGGGCCATACCGACACTCAGACCCGCCCCTTATAAACCAAAGTCAGGTTTTGGAAGATATCAACAAAGTTTCCATGTAAACGAGCAAGGTATAGGCCTACGTTTTATTACTCTGTTTTCTGGGAATAATTGACACAAGCAGAAACCAGAAAACAAGCCGTTTTTTCGTTGTCAAAAAAAGAAAATCAAAATTACAGTTCGTTTATTCGTTTTTTGGTTCTCACTTAACAAAACGAATTTACCACTCAATATCTGGCTTCGTTGCCCTGTGCTCTTCATGATAAAAGTTATTCCGTTTGATAATGTCGACAAAAAAATTACTGTAGGCCAATTATAGAACTAGCAGACACAGAGAGGACCCCATCACTGCACAGTCAACTGAAACGGCTTCAAATAACAATAATAGTAGGCTATTCATAATCATTTGAAAATGAGAACATGAAGTTATGATGACTTCAGTGCAGTTGACATGAAGTTATTACATGAATAGTAGAACTGAGGGCTTTACTACGACGGAGGCTCAACATATCCAGGCTCTGTGAGCCCCGGTCAGTTAACTGGTATCACGACGGTGGTCATTGTCCGGATCTGTGCGCTCTGTGCGCGTTCACGTCAAACGAGCTGCGATCGCGGGCTGCTGATTTCCTCACAGATTTGAGGAATACAAGTGATAACACATTTCTGACAGCTGAACATTGCTTATCTGTTGACCTTTATCCATTTACAGTAAAGAAATTATTTTTTATTTTATTTTATCATTTTTTTCCTAAAATTATTTGCTGACGGTGATTACAGAATGCGAGTGTGTGTGTTATATTGAAAGCAAATGCTGGGTGTGCCTATGAATATAGGCTACAGTGCGTTTTTTAAGGTGCTGTACAAGCAAATCATGTTGTCTACTCTGTACAGTGACAAAGAGTGTAGGCTACAGTAACCTTCTTCTTTCAATATTGAATAGGCTGCTGTAGCCTACACTAAACAAATTGTTTTGCTCTTTGCTCATGGCAGTTGTGAGTCATTTTAACATGTCAGCAGGCAAGCTTCAGCACATCTCTATAGGCTATATAGATCCATTTCAAAACATGTTCCAAGTAGACTATAGGACAAAGCATAATACATCCTTGAATGAGTTTTGAATATATTAATATGTGACTGCATACAAATGTGTCCACCGCCATTGTTCCTAATGTATGATAGAAAGCATTATTGGCCTTTAACACAAACATTCAGAAACAACACTGCCTCAAAAGGATATTGCTTAAGCAACACCAGTAGAGGCATATACTTTTCCCTGAACTTTTAAACATTGCAAACGTGCAAAAACATAATTATATATTTATGTGGCATTCAGTCGAATGCTTAAAAATATATCTGTGGCATTCAGTAGGCCAATGCTATGGTATAGTGTGTAAAGTATGACCAAGTGTTTCTGTTCAATATATATAACTTTATTTATACCCTGTATGAGAAATTTATTAATGTTTGTCCCTATAAAACAATAATGGTAAAAAAAATGATGCAAAACATGACGGTAACTCTTAAGCCAAATCTTCCAATTTGAAGGCCTTACTTAACCACTCGCCCCCCCCCCCCCCCCCCCCCCCCCTACTCACTTCCACCAAAGCAAAGCAAGTGCCCCTGACTGCAGCTCGCAGATCGAGGAGGGGCTTAAAGGGGTAGTTCAGAATTTTGGACAAAGGGCCTGATTCCCAAGTGAGCCTTGGTGTTCGTTATCAGTGGAGACAGTTTTCAACACATTCAGTCCTTCTAGTTGCAGTCGTTCACTCGTGCTAGGCTAGCGCACGGCAACAGGCAATGCTAGCCTGCTATTAAAAAGTCTTACCCACTCCACAATACACCCGAGGTAAATCAATTATAACGCCAGACTAGAGATTTAAATGTCTGTGTTGATGGAATAATGTTAGAAATAAAACTAACCTTGCATTGCATGAATCATCGAGGGACTACTTTCTCAGCAGCAGCGGAATTTTACTTTGCTCCGGTTAGTTGTGTAACCGAATCACTACAGCAGAAAGTAAACAGAGAAGTGTGAGGCTGAAGCGGAACTCAACTGCGTCAAAAGCAGAGGCATTCGTTAAGTCCTCCAAACGTGGCCATATCTTGTTAATTGAATACGCTAATAGAATTCCTTCGTTCACTGTACTCTGCGTCTGTAGCAATGACAGCGGCAGGTAAAAGAACTAGCGCCGGTAACCTAGGTATCAGTCCGCCGCTGCCGTAGCCTACTACCAGGAATATAACACTGCTGCTGAGACACAGCAATTCCCTCAAAATGCACTGCAATGCAAGGTTAGTTTTATTTCTAACATTATTCCATCAACACAGACATTTAAATCTATAGCCTGTCGTTATAATTGATTTACCTCGGGTGTATTGTGGAGTGGGTAAGACTGTTTTTAAAGCAGGCTAGCATTGCCCGTTGCCGTGCGCTAGCCTAGCACGAGCGAACTCTGCAACTAGAAGGACTGAATGAAATGTGTTGAAAACTGTCTCCACTGATAAAGAACACCAAGGCTCACTTGGGAATCAGGCCCTATGTCCAAAATTCCGAACTACCCCTTTAAAGTTTCCCTAAATGTGGGCCCATCTAAACGTTTAACCCATGGTTTCACCCCCGCGGGCGCATCTGGTGGCGGAGATCCAGCAGCACATTCTCAAACGTAGATACAGCACAGGACAATGACTTAGCTTGTCAAATGCCTTTTTTTACCATGAAAAAAATAATATATATATATATATATATAAACCATAGAATTTCCATAAGAGTATAGACACATATTATTTTGTACACTCAATTATATTAGCCAAGTCAAATAAACCAAAGACAGAAGACTTTGCATCATTGATTTTTATTTTCATCCCAGGCAAAAAATGTTTGATCTGTAAAGAAAAAAAAAATGTTTTAGCCTAGCCAAATACAATCCTTAAGTTTCCATAAATGTTTAACAATGGCAAGTATCAAGGTATTTTTCTGGCCCATAACAAGCAACCCTGTTCCCGGTTTCCAGTTCTGTCAATTTCCCAGCGTCTAGAAAGGAAACAGATTGCGGTTCTTATAGGCACAATAACAATGCAAGATGTAAAACAGATAATTTAAATAAGTGGAGGGATTATGCTTTAGTCTAGGATCCCGTTTACACACGAGCATGTGTATTTTTATAAACGAAGACATTTCCCTACGTTTGAGCCTTTCATTTAGACGCAAATGGAGAATTCGCCCCGTAAAACGGTTATCCAAAAAAACTCCGGCCAAAGTGAATTTTTTGGAAAACTTTGTTTATGCGTTTGGTTGTAAACATTGTAAACTGTGGTAAACGGAGTTTTGGGCAGCCAACGTCACAGTATGCAGAAGTACACCAAATGTGCGACCAATGTTTACATTTACATGTTCTCACGTGCGACTTCACATTTTAGGGCTGAGGTGATCATGGAATGCGCTCAGAATAGCCATCGCGTTTATGTTTGGTGCAGACCCTTTTTGTCTGTTTGGCATTTGCAAATTCAGCTCCTATTTTATGTGGAGGAGCACAGAAGAATGAGTGCTCGGAGGTCAGCAATGTTGCAACAACTTGCTTTACCGCGGCTATCCGAAGAAGAGAGTACACTTCCGTTTCCGGCGGCTCGGGCAACTTTTCAGGATTCTGATTGGTTAATGTGAGCTTGAGCTACTGCCACTGTGGTTTGGCGTGCTCATGACAGCATGTTCGTGTAAACACATTTAAAAAAAAAACGGTCTTGTGTAAATGCAGTTTTATTTGCAAACGTAGATGGCCAGATATTCGTTTAGGAAAATACCCTGCTTCGTGTAAACGTAGTCTAGCAGTTGTTGACTACAAGACTAATTAATCACATGACCTCTCACCTGTAGCCCTCCTTGCACTCGTCGCCGTTTTCTGTCCTGCAATCGGTCTTGTTCAGACCTTAGTGATTTAATGACAACATACATTCACTATGAAAACATTCATGTTGGTCTGTTGACAGTGAGTAAAACTTTTTTTTATTGTGATTTGATTCAAAAGTGTGATATTCAGGGCACTTACGGCATGGGGAAGTTCTGCAGGAGAGCGAGACACCACCATCTCCTAATTTGCAGCATGTTTTCCTTTGAAGAAGGAAATGCAGGAAGATGTTAATATGTTGTAAAAAAAATAACACCTTGTACACTAAGCATAATGTGTCACGATTTACACATAGGCCTACCTCTCTGAAATCACAATTGGCCCCCATTACAATGTACAGTGTACTGTAAGTCAAGAGGTACTGGTTAATATAATGTCAGGTGTGTTCCCAAGGATACATTTTTTTCAATACAAATTAATGTGGTTTTAATGTAGCAAGCAAACTGAAGAGAACTCCTCGATATGATTGACTTAGGTTTTTAATCACAAACGATGATACAGTCCTACGGATTAAAATACAGGAAAAGCAAATATAAATGTAAGCAATGTAAATAAATGGAGTACTCAAAAGGCTACTGGAATAATAACAGACTTACATATAAAGGTATACATGTCCTTAAATAAGGTGAAAGTTGTCCGTGAATAGATCCGTGACTCCATTCAAGGTGGCCGCCGGGAGAATGGTCAGTGCGGTCTGCTTGAGCCGGATATAGGCGAGAGCGGAAGTCCCTTCACAAACATTTTTACAGACAACAGCAATGCTATAACATACTGATTTGGTCTTACCATCAAAACAAACACGCCACAGTTGTTGGAGCACCCTTGCTTTGTTAGGCCCTGAGGTGTGAACAATGTATTTTGATAAAAGTATGGCAAGAAAATAGTAAAAAGTTAGCAAATGCTATTATGTAATGTCTCACCTGGACATCATTCACAGCAAGCTCTCTTCAGGGGCCAGAAGAGAGGCTGTGAGCAACGTGTCTGTACAAATAATAAGCCAAGTAAATGAAAGTAACTCAACTTCAATCAACTTTTGATTGAAAAGCATGCATAAACGCTTGGAACAAAGCTTGAACTGAATAAGGAAGAGGTTGGACCTTCAAATAAAAAAGTTTTCATAACGGGCTTAAACAGAACTGCCCGTCTCAAAAAAAAAGATAAATAGTTTATTTAATTGTCCTCATGTGTGGACGCATGCACGAAAGGGTTAAAAAAAAGCTGAAAAACACTGCCTAAATGCTATTATTCAAATGACCTCATGGCATAAACATGAGGCCTATGCATGTTACTTGCATGAATATTTTAATGATGAAGTTGTTGGTCTATCCATACATTAGTTTCTAATTACAATATCGAAGTTGGTCTTTATTCGTTTCGAAACCGGGTTGCTTTCGCGGTTCAAGGTAGTCAGAGAACGGCAACTTACCTCAAGGCAGAAAAGCGCGCAGCATTATGGACTCAGACGAAATACGTTCCCCCGCTTTCTGCTTAAACGTTTAGACCAGCCCACAGTTAGGGAAAATGTAAGCCCCTCCTCGATCTGCGGGCTGCCATCAGGGGTTACTCAAGCAAAGCGAACTAAACTGAGTAAGGGAGGGCGTAGCCTAACTAGTTTGTGACCGACCCAGAGAAACGCAACGCAAATTAAATGTGAACATGTATGATAGGGATGGGCATTCGATTAAGTTGTCTTCGTGGATCGTCGGGGGAATTAACGATCAATTAGTCGATTAATCGTTAATATTTTTTTATTTTTTTGCGTTGCTTTGCAACAGTTCAGTACCAGTCGCAGATCCATTTGTGTTGCCGGTGCCAAATAAATCATTAAATAAAAAAACAAATGTTACAACAGTGATATTCACTGTTGTAGTGAATATCAGCACGGCTGTGATACAACGCACTCCCTCTCGTGTGATATTGCTTAAGTATTTATATGCTTATAGGCTTAAGTATTTACATTCAAAATGAAAAGAAAATACAAAAACAGTGTGTTTTCCTCATTGGGATCTTTATTATTAGATGAACAACTCAGTTAAACCTAAACTAAGCAACGGAGCCTGCAGCTCGAAGCCGGTGCTCATAAACATAACTAAAAATAAACACAACCCTAGTTTCTTCCCAAAATAATAACAATAATATAAAAAAAAATCATGCTATAACTTAACCAAAAATGTATTATACTTAATTCGGACAGGTTTTGCCAAATGTACCGCAAAATATTAAAAAAAAAAAGGCAGAGAAAGAAGGCCGAGAACAATGAATTAGGCTTCAGTAACAAAGCTTCTGAAAATAGAACCAGTAACTCACACAACTTCAGCACCAGTCTACGGATCTACCGAAAACACCCGCTCTGAGGGGACCGACGCTGCCGTGATGCACAAATACCTCCGCGCTCACTTGGCAAAGCGGGGGAACAACTTTCCACCAGCTGTAGGGGTGCAATCCAGGGGCTCAGAAAGTACTTTATTTCTGCTTCGATGCCAACCTCGCCTTGAGTGGTAGGCCTATAGTGCTCCCAAATAAGTCATTTTTTAAATCATATTGGTCCCACACCAGACTTCGCCGTGGCCTCGTTCGCTTCATAATTACTTTTGAACTACATCGCCATGTTCCAATATCCATACTATCCGTACTTACTAGCCTAAATGTGAGTACGTAGGGCATTCCGATTCAGATCGGGGCGAAAATAAGTGTACTGAAAGGAAACGATCGCGAAGTGTGTGGCGATGTACACTTTTCGTACTCAACGTCAATCTTAGCTACGTAGCGGAAGAGGGCGGGGCCAGGCTGAGCCAAAGTCGGCGCATTTTCCACATAGCCTGCATTAATAGTCATTTTGTAGTTTTTATAGTATTATAGTTTTTATAGCTGCTAGGCGTAAAGAGTTCACCGCACAAAGCGGGATGTTTATTGCGGGGGAGGAGCCCGCAAATTTAAATATTGCCCCCGTGTGGTAAAATGTTTAATTGCACACGGCATTAGTTTAGTCGATGAAAAATTACGTAATCAACAAACTTCTTAACGATCAATTAGTTGATCGTCGATTAATCATGCCCATCCCTAATGTATGAGGCTTTAATAAAATCCCGGACGATTTTGAAATTTCGCCCGGACACACTTGATTACTACACTTCCACTGTTAAATAGCGGCGCAAGTTGTTGGGCGCTATCCTGGTCATTTCTCTGCTTGAGAAATACGAAGTGTGGCGTGCGAGCGCATGTCTCACGGAGAGCCCTGCGCAATGTTCAGCTGTCAGAAATGTGTTGTGATCACTTGTATTCCTCATATCTCTCAGGCTGTGAGGAAATCAGCAGCCCGCGATCGCAGCTCGTCTGACGTGAATGCGCACAGAGCGCAAAGATCCGGACAATGACCACCGTCGTGATACCAGTTAACTGACCGGGGCTCACAGAGCCTGGATATGTTGAGCCTCCGTCGTAGTAAAGCCCTCAGTTCTACTATTCATGTAATAACTTCATGTCAACTGCACTGAAGTCATCATAACTTCATCAGTTCTCATTTTCAAATGATTATGAATACTATTATTATTTGAAGCCGTGTCAGTCTTGACTGTGGGTGATGGGGTCCTCTGTGTCTGCTAGTGTCTATAATACAGTAATATTTTTCTCGACATTATCAAACGGAATAACTTATTTTGTAAGAGCACAGAGCAACGAAGCACACTAGCCAATAAGAGGACCCGCCCACCGACGGAAACCAGATATTGAGTGGTAAATTTGTTTTGTAAAAGGTTGGGTATGGGATTTGCGAAACGCCAGCAGATTTTGAAAATACACAACTCAAATGGTCCTACCCCCTCTCCTTCAACGCTGACTCTGACTCCACCCATTCCAAGTGGACGCGCAATCATGCAAGAGCGAACACAGATGCGCGAGAGCGAGCCATTAGCTAGTTAGCTCCAGTAGTTACCGCAGGATAACAACAAACAGAAGCTTGCTCTGGGTCAACGCTGACTCCACCCATTCCAAGTACATGGACGCACAATCATGCACGAGCGCAAACACAGATGCGCGAGAGCGAGCCAGGCTAGCTAGGTTGGAGTTTAGGGTTGTCTTCTTGTGCTAGGTCCAAATGTGGATTAGCTAGTTAGCTAGCTCCAGTAGCTACCGCAGGATCGCATCAAACAGAAGCTTGCTCTGGGTCACGAGCTTTGAGTATGTGCACGAAGGGGTCATGCGCGGGGAGCGGAGGAGGGGGAGTGCAGTACGACCGTTTGATTGACGTACTTACTGTCCAATGCCACTCGGTTGGTTCTGGAAATCATTGGCTGGAGTTTTTCGAGCCCTGCCCGTTCCACAGATGATTGACTTGTTTAATTTTCACGTCAGTACTTCTAACTCAGTGGCTGTAAGTGGGTTATGATAAGGATTTCAAGTAATTTTTCAAAAATGGCCAAACAAGAGAATTCCATACCCAACCTTTAAGTAAGAACCAAAAACCGAATAAACGAGCTGAACTTTTGATTTTTGTTTTTTTTAACAAAACGAAAAAACGGCTTGTTTTCTGGTTTCTGCTTGTCTCAACTATTCCCAGAAAACAGACTAATAAAACGTACCTCGCTCCTCGACATACAATGTGTCAGGTCATACACTGATTGCTGGGATTTATTTGTTGAAACTACGTGGAGAGATATAATAACTAAAGTATCAAAACAATGCAAACGGTTTCACTCAATTGTATTGTTTTATTAACATTTTTCGATGTTCAACATTTAATAAGTGTGCTTTTCCTTAAACCTCATATTTTGCTATGATTCGCAAAGATAAAACACAAAGAAAATAATTGATTCGATGACAAGTAAAATATATAACACGTAGGCATTTGATGTTACGGTTGTTGGGCCGTCGCCCAACAACCGTAACATCAAATGCCATTGAACAAGAAAGCAGAAATGTCTCCACAATGCAACACAGAGAGACTTGGCCCAAAGAGTCGTGGCATTAACTCATTCCTTCACGGACCCCGTCCAGAGGCCAATGAAGGACTTACACAGGAAACAAATCTGGAAAAACAATGACTGGGAAATGATAAAACAATAAATAGGATCGGTAGAACATAACATATTGATGGATAGAGATCTTGCATCATACTTGATAGATCCACCATAAAGATCCCTCATCAGTGGTAGCCTCTAAAGGTCTCGGACCAAGTAAACTAAAGTGCTTAATGCATAGATATTATTATTTAAATAGATTAAAAAATAACATTGAGCATTTAGTTATGGCAATTATACTAGAACCTATAGTAATACATAGTAGCATAATAGACATAACATCCTTAAAAAACCCTTTAAGCACAAAAAAGTAAATAATAATAATATGCAAAAAAAAAAGTTGCTTAAAAATGTTTTTTAAGCATATTATTTCTTGCTACAAAATGTGGTGCCATATCGACATTCAGACCCACCTCTTATATTAAACAAAGTCACGTTTCGGAAGGAAGTATCATCAATGTTTCCATGTAGTATAAACGTATTGTGTTCTCAAGGTTTGTGTACTTAACATGAGTATCAAATAAGCAGGTTTCTCTATGACCTGGCGTTGTATGTCGTCCTTAGTTACAGTTCTTAGTTGTGTAGCATTGTATTCTAGCTATCTTCGTCGTGTATGGGGAATGGATCCACCTAACAATTGTAAGTGTTCCATAAACATCCATAAACATCCTTACGGTACCGACAGAGATATATTGTGGTCTCTCCTTCTCTGACAAATGTACTTATTGTAAGTCTCTTTGGATGAAAGCGTCTGCTAAACGCCCTTAATGTAAAGGCATTGCCCTGTACAATGTGTTGTAAGGTGTGAGGTCCTCCCAACAGGTGGAGCTGCCCTCTACGGGTCCATCCATGGTCCTCAGAACGGCATGGTGGTCTGAGGCCCCTACTTCATCTCTAGGATGGCCGAATGGCTGGGCATGGTAAACGGGGCCACGTGCCGTCTCTTGGAAGACCGGCCTCTGCACAGCAGGTAGAAGACCTCCAGGACGTTGAGCAGCAGGGCAACGCAGGACACCACCAGCATGAAGATGATGAAGATGGTCTTCTCAGTGGGCCGGGACATGTAGCACTCCACCGTGAAGGGACAGGGCGCCCTGGAGCACACCACTCTGGGGTCCATGATGAAGCCGTACAGGTAGTACTGCCCTACGATGAACGCCACCTCCAGAAGGATCCGGAAGAAGATGGTGGTCAGATAGCTGGCCAGAAGGTCCCCTTTGATTTTGACGTGACCTTTGTCGTCCGAGTATTTTGGGTTCTTGGTCTGCTCACTGCTGGTCTGCATGCGCTCCCTCAGCTTGTTCTCCTTGTGGATAACGTGGAGGACGTGCGCGAGGTACACCAGCGTGGGGGTGGACACGAAGATGATCTGCAGCACCCAGAAGCGGATGTGGGAGATGGGGAAGGCGTGGTCGTAGCACACGTTCTTGCAGCCTGGCTGCTTGGTGTTACAGATCATGTTGGATTGCTCATCACCCCACACCTGTGATGTAGGACAGAAGTTTTAATGCGGACCCCATAGCATCACATCACTGTCAATGCATTAAGAAGGAAGATATTTAAAATCACTTTAAACCACAACAACCACTGACCTTTTCTGCTCCGGCCCCGAGAACCATGATCCGGAAAATGAAGAGCACTGTGAGCCAGACCTTCCCGATGACAGTGGAGTGGGACTGGACCTTGTCAAGGAGAGACGCTAGGAATCCCCAGTCACCCATCTCTGAAAAATAAGGCATTCAGTTCACCAATTCATCCATTAGTGATGTTTTTCGATATAACAGAACGACTGTGAATTGATGTTCTGTAGTGCTGGACTGGACAGCGATGATTCAGTGATAGTCAGTTCAAAAAAAAATATGTTGTGCTTACTACTGAATATGAATTAAATTATACAGTTTGCATAGGGACAAATACAGGAAGCTCGATTGAAAAGACAGAAGCGATTCCATCCGCAGAATTCCATTTAATTAAGATTGATAACCAAGACATTTTCGTAGATGACACTTCATAAAAACCTTAGTTATGTATTATTATTATTTCCTAATTGAATGACCAAGCAACATGAATCACACAATTCCAAAGCTAATACCCTAGACACCTAAAACAATGATTCAAATCCAGGGTTGTGTTACTTTCAATCAGACTGATGCATGCGAATACTGTGATATAAGATATGCAACAAAAAAAGGGAAATTACTACCTTAGGCAATAATTCAACTTTAAAAATTTTAATTCCAAACATATTTCAATAAATACAAAATTTGTAATTGGCATTTGCACTTGTTTAAGACAATCCTTTAACTAATAAAAGGGAAATACCCACCACGACAGGAGGAACAAACAGCTCTTCAGTGTCAAGGTTAGAATCACTAGCTCATGTAGAAACAGGCTCAGATGTATAAAGATACTATTCCAAAAATAACCGACAAACACTAACCTTATTTTTGAAGTGCGGTGGTGAAACGAACGCACGCTCCTGGACGTGAAGCTACAGATGCTGTGTGTCCTACAGCCCACTGAACTTTAACTTTAGAGTTTCACAATACTGTTACGTTGTCATGGGATCTGGAAATGATAAATCTGGAGTAAATACATTTGAGGGCTAAGCCCTGATGATTGTGAAGGTTAATGTTTGACAGAAAAAAATGATAGGGTGTGCTTGTCCTTTAGTAAATTACTGGTTGGTAGAATATTTGGTTGGTCATAAAAATATGAGTCGTTCAGTAGATGTATGATGAGATAAACATTGATCACATTGCAGCTCAAAAAGGTTCATTTAGTCTAACTTGATAAATTAACTTGAATGTTCATGTTAACAGACTAGTATTCATTCATTCATGAAGAGGACTGCAGGAAGTAGTCGAAACATGTCAGGTACGGACAAATGAATACTAGTCTGTTTACATGAACATACAAGCTAGTTGATCACATTTCAATTTCTTGGTAACATGTGGGAAAATAAAAATCATGTTTTAATTATCTATTCATTTGTTTCCAAGTATTCTCTCTCTCTCTCTCTCTCTCTCTCTCTCTCTCTCTCTCTCTCTCTCTCTCTCTCTCTCTCTCTCTCTCTCTCTCTCTCTCTCTCTCTCTCACTCACTCTCTCTCACTCACTCACTCACTCACTCACTCACTCACTCACTCACTCACTCACTCACTCACTCACTCACTCACTCTCTATATTATTTTTTTTATATTCTATATTTCATTTCCTTTAATTCCTCATTGGATTATGTTCCTTGTGAAATAAATGTATGCATGGATCAATAAAGTACTACTTACTACCTTCATATTATGTCATCTGTCTGACTAAGGATGAGTCACACATAGAGATATATTCAACACTATATCAAACTACTTGTAGTTCTGGTTCAAATTAACTGTGGTTTATCATCTACCACAAATCTGTTGGATTATTTAAAAACATGTGGAATACAGAATCTTTTTCCCAAGGAAACTTTATTCATTTAAAGAAATATCAGGATTTGACAATACAAAGAGATAGCTGTCATTATTAAATGTTCCATGAAGAAAACATATTAAAGAATTCCTTATAAGAAAATAAATCTGTTACATCTCAACTGAAAGGTTCCATCACATAAACATCGGGTTAGTTAAAATATTATTTATACCATACCTAAGCTATACATATACATATACAGATACTGTACATATATAGCTACATTAAAATCCCCATGATGCACCAGTAGAAAATACTGGAATAACAACCTAGTAAAACAGTAGATGTCGCACCATCTCAACACCGTCAAAAGTGTTCTTGAGCATTTCATATTTTATTACTTGAAAACACGCGTTACATTCTGACTTTGCCGTGAAAAAGAGAAGGCCACTTCGACCTTCAAGATTTGCACTAAATAAATACAATTGAACCAACAAATGCTGCTTGGTGATCTAGTGACCACTCAGAAGCTTCTTCTCCTCCTTGGCCCCGTTGAGGCTCCCAGCAGTACTCAGGCTGCTCTCAAGGTCAATGTTCCTCTTGTTGTCCTGCCGGGCGTCTTCTGCCGTGGGCCACATGGGGGCTGAGAGCTGTGCCGGGTGCTGAGCAGACGTGATCCTGTGCGGGCGCTTCTTGGAGGAACATCTGCTCCTGCTCACCAGCAGGTAGAAGACCTCCAGGATGTTGAGCAGCAGGGACACGCAAGCCACCACCAGCATGAAGATGATGAAGATGGTCTTCTCAGTGGGCCGGGACATGTAGCACTCCACCGTGAAGGGACAGGGTTTCTTGGAGCAGGGGAACATGGGGACCATGACGAAGCCGTACAGATAGTACTGCCCTACGATGAAGGCGGCCTCGATGATGATCTTGGCGCCCAGTTGGGTGAGGTAGCTCCACAGGAGGTTGCCCTTGATCTTCACCTTGCCCTTGTCGTCGGTGTACTTGGGTAGCTTCTGCATGCTGCTGCACCCGGGGCTGGCCAGAATCTCCCTTATCTTGTTCTCCTTGTGGGTGACATGCATGACGTGGCCCAGGTAGACGAGCGTTGGCGTGGACACAAAGATGATCTGCATTACCCAGAAGCGGATGTGTGAGATGGGGAAGGTCCAGTCGTAGCACACGTTCTCGCAGCCGGGCTGCTGAGTGTTGCAGAGGAAGCCCGACTGCTCGTCGCCCCAGACGCTCTCCGCCCCGGCCCCCAGCACCATGATCCGGAACAGGAACAGCACGCTCATCCAGATCTTCCCGATAACCGTGGAGTGGGACTGGACCTTGTCCAGCAGGGAGGATAGAAAGCCCCAGTCACCCATGTTGGAGGAGAGGTAGTTATTGCTCTCTGCCAAGAGGGATATGAGGAAAAAACAGCGCTTATGAGTGTCCAAAATGAATCAGAATAATCTTCTTGTTTCAGTACTTTTATTTTGAACCATGTTATAGAAGAGGTTAAACAAACAAGCAATTAAATGTTCACTTAAAATAATGTATTTGTCTTTCCGAAGTCCATACCTATTTTTTTTTTTTTACCTTTTTACTTTAAATAAAGATTGCCCCTAAAACCAATTGCTTCATACCCTCCATGAAATAGTGGCAGCAAGTCAACTACTGCGTACGTTATAAAGTACAGCCAATGTCCTTGAGTTGTTATTCATTGGTCATGAATAAATAGTCAATCACTTCACGGTTTGTAAAATTTATGAAACGCTATATCGCTCATGATTAAACTTATGAATTATATAGGTTTAATATATCTATATCTATACATATCTTTATAAAGATATAAATATATATATGAAAAAAATACAATTTGATAATGTATGATGTAATATCAGCTATTTAAGATTTATTGAATAATCCAAACAGAAAAAAAAACATGTAAATGTTGTTATTTATTATCCAAATGTGTAATCAAAGCCTATCATTAGATTAGTGTAAGGAAGAGCAGAAGAGTTGTCTTACCGGCACACCAGTGGAATAAGTGTGGCCGCGCTGTGCCAGGAACACACTGCTAACTGAGGTGGACCTTGGAGTTTGGTGGTTCAGCCGGCTGGCAGGGGGAGTGCGTTGCAACACACATCTGGGCGGCCTGTCAGGTGCTCACATTCACCAAATCAGCAAATCAGCGGCAAACTCAAGACAAGAGTTTGCAGAAACACAGGAAAGTAATTATTGACAGGTGTTAATTATAACAGAACGCTTACTTTAACCTCTCGAAAGTCCACACCTTTTTAATCTCTGCTTCACATTTATCTCATTGTAATCATTAAATCCAATTTCATATTTACTATTCTAAAATGATCAGAGCATGAATCATGATTATTTGGTCATTCCATCGGACGACATTGCATTTCTGGGTGCTAAATGGTGTAGCAAGTGGTCTTGAATTGAGTTTTGAGACTTTGTATCAAAAAATCCCTTTATCAGCGTGTTTCTTCAAACAAAAGTACAACATATTTACATATACCAATGTGGTGGTGTGAATGGCAGGGACCCTGAACTCCATACCAAGATAATGTTATGTAGAGAATTGAATCCTTATAGGTCCCTACTCATAGGCACCGCGAGCCAGTTAAAGGAGTGTCAGCAATTTTCAATTGTAGACAATATAAACAATAGCCAAAGGAACCATTAAATCACATTTATTTTTGTAATGTGTATAGACTACAGACATGGAAATCAAAAGTCTGTAGACCTACAGTATATCAGCCAGTAGGTTATGATATACACACAGACATGCAAAACATTTGACTTATATATTTTGATACCTGGCAAACAATAACCAATATTCAAGCATTAACCAATCAGTTACCAGATTGGGACAGGTCATCCCTTAACGTCAAACAGCATCCCGAGGCTAAAAGAGTCATCTGACAATACTTATTACTGGGACCGAAATCAAATCAACAGTGCCGTCATTGATTGACCTCCACAAGCTTCTAAATGTGGACTTCCCCCGTATTGTTGTCCTCAGACCATGACCCTTTAGCCACGCCGTTCAGCCCCGCCCCCACGCCCCCCTTGGCCATGCCGGCCCCGGGCCCCCTGCTGTCCTGGCGCTCCAGGTTGTAACGGTCCTGGATCATCTGCTCTTGGTTCTTGAAGGCCTTCCTCTCCATGAGTGGCGGGGTGACGGGGGTGACGGTGTAGTCTTGCCTCCGGGCCATGCACTCGCCCGCCGCTTTCACACACAGATGAAGCAGCTCCACGATGCTCAGGAGGAGAGACACACAGGCCACCACCAGCATGAACCAAATGAACATGGACTTCTCCGTGGGCCTGGAGAGGAAGCAGTCCACCTTGTGCGGGCAGGGCGACATGCTGCAGACGTAACGGGCCTGCAGTGTGAAGCCGTACAGGAAGTACTGGCCCAGGATGAAGCCCAGCTCCAGCAGGATCTTGGCCACCAGGTTGAGCAGGTAGCTGCGCAGGATGCTCCCCCGCAGGTTGATCTTGCCGTTGCTGTGGCTGTACTTGGGGACCTTGTAGCCCTTCCTCAGGAACAGGTGGGCATCCTCGTCCAGCTCTTTCTGCTTCTGGATCTTCAGTCTCACCTGTGGAGACAAATCATTCTGTTCATTCCATTTACGTTCAGACAACGGTGCACATGCCCCCGACGGCGGAGCCCACCACGCAGGGCGACAGCTGGCTCGTCGGCGGCAGTCAGGGTGAGGTGCCATGCTCAGGGACAGCTCGACACCTTAGGAGCCGGGTATATAACTAGCAACCTTCCGGTTACCAGTCAACCTGCTCTACCTCCTGAACCACTGGGGCCCCACTCCATCCATGTTTTTCTGTTAGATGTTCTGGTGTATCTTTCCACATGTCTAGATGTTTGTTGAGCCTTGCTAAGCCTTGTTCATTAAGCCTTGTTAAGCCTTGTTCATTAGGCCTTGTTAAGCCTTGTTCATTAAGCCTTGTTAAGCCTTGTTCATTAAGCCTTGTTAAGCCTTGTTCATTAAGCCTTGTTAAGCCTTGTTCATTAAGCCTTGTTAAGCCTTGTTCATTAAGCCTTGTTCATTAAGCCTTGTTAAGCCTTGTTCATTAAGCCTTGTTCATTAAGCCTTGTTAAGCCTTGTTCATTAAGCCTTGTTCATTAAGCCTTGTTAAGCCTTGTTCATTAAGCCTTTTTAAGCCTTGTTCATTAAGCCTTGTTCATTAAGCCTTGTTAAGCCTTGTTAAGCCTTGTTAAGCCTTGTTAAGCCTTGTTCATTAGGCCTTGTTAAGCCTTGTTAAGCCTTGTTCATTAGGCCTTGTTAAACCTTGTTTAGCCTTGTTAAGCCTTGTTCATTAGGCCTTGTTAAGCCTTGTTAAGCCTTGTTCATTAGGCCTTGTTAAGCCTTGTTAAAGCCTTGTTCATTAAGCCTTGTTAAAGCCTTGTTCTTAAGCCTTGTTAAGCCTTGTTAAGCCTTGTTCATTAGGCCTTGTTAAGCCTTGTTCATTAGGCCTTGTTAAGCCTTGTTAAGCCTTGTTCATTAGGCCTTGTTAAGCCTTGTTAAGCCTTGTTCATTAAGCCTTGTTAAACCTTGTTTAGCCTTGTTAAGCCTTGTTCATTAGGCCTTGTTAAGCCTTGTTAAGCCTTGTTCATTAGGCCTTGTTAAGCCTTGTTAAGCCTTGTTCATTAAGCCTTGTTAAACCTTGTTTAGCCTTGTTAAGCCTTGTTCATTAGGCCTTGTTAAGCCTTGTTAAGCCTTGTTCATTAAGCCTTGTTAAACCTTGTTTAGCCTTGTTAAGCCTTGTTCATTAGGCCTTGTTAAGCCTTGTTCATTAGGCCTTGTTAAGCCTTGTTCATTAGGCCTTGTTAAGCCTTGTTAGGCCTCATTAAGCCTCGTTAAGCCTTGTTCATTAGGTCTTTCTAGAAGGCTTGGTTCCCATCTTTACTGGAGGAGAAAACAAGGACGTGGCCGGGGCTTGGACGCTGGGGGCCTCAGAACGGGGGTAGGGAGTCCCCCAGAGGAAGGCGTGCATCCCCCGGGACTCGCCTTGCGCTCGGCGTGGATGACGTGGATGACGTGGCCCAGGTACACCAGGGTGGGCGTGGCCACCGAGATGATCTGCAGCACCCAGAAGCGGACGTGTGATATGGGGAAGGCGTGGTCGTAGCACACGTTCTTACACCCCGGCTGGTTGGTGTTGCACACAAAGTCGGACTGCTCATCACCCCACACCTGGTGGACAAGACACACATCAGCCCCACGCGCCGCACTACAACACTGAGCACCCTAGACATTTGGGAACACGAGGAATATGATGTTATATGATGTGGCATTATTATGACATAAGAGAGATCCTATTCACCTCAGCAGAGAAATGTAGGTGTTCCAGCAACCAGCAAACATACACACAACACATGTACACATACATATCCCACCGAAACAAGAGCCCACAATACCTAGCCTAGGGTAGAAGCAGTGGAATGGATGGTCCATGTTTATAAGTATAAGTAGCTGTTACTCAGAGATAACAGTACAAAATGTGTGCAAATAAACAGCTGCAAAAAAAATACATATATATATAAACATATAAGTATATAAGATTGATATATACTGTATAAGCAGCTCAAGCTAAAGTTTAAGTCAATATTCTCCTGTGCTTACTAAAAAGGGGAGTTATTATAAAGTGCAATTGCAGTAGGTAAAAAAGTATTCTTAAATCTGTCCTTTCTGCAGCTTAGCTGTCGGAGCCTCCCACAGTATTATATGATATTATATAATGTATTGGAATATATTGACTTATATTAATGAATGTGTTGGTGTGTGTGTGTGTCCGTCTGCATGTTTGTGGCCGTGTGTGCGTGCGTGTCTGATTGTTTGTATGCCTGTGTATAGGTGCAGATATAGGCATTATAGGCAGACCTTCTCTGTGGCGGTGCTCAGCACCAGGATGCGGAACACGAACAGCACGGTGAGCCACACCTTGCCGATGACGGTGGAGTGGGTCTGGACCTGGTCCAGCAGGCGGCTTAACAGGTCCCATTCACCCATAGCCGGCGCCAGTTGGCCTGACTGCTCACAGCACACACCGAGAAGGTTACTGTCATGGCAGCACTGAAGTCCAGCCGCTTTGACAGTGAATAGATTACTGTTGGTAAAGGGCTGCTTTTATACAGCAACAAAAAGTCAACAATTGGGAAGGGCCATTGCATTATCTGTTGAAGGTTAATGTGTTAAAGGTAAGTCAATTTATCATTAGGAAGAAGAAGTAAATAATGCATTGTCCATAATAACATCAAATGTAATGGAAATCTTACAAGGTAAAGCTGCCATGTAGGATTCAATGAATTAATAGTTGCAAGACCCAATCCGACTCAAGGCCTCAGGCCTGGGGGGGGGTCAGGCTGCTGGAGGCTATCTCTGTGACAGCGAGCACTCTTGAGTACGGCCCCTCCAAACCTCATGGACCAGCGGCAATGTTGGAACCAAGGAGTTGACCTGGTTGATTCAACTGGACAACTCAAGAAACTCAGGGCGCTGGTTCCGTCCACTGAAGTACACGGGTGTAGTCAAGAAGAGACTAAGCCTCCATCACTACAATCAAATCCTGGTTTAAACGAGTGTTCATTTATTGACTGATTGATCGCTGATCTCCATTTCTTACACTTATATCAGTAGGTGACATTATATCAGTAGATGATATTCTATCTGTGCATGACATATCTGTAGGTGACATTAAATCTGTAGGTGACATTACAGTATAGGTGACATTATATCAGTAGGTGACATTATATCAGTAGGTGACATATCAGTAGAAGATATTCTATCTGTACATGACATTATATTTGTAGGTGACATTAAATCTGTAAAAGATATTCTATCTGTACATGACATTATATTTGTAGGTGACATTAAATCTGTAAAAGATATTCTATCTGTACATGACATATCAGTAGAAGATATTCTATCAGTAGATGACATTACAGTATATCAGTAGGTGACATTACAGTATATCTGTAGGTGACATTATATCAGTATAAGATATTCTATCAGTAGGTGACATTACAGTATATCTTTAGGTGACATTACAGTATATCTGTAGGTGACATTACATTATATCTGTAGGTGACATATCAGTAGAAGATATTCTATCAGTAGGTGACATTACAGTATATCAGTAGGTGACATTACAGTATATATTTAGGTGACATTACAGTATATCTGTAGGTGACATTACATTATATCTTTAGGTGACATTACAGTATATCTGTAGGTGACATTATATCAGTAGAAGATATTCTATCTGTAGGTGACATTACAGTATATCTGTAGGTGACATATCAGTAGGTGATATTCTATCTGTAAGTGACATTACAGTATATCTGTAAGTGACATTACAGTATATCTGTAGGTGACATTATATCAGTAGAAGATATTTTATCTGTAAGTGACATTACAGTATATCTGTAGGTGACATTATCAGTAGGTGATATTCTATCTGTAAGTGACATTAAATCAGTAGGTGACGGTCCTGTTAGGCGATAATGTAATTAAGTCATCTCTCATGTCGCCAAAGACCATGGATGCAACCACCTCAATGACGAGAGTGAATACAGGCGCAAATACAAACAAGGACTTAATAAATAAAGCATTGAATATAAACCATATTAAGAAGGATGAATGAATGAATAATTGAATCAAACGATGATGGATGTATGTCTTTGAGGACATTTCCACTGGTATGTTCTAACCATGGCTTGGTCAAGTCACCGTTGGTATGGCAGTTAGGCTCTTTGGAATACCAGCATTTTTTAAAGAGTTCATTTATAACGGCAGCCTACTACTCAGCTGTTTTAAGTGCATTATTCATCATGAAGTAATTAAATATGGTTGTCCACTTACCAATAAATCAACCACTAGAGGAAAAACGAGGCGTCTGTAAGGGAGAGTTGGAGCAGTCTGAAGAGCAGCATCTGGAGTCCCCTAGCCTGGCATCTTATCTGGAAGGACACCGTCTCTGGCCTTCCACACGCAACAACAATCCAAGGGACCGGGTATGATAGGGACAGCATGCAGCAGGTCCAAACACAAGGCCCATTCCTCTGTTTGGATTCTTGTGTTCTATATAGTTTAAATATAGAGTAGTTTATACCACAACGCTGCGTATCATCGCCTATCACCCTTCTCTGAGTGTCCGAAATGTTCAACAAAAAACTGAAATGGTTTTTCAAAAAAACCTTTATAAAAATATCTTCAAAACAAACATTTAGGGCATTTAGCAGACGCTTTTATCCAAAGCGACTTACATCGTTTAATACACACATTGACACACCGACGGCTGAGTCAACCGTGCAAGGCGACAGCCAGCTCGTCAGGAGCAATTAGGGTTAAGTGTCTTGCTCAGGGACACATCAACACTCAGGAGGATCTGGGGATTGAACTAGCAACCTTTAGGTTGTTTTTCCAACATGTTGGTCTATCGTTGAGGGCTACTGCTCCTACTTCTGTATTTAATCTACTTGTGTTGGTTGGGCTACATTCGGGGAAGGGGCTCGCCTAGGACCACCTTGTGCCCTCCCTACCCGACACACTACCCAGGTCCATTCACACACCAAGGTAAGTCTGTGCACATTTCCACCCACAGTGCAGCCATCATGATCCCATGGTTGCGATAGGGCTCCATGTTTAGGCTTTCTCGTGGCCATTCGGAGGCTCCAGGTGTCTGGAACGCTCTCTCTGAAAGCTGAGGGCTCCCAGCCCAACTGCTATGGCTGCAGTCAATGATTTACACTGAGAATAATGCTCCGGCAGCCTTATGCGAGCCCACATCTCATGTAGGAAGCTCCAGACAGCAGGGAAGGCCGGGAAAAGTGTCACTTACTTCCAGTCTTACGTGATTTACGGAAACAGAAATCCAAAAAAAAAAAACAGATGGAAAAACAAATCACTACTATACAAATGGAAGGTTAATATCAAATAGTTTTGTTTTCATGTTTAAAATTTCACCCAATAAAACGTAGCTTTTGGGAGGTGAGATTGTGCCTCTATCAAAACCTGCCCAAGAATCCCAAGCATTGGTGAGAGAATTCTAAAAGTTTTAGGCGCACACAGAGGCATTTAAAGTAAATATTGTATTTCAAGGTTTTTGACCAACATGTCTATATTTGAATACTATCTCAGGTCCCCCTTGGAGGCCAAGAAACTTGGTGCGTGCCGATATCCAAAGAATTGTGTTTATGTATTGTCTTGAGCTGTGGTGCAACGTTTGAGTAGTGCTGTGCGCTATAGACACACTGCCAACACCAAGGAGACATTGGAAAGGTAACCCACAAAGGAATGGCTGAAAGGTTGAATTCTGTGGTGCAAATACGGATTTAAAATACACGTCATGGCCTCTTCACAGTGCGAGGACATGGAAGAAAGTTGGGTCACATCCACAGACCATAGAAAATGGTCACGTCCCAAGAATATCTGATATATTGTTACCATTAACATATATTGTCCATCAGGCTAATGAACTTATAGGTCTCCATTTTTCAAATAATGTTCTGAAAAAAAATAGTCATCTGAAAATCGTATGTCCATTGTTCAATCAGGAGGAAGGATGGATGGCTAAAGCAAACGAGTGAAAGATGAACCAATCAGAGGAACTGAGACGCCAGCGACCAGATCCACTCGGGGATGTAACTCATGACTCCGCGCTGAAAAAGAAGAGAAAAAGAGTTGAATAAACAACAAAGAGATCGAAGAAGTGACGTGCATTGCTGTTAAAACGGTGGCCTGTGTTCATCCTATTGTCCACTAGCTTGTACAACTGTGATCACACAGGATACATGCTACGGTTCTTTGTGTCCCACATGATGTACAGTATATGTTAAACAGAATCTATGATAAGGCGGTTCTTTACATCAGTTAAGTTGTTACATCCCCTTGTCCGCTGTTCTACTATGATGACATACAGCATCTATCATACAGTTATGTATGGTTATTCTTTGCAGATTTAGATGGTTGGTTGATGCAGGTCTTATCAGAAGAAGATCACGTAGAATGGTGATCCCAAAGGCTTCATTATTGTTGTGCTCCGTGGAGTCCCCTCTCTGCTGCCGACCTGCAGGGTGTGGGGCCAGTAGCCTGTGGTGTGCTGGGCCACGCCCAAGGTGGAGACGGCATGGCGGGCGTACACCTCTGCTTCAGGGACCAGCCAGCCCCCCAGGTCCAGCACTGAGGGGGCTTCTCCTTCTCTGGAACGCACCTGAGATGAGACAACAAGGCATGAGGGTGTTCTCACTGCAGGGAGAACAGCACCCCCTCCCATATCACCTGCCTGTGGACTCCCACCTGCTGGTGATGGAGCGGGGTTCATCAGGGGGCACGCACCCTGATGGAGCGGGGTTCATCAGGGGGCACGCACCCTGATGGAGCGGGGTTCATCAGGGGGCACGCACCCTGATGGAGCGGGGTTCATCAGGGGGCACGCACCCTGATGGAGCGGGGTCCATCAGGGGGCACGCACCCTGACGGAGCGGGGTGCATCAGGGGGCATGATGGGGATGACAATGTTTGAACCGCGAGCTAATTTGACCCTAAAGATGGCATCTAAAGACCAACGTTATGACTTGTCTCAATTGAGACGTTCAAAGGGATGATTGAAGTTGCATTAAATAAGGATTGCTCCCGTTTTAAATAACTTATCTATTGTACATTTGTATTTCTGTTTTATTTGTATGTTATACTCAGAGTCATTGAAAAAGAGAGCCTGCTCTCAATGGCCTTCCCTGAATAAATAAAAGGTTAAATAAATGACAAATAATGAAATGAAAACATTGTAAGACGGTTGGCTGGCATCTTCTCCAGATGTTTGAGGATGGTACAGGCGGCTGTGTCCCCAGGCTGCTAGGAGCGGATGGCTACCTGGAGTGGAGTCAGCGTTTGGAGGAAAACTCCTCGTCTGCCGTACTCTAGGTGAAGAGCCTGGGTAAAGCTTTCCAGGAACCCCTACACAGGGCGGAGGAACAGACGGAAAAGCACGTGAGTCATCGTGTGGATTTGAACACCATGTTAAAGGTTCCAATAGATACAAATAAAGAAGAGCTTATGGGAAGCCATGTTATACTAGCCTGGGGAGCCCCGCCCATTCTGCCGGCGTTTTGAGTTCGCCCTGCACAAGGGTCTGGAGAAGAGCAATACATTTCTTTCTGCTTCCGATACGTTTTTGGCAGGAGCCAATCACCAAGCTGGCTTTTCCCCTTGGCGCGCTATTGGTTGGTTTAACACAATGACGACAGGGAAGCAACGGCAAGCAGCCAATCGCCTACAGAGTCAGTTGAACTAGGCCCGTTAATCACGTGCTGAAGAAAATGACGGCAGCTTCCAGACCCAGCCATTGCTGTCTGGAAGCTGCGTCATCTTCAGCACGCCAATCACTAGTATTGCTCTGGGTCTGCCGCAATAGCCAGACTAAATGTTATACAGCATCGGGGAGCCATGGATGGGTACAGTGAAGCCATCTTCCTCAGTCCCTCTGTTAACTCACCTGTGAGGCGAACAGTGCCGCACCGGGAGGATCGACTGCCTGCGCCAGAACACAAGTGGACCAGCGCACCGCGTCCCTGCTCCACCATCCCGGGCAGAACCAGTCTGGTCATAAGGGCAGCAGCCAGCACGGCCCTGTTCACCAGCTCCAGCAGTCCCTGCTCCGACGCCTCTGTCAGGGGGACGGGCTCCTTCAGAGACCTGGCCCCACAGTTCACCAATATGCCCACGTCTTTATCCCCCAGAGCCTCTCTGAGGGACTGGATGGCTGCGTCGCCGAGAGCCAGGTCAGCTTCAACCAGAGTCACTTCTACTCCGTGGCGTTGGGAGAGAGCCTTTGATAGGTCTGTACTCATGGTGCCATCGCGACTCAACAAAAGACGAGGCTCATGCCCTGCCTGGCCAGTTCCTCCGCATATAGGCGTGGGCCGTGTGTCATCTGCTAGCACCTGGGGCCAGAAGAATGCATCACACCATGCAACAATAGTTTTCAGAATCTGGCAGTTATAAGTGAGAGGAAGAGCGTGTTGCGTGACTGGAACTGGATGCTTGGACTCTTATGGTTAACTGGCCAGCACCCCATCTCCAATTAAGAATATTTTGCCTTCATGCATGCATGCATGCATGCATGCATGCATGATGTATGTAGTATGATGTATGTATGTATTATGTATGTATGTATGTATGTATGTATGTATGTATGTATGTATGTATGTATGTATGTCATTATGTATGTAGCATGTATGCATGTATGCATGCATGTCCATTTTGGCACCTATTACACTCCTGATGGAGGGCGGAGTATTGGAGTATTATAGATTTGTATAGATTAAGGGCTATACAAATACAAATTGATTGAATTGAATTGGTTACATACCGTGGATGACTGCCCATGCACCAAACCGCTGGGCCAAGGTCCTCCTGGCGGGCATGAGTCGTGGGAGAAAGTGGACCCTGACCAGAGAGCAGCATCTGTGCAACACAGTGCACACCCTGCAGGCCGTGTACAGGGCCCCCACCAGGGCCAGAGTCTCCACCGTGCTGCTACAGGACCGGGCCATCTGACGGTACAGGAGGGAGAAGCTAATCCACCGCTGCCATGTGTGTGGCTGCTACCGTCACGCAGGTTATCCGCAGCCGGACCCTGTGACAGTTAGATAGACAGATGTCTAAAACACACTGTACCTATGAGGCGATGAACTGAACCAAAGACTACCAAAGGGAAGCTAAGGTACGTAAGGGAGACACGCAACACGACACGTTCGGGATTATGTCGCAGCTGAAAGAATACTGAAGGACTGTGACAGCCGAAAGAATAACTGGAAGGGACTGGTTGACAGCCCGAGAGGACTACAAACCAGTTACAAACAGACCCCGTAACTCCAGGAATAACTACAACACCGTCACGTGACAGCAAGTTACCTACGTCACAAACATGCGACAACACGCGAAGCCTCTGGTACAATTATACTGATAAAATAAAAAACTAACATAACGACACTACGGACACTACGTGAACCTCGTCGGTTTTCACTGTCTGATTATTTTACTTTATTAAGGGTTTCAGTACTACCCAGAATCCAACGCGGGACCTGTACAACCCACAATGCAGCGCGGCGGACCAGCGTAGGCTGTGTTTTCCATGGAGACGGATCCGTCAATACGAAACGAGTCGGACGACAACATCTCTCCACCGCGAAGGATCTCTATCAGGACACAGATGACGTCATCATAAAAACAGGTACGGTGACGACATTGTAGTGACGTGGATGTGACGTCGTCTCCACGTACCGGCAGGTCGGCAGAAAGGGGTTATCCCTGGCTGGAGCTCTCTGCAGCCAGGGTTGACAGATAGGGGGGCAACTGGCACAATCTGGCAACACTGCACCCTAGCAGAAAGGGGTTATCGATAAGGCGTCATGACGTCACCCTTGCTAAACCTTCTGATCCATCACCTCCTCTAAAGGTACCCATGGTGACGTCACCATAGCTAAACCTTGATATTGATCACCTCCTCTAAAGGTAACCATGGTGACATCAACATAGCTAAACCTTGATATTGATCACCTCCTCTAAAGGTAACCATGGTGACATCAACATAGCTAAACCTTGATATTGGTCACCTCCTCTAAAGGTAACCATGGTGACATCACCTTAGCTAAACCTTGATATCGATCACCTCCTTTTAGATGTAAAACACTCAGACGCAGAGGCACAGACCCATAACCCCGTATGCTAACCCCCTCTGGTACCCATAACCCTGTCTGGTACCCATAACCCCCACTTGTCACTCTTTCCATCTCAGGACCCCTCAGTAGGCCCACCGTATCTCACCTCTTAGGACCAGTAGGCCCACCTTGTCTCACCTCTCAGGACCAGTAGGCCCACCGTGTCTCACCTCTCAGGACCAGTAGACCCACCGTGTCTCACCTCTCAGGACCAGTCGCGCCCCACTGTGTCTCACCTGTCCCTCTCCTCCCAGGCCCAGGACCCGACCCATGTCCCAGTTCTCCAGCGAGGACGAGGCTGAGCTGCAGTATCTGCTCCGTCAGCTCCTGAAGAGCACAAAGGACAGGATATCTGGCGCTCCGTCCATCGAATGTGCTGAAGAGATCCTTCTTCACCTGGAGGAGAGCGACAAAAAGTTTCACAAGTCAGTAAAGTAAACACAACGACTATAAGCCATATAACCATACCATTTTTTACTCCTAAAAAACTATTTTCTTCCTGAAAATCATATATTGTGGTCAATATATTTAATTCACTATTATTTATTTTTAAGAATCTCAGCCAAACTTCCAGCCAAATTATCATTTCAGAAAATGTGCTGCCTTAAAAATATTGAATCTATGATGGTCTTCTGGCCTCCCCGTCTGTGTATCAACGATGACTGGCGGACTGTGCTCCTCGCCCCAGCTATGAGCTGGTCAGGTACCTGCGGCAGCATGTGGACCGGTCCCTGGGGGCGGTGGTGGAGGCAGAGACGGAGCTCAGGGCCGGAGGAGATGCTGGAGCCTCCGCCCACGACCTCCACGCTGTCACCAGACGGACCAGGGACAGCGCAGAGTGAGGAACCCGGCTCAGCACTAAACCGCCACAGAGATGACTCAATATTTTATTATTGTGTTGGTTATGAAACTAGTATCTTCTTCACGTGGAAGCAAGTTTCATTCAATGAAGAAACATTTGTTTTTCTGACACTGCTAATGTGTATGGGTTTATTTAAATAACTCTGAAACACAAAGGTGCCCAATGGATAGACCTTTTTTAAGTAGAATATAAATAATGTTGCTTAGATATATTAAAAAAATGTATTGCGATTTATTTGTAATTCATTGGGACACAGAAGCAAAGGCTTTCCTTTTCCCCCTAAACGTCACAATGCACCCAATGTATTTGCATATTAGGTGGTTACAAATGCACCAATGCATTTGTAACCACCTAATGTAGTTACACAATAACATTGTACATCCCTTTTTAAACACATTCTACAACATTTTGCACAGGGTGTCAACGTGTTCACTTGCTATGGTATTTTGGTTTGTTGTAGAGTTAGGTTAGTTAGGGAGGTAGAGGGGAGGACATGCAGCAAAGGGCTAGGGGAGGAATCTAACCGCGGGTCCTGCGATCTGGTCTGAGCCTTAATGGTACGCGCTCTACCCAGTGCGCTACTGGGGCGCCCCCAGTGCACCCCTACTAAGAACGTTGTACACCCCTAATTGTCACATTGTACACCCCTAATTGTCACATTGTTAACACCCCTACATGTACATCCTACTTACTCATTCTACACCCCTAACAAGCCTATACTACACAATAACATGACCCTTTCCTTGTTACCAGATACAAGCAGATGATGCAGACTCTGAAGAACACCATGAGTCTGGTGGTGGAGTCGCTCATCAATAAGTTTGAAGAGGACCAACTGAGGAAAGAGGAGACGTACAGGGAAAACCTCCCTGGAGCATCTGAGGGCCGTTTCAATGACAACTGTTCAGACAGTGACTCCTCCTTCAACCATGTGAGTAAAGGAAGCCGTAACACCTGTGGTGTTTGCAGGCACTTTGGTTGAATGAGCTGAATGAATTCCATTCAGGGGATTTACATTTACATTTAGGGCATTTAGCAGACACTTTATTCTATGCGACAGGTCAACCACGCAGGACGACAGCCAGCTCGTCAGTAGCATTCAGGTGTGGCGTCTTGCTCAGGGACACTCTTGACCTGTAATCTTCTGAGACCACTTTAATTGAGACTGTCCAGGGCATCTCTTCACGGATTGGTTCAGTGGATCCATCTTTCCTTCCAATCACTCAATGGCGTAGAAACATAGGGAGGGAAGAATCAGAGAGGGAGTGGACATTTTTTGGGTTGTGCATTTTCAAATTCTTGCTTCGCTGTGCACTTTTCAGCTCATTCTTTACAATTCCGGACTCTCAACTGCACCTTTTAAGGTGACTCTCTGAAATGTGTTTGCATCACACACACCCTATTCTGAATGTCCAACCTCAGTTTGGCATTCGTATTCAAAGTCACTCATGGTAAAGTCAAAACAAGAGACTGTATATCATTGCATGTAGGTAGAGCGTACTCTAGAGGGTACCACTTTTGTGCTCTTGAGGGGTACCACTTTTGTACTCCTTGGGTCCGACAGCAAAATGTCCCCTGCTTGTTTTACATGGCCACCTCTGCCTCTCCTGCAGGGTACATCGTAGTTGGACTGAATGAAGTAAACTCTTCTCACTTTAACACTAACCATTATGAATAGGATAGAAGTATTTGTTGTTAACAATGGTTGCATTTCTTTCTTGATACGTAGCACCACCTGACCCTGACCTGTCACACCCTGTACTTTGTCTGGATACATTCATTGATTTATGGCCAAGTGAAGGTCAATTCATGATCCACACGCAATTGTTTGAGCTTATGACTTGCTTGATAACACACTTGAACAATGCTGGTCTTCATTGTAGTTATCTATTCAGGAAACTGGGACAATAAAAAAAAAAAAAAGGGACAATTATTTGTATTGTACTGACATCCCATTTTTTACTAGCTAGTTTTCGACAACCAAATACTCTCGACTTAACTTATTTATTTCCTTGTCAGAGTTATGCATTCATTAAACAAGAGCAGCTTCAAGCCTTGGCTGAACAACTGGACTCCAGCCAACCAAAAGAGGTAAAAACTAAAAGTTGATAGCGGCGATAGCGTGAGCATTGTTGTATTGCTTTTCTTTGCAAAATCTTCTGATGTACTGGGTGCTTCAATGCGCGTGGACACAGTGCAATGCATTGTGGGTGGGGAACCACCAGCCCAGACTCACTGCCTTGTTATTGTCATGAATGTCAGGTGCGTTGGGAAGCCCTCCAGAAGCTGTGCTGTGCCCCTCCCTCTGACGTGCTGAGCTGTGAGACCTGGAACAGCCTGCGCACCAGCCTGTCTGCTGCGCTGGACGACCGTGACCCTGACCTCAGTGTGAGTGTCGTCTCTGTGGGGCTTGTTGGTCTGCTGATTGGCCACGTGTCCTCTCTGTTCCCACCAACACATG
The DNA here is from genome assembly GCA_900291075.1 of Melanogrammus aeglefinus. Classification (NCBI taxonomy): domain Eukaryota; kingdom Metazoa; phylum Chordata; class Actinopteri; order Gadiformes; family Gadidae; genus Melanogrammus; species Melanogrammus aeglefinus. The sequence goes on from OLKM01000424.1 coordinate 221,541, forward strand.
GCCCGTCCCGCGGGAGGGACACAGGGTTCCTGGGTCATTTCACATGACCCTGCCTTCTTCTTCACTTCCACTGTGTGTCATGTATTTGATATGTTTTGCTCATGTTGATATTTAATATTTCATTATTTACTATTTCATATTTAAACCGTATGCTGTACTTTGTACTTGTACTACATACTGAACTGGACGTACCCAGAATAGTAGTATTCAAAAGAGTAATCTGGTTTAATACATCAGGGATGGTGACCAAAACACTAATTTAATATCTAGGCACCGATGCACTGAGCTGTGTTTAGTTTGATGAAAGACATGTGAGAAGGCAGAACGTATGTTTAGCACGTGTTTAATATGTATGAAAGACGGAATGCATGTTTAGCACGCGTTTAATGCATATGAAAGACAGAATGTATGTTTAGCATGTGTTGAATGCGTATAAAAGACAGGACGTATTCTGAACACATGTTTACTGCGTATGAAAAACAGGTGGAAAGACAGAATACCATGCGGGCAACCCCGCAACAGGACAGGTTCTTGCATGTGACCGAACACGTGGTCTTCTGCCTTGTGTAGCGGGATAACACACAGGGAAAGCACTGCTTACAGTGAGGGGTCTTGAGGGCTGTAATCAGGAACAACTTGGGATTGCTCAGAATCAAGTGATAGAAATTTTAATAAATGGTATGCGAAAGATAAGGGTGCTGCTCTGATATCACACATGAGCTGTCCTACAGGGGTGCTCGGGGTCCCAAACGATTGTCGTGCTGGAGGAGCTTTAGCAATAGGTAGAGGGCCATACGCCTGGGGAAGTTTCCCAGATTCAACTGCTTGGAATAACAGTGTCCACAGTCAGCAACACTATCCAGTTTTTGTTGTTGTTTTAATCAGTGACAGTATGGTATAAGGATTACCATGGTAAAGGATGCTGAAAATTATATTAAATTGTAACTATTGATGAGAAGGTCCTCTTGTCCTATACTTACTATCTAGATTTTCTGATGTATTTTCTTCACTTCTGTGTCCCTATGTCTTACTCGGTCCCTCTTTCATCTGTTATGGTCCGAGTCTTTACTCTGTTCCGTCTCCATCGTAGGTCTGAGGTCTTATACTCTGTCTTCTCATCTTAGGTCTGAGGTCTTTACCTGTCCCCTCTCCATCGGGTTTATTTCTGAGTCTTTATCTGTTTCCTTTCCTCGCATCGTTAGGTCTATGTCTCTATACTTCGTCTGTCGCGTCATGACATTAGGTCTGAGGTCTTTGACTCTTCCTTCTGAAAAGCTCTTTTAGCTATTATTGTTTTAAATCATACCTTATTGATTATTATTGTTTTATTTAACACTTACGGCCATAACTTTTTAAAAGGCAGGGTGAAGTAACAGAGATAAATCATTTTGAGAATGCAGAGTGGATATAATGAAAACACTGATTTTTGGCAAGTTTATAAAAATATCTTCGTAGAGGGTTTAGCTTAACATGTATATAAAATGCGAGCCACGCTTTGTACATTGTTTTTCTGATATTGTCCATTAATCGATCAGAACATGCACCAAACGTGGTTTATGAAACACAACATCTGGAATTTGTTGAAAAGCTCATACACTGCACCAGACCGGGTCATACACTACTGCACACAGACCGGGTCATAACAACTAGGCACACAGACCGGGTCACAACACTGCACACAGAGACCGGGTCATAACACAGCACACCAAGCACCTGGGTCATAATCTCTTCTATCTATCTATATCTCTGTCGATAACAGCGGGCGTTTTACACATGACCTTCGGGCTCAGTAACTCTGCAGCACGGACCCCGGGGGGTCTCATAAACACTGCTGACCACAGCACCCGCGGGTCAGTAAACACGCGACACAGACGGCGGGTCATAACAACTAGCACACTGACCGGGTCACTTAAGCTGCTCGGGCACACAGACCGGCGCATAAAGCAGCTGGACACACAGACCACGGTCACTAACACTGCAACACAGACCGGCTGTATAACACTGCACACAAGACAGAGCCAACGTCACCTCCCACAAAAAATCATTGTTTAAACTTCTAGCTTTTCCATCTGGGAGCCAAGCTTGGTTCTTAGCCCGTCTTCTTTTATGTCTTGGTTATGGTCCTGTGGGTGTTGAATTTGTTCCCGTCATATGTCTCGGTTAAGTCTGTGGGGTGTTTAATTTTGTCCCGTTCTATGTCTTGCGTTTTGTCTGTGGGGTGTGTGTAATTTTGTCCGGTCGTGTTTCGCTATGTCAATGGTTATGTCTGTTGGGTGCTTAATGTGTGCCATCTTTTCGCGCTCTTTGCGAGGGTAAGAGTATGCAAGGTTCTTTGCAAAGAGCCTGCCTCTGCATCGGCATAGCAGATCGAGCCGAGAGATACTACAGCGCTGCTTGAGTGTACAGACCGTTATACAACTCTTTCCTTTTAACTGTAGCCATTATATGCGTCTATCTCCAATCAGAGTACTGCGTCTGAAGGCCTGAGTGGAGAGGGTCAGAGTGCTTCAGTGAGGCAATTCGTCTGCATAGTAGTACCGCCCGTTTTCTTGCTGTGTATCATCAATTCTAATCATGACACACTCCAACATGAAAGGTCGAATCTTCAATAAATCATGAACATTAATTCTTTGCATAGGTTGGATTGTTAGTAGTGGTTACAGTGTAGTGCCCTGAAAGTGTATATACAGCCAGCTCGACACGGCGTCTGGGCAAACTGACTTCGACACTGTTACGTCCTTATTTCTTTGTTAGCCAAGATAATGGAGCATACTTCCTCCACAACTCAGCTCCCATTGGCTCAGATGGGAATGATGCCACCAGGCCCCTACAATCAGCCGTCCTTCTTAAGCAGGTAGAGCATTCACAGTTACTTGGACAAGTTGCATAAAGTACTAGCCATGTCAATAGTCTAGAATGCTGATAATAACTACAACAGTTTTCGTCTGATTGAATCATGAGAAGTGCTTATACTATGTTGTAATAATATATACTTATTCTGAATTTCGATACACACCTATAATTAGCTGTCAGCAATCAAATGTTTGGTAAGCTGATATCAGAATACAGAGACTAGAGTCCTGTAGTCATTCAGTAGTTTAGTAGTCCGCTACCATTAACTCATGAAAATAAATGAGGATAGGCTGAGTTTAATTCAATACGTTGTGTTAATCTATATGTTATCCGTCTGTTTCGTATCCTATTTTAGATGAAAGGCTGATAAATGACTTCCAGAAGGAGATAGCCGCCCTTCTGGAATTCGCCACCCGGAAAGTATAAGCGGTTTATCCTCTTCTGCTTATTATGGGTGTCCGCGCATCACCTGTAAACAAAGTCTAAAATTCATCGTTTCTGAAGTTAAGGCCTTGAAAAGTCTTAATATTCGCTTACAAAGTCATATGCTGGTCTTTAAAGTAACTATAATCTCATTAGGTTTTAAATTTGTTGGGGTCAGGGCTATCTTTTTTCTTTACTTCTCGTGGGTACTTTTCACGGAGGACAGTAGAGAGGCTTCTTTCTTGCGTAGACGTGCAATATAAACGAGTTGTCTGCATGATGCTAGCAGTCTTGGACAATGGGTTAGGTGAAATTAGTCTCATTGATGTCACCTGCCTCTGCTTGGGTTTAATAAGGCGGGATCCCCCACCATCGCGTGTTTTAGTCATAAATTATCCCATTCAAGGTGTGTATTAAAGGTCTAGTCTTCATTTTGAAACCTTGCTGAAACCTGCTAGATACCCCTGTATTAGATTGATTAGATTGCTTTTGTATCACATGTCTTTTTCCCCATCCTTTTAGTAC